>ML675618.1:52041139-52154441 GCA_007922155.1 Mesoclemmys tuberculata | reverse complement strand
GGGCCTAAATTTGTAGTTTGATTTGGGATCTTACCTTTTTATTGAATGTATACTTAAAAAAGCACAACTATATAATGAGGTGGGCTCATTTGAACAATGTTTTAAATACAGCCAAATTAGAGATGCTAGTTGCTTTTTTGTTGGACAAAATTCAAAATGAGAAATGAATTTCCGTTGTAAAAGAGCAACACTTGATTTATCTGGGTTCTAACAAACAAAATGCTTATTTTAGTGATTTTTAAAAACTTAACTAGGTAAGTGTTTTGTTTTTCTCCCAATTTTAGTGTCTCCAGAACAGCCAGGCCAGCTGGTTTGTTATATACATGTGTAATTTTAATCTGTGATTTCATGTATTTGACTTGTTTAAAGATGTCCCCCTTCTGTGCACATTTGAGTATGCCGCGACCATGTTTGAACATTAGATTTATACCTTTTACCTAGCTTAGTGAGCAACCAGAGCATATTTTCTGTTTAGGATTTTAGACTGTGCCCACCAGCATGGTGTCTAAAAGACTTTTTTTGTCATGATATACAGTTGAACATTAGAACAATGGAGGTTTGGACTTGCTTGTCTGTGAAGAGCTGTTTTTTAACACCTGTAAGCTATCTTTTTTTAGTCCTCTTATTAGTTATTAGAACTGACTGGAGAAACTTTGACAGAACCATATTCCATGGAAATACGTTATTGCATCAAAATCAAAATGTTTCTCAGTCATTGATTTCACCAGAATCTCATTTAGGAAGAAAAACGGAAAAAAGTTCCAACAACGTAGAAAGGTTGATATTTTTGTACTGAAACATTCCAATTTTTTATTTTAAAACAACTGTTCTGAATTTGTTTATATTAGATGTTATATGTCAAAATTGAGACAATGTTTCAAACCACTCTAAACAATTTTTTTTGAATTGTCCTTTTTTTAATGTTCAATTTTGCACCTATTCAGAGCTAAGCCAGATTTTGAAATCTCAAAATCCTTTATGGAACAGAACTTCCATCCTCTGCACAACTTTCACTTATGAAATCCTGGTCTACACAATGCTGCAGTCCAATCTACGGGGGTGTGAACTGTAGAGCACTTTAGAGCTGTAGAGCGCTCCGTGTAGACCAGGTTAGTGCAAACTAAAAGGTAGCTAGGCTGCGTTAACCAGGTCCTGTTTGAAACAGCACTACATCACCGCAAGCTTGGTACCTTTTAGTTCATGCCAGCAGGATCTACGTGGGGCAGTTAGAGCGCAACATGTTAGAGTACTCTGAAGTTCATACCCCAGTAGTCCAGGCTGTGGCATCATTTTACCTTCCCACTGGAATTGAATTGCATATTTGCTTTATTTTAAACACCTGTGTGATTAAATGTGATATGGATAGAAAAATTATCACAGCCACATAAACAAGTAGCTTTCCCCCCCCCCTTTTTTTTTAACTGTAGATGTCAACACTTTTTCTTACTTAAGACACAGAAGTGAGGACGAGTTCATATGTGCCACTATTCAGGTTGCATTTATAAATACCTAGATAGAAGTTATACCTAACAAGGTGTTTAAAGATTACATTGATTGTATCTGAACATATTCTCCAAATAGCGGTGGGAGGCATTGCAATATCTTGCATACAAGTGCCTGTCCTTAATTCTATAAGGAGTAAGTGTATAGCCTGAAAGGCAACCATGTATGCGTCAGTGGGGGAAAAATTGCTAGTAAAGTTGTAAATGGTTACTAGCAAAGTTCATTGTGGAAATCATTTATGCCCATAATAAATACATTCAGATGTATACAAAGGGCATTAAATACCCTTCCTTGTTTATAAAGGGAAAATAGGAACATGCAAAGCCAACTGATGACTGTGAGGGTAAATTATTTTACTTTTAACACTTACCAAAACTTCTAGTTAGTACTTTTTAATATTTTTTAAACTACTGTTAACATTTTAACTGTTTCTTTCAAAATTAGTTGAATTCCAAATAATGGAAAAAAACCCCAGACAAACTGAAAGACTTTTCTGAGACTTCTATACAGGGCCCCCACATGGAGTTGTGCGGAAAGGGTACACTTTACCATGGCCCTGAAGGGCCCAGCCCAGGCTGCAAGCCCCATTCTTTGTGTGGGTCGGGGCCTGTGTTACAAGTTTGTATCGGGCCTGAAAAAATTGTGCTTGGACCCTGATTCTGTATTTTACCACATTCTCTCTGAATAAATTCTAGTAGAATGGATTTTTAGCAACTTGTAAATCTAAGGCCTTTTCTCTATTGAAAATTAGCCCACTTCAAGTCAGTAATGAGTGTAGCTGCACTGCTGCAGACAACTAACTTAAACAAGGAAAGGCATGATGTGCAATGGTGGTGGTGAAGTGTGTGATTAAGGCAAGTTGCAGTTTTCTTTGTCTCTGGGACGTTTTACCATTGACTTCAACAGGCACAGAGCGAGGTCAATACTGGGTGCTTTTGAAAACCCCTTCCTAGGGCATTTGCCTCAGTTGATGGTCTGTGACTGCTGAAATAAGGTCTAATTCCCATTAGAGGGAAGGCTGAAATCAACAAGGAAGAAAAAACCAAAAAATGTGAAGAAGCACGTTTCCTTATATTGTAAATACGTAGAAAAAGGGAAACCATTACAAAGCAAACGTCAACGAAGTGTTGCTTGGCTACCACAAAGCAGAAGGTCCCCAGTTGTTCCACTGCACTGAAAGGTCTACGTATGGTGCAGTTACATTGCTTTGTCTGGGTGAGGAGGAAGAAAGGCCCTGTCTACACTGCAGATTGGGCAATATTAAGATGCTTTTCCAAACCAAGCTCGATAATGGTACACTTGTGCTGGCTGCTGAAGATACGTTAAAACAAGTTTTTAAATAATTGTTTAAAACTGTTCTTGAGCCTAGGTTGGCTTTTAAGATGACTTGCAATTTATTTATTTTTGCTCTGTTTACCCTGGCAGGCACAACCGTGTTATCTGTAGTAGCTTTCAAGGGAAAACGTTCTGGATATAGCTCAAGTAGTAGTGCAAAAAGGGCTAAGACAACAAAGTAGTAAGGCACTAGTAAGCAGGTCAGTTTGCATTCTCTTGTTCTTGAGAGTTAAGTGTTTCATTATAAATCTCTATTGTCCCCCTCGGGCTGGAGATCTGGCTCTGGAACCTGGCGAGGCGGCTGATTCTCAGGCCCCGAACTCCCAGGCGCTGTGACTCACTGCCATGTCTTATTTTGTTTCATTTTTTTTCTGGTGTAGATGTACCCATATATACCTGGGTTTACAATGCAGTGTAGACATACCCTTGATGTCTTCACAAACTCCTGTTCTTAAATTTATCCTCCTGTAGTACGCTCACCGTGGATCCCTTAGTAAACGGTGTGTGTTCTACCTCCCATTCATTTTAGCACTGAGGAAAAACAAGTTTGCCTTTCTGCTGCTGCTTTGGTTGAAGCTCAGCCACTTGACATCCATCAGAAAGGACAGTTGCAATTTGATCAGGTGTGTTGTCAAACTCTTAAGATCTCAACATATTTTCTAAATTTGGTAACGTTTTCATGAAGCAAAGTCAGTTCCTGCAAGAATTCTGTGTTCTCTGCATCAAGGATTTGCCCCAATTTCCACCTTTACTGGTCAGCATCCAGTGTAGTTATACCCATGCAATCCTCTAGTACAGACAATAAAAAATGAAACTTGTACCAATGCAGTTTATTCCTGCTTGAAACATGGGTGAAGTCTGCTGTGCAAACCACAGCTCTCTTTGTCTGTGCTGTGGGATTTTGTTTGAGCCACTATAACAGTGGCTGAAATCAGGATTACATCCCAATGTAAAATCAAGACTTTTGTCTTTGTGGGGCAGAAATGGATGAGCAACAACAACAAAAAAGTGCCATCTAGGAATATGAGATTTGCTCTACTGCATCAGACCCCACTGGCCTATCCTGTTCAGAATCCTCATGCTTCAAAAGAAGGCAGGAAACGTCCTGACTCTTAATGGTGGTAAGTAATTGGACTTTTTAACCTTTCTACATATGGATATTAATGTTGTAATTCTGATGCATTGATAGAAGTGTGGTGCAGCAGCAAGGATTTGTTTTAGAAATCTTAATGGTACTGGGGTGGCACTAAAGACTGATCTCACTTGTTTGTGCAAATTGCATGTCAGGGACTGTAAAAACTTTCCCCACACTGTCCTACCGATGTGCCTCAACCATCACTTAAAGGAACAGCTTCTGGAAGCGAGAGGGGTAGCCCAGTTTTCCTGCTCATATAATGGTTAGTCTTCTTGTTCACTCTGCCAGCCAGGATGTCCTTCTCAACTGTGGTTGTCTTGGGAGGAGTCAGCAACCCTAGGAACTGGACTGAGACACCAAACTCCATTTCAAATCGGCTGATAAGCATCAGATGGTAACAATGGACAGTTACTACCTCTGTAAACCACATACAAACTTGTCATGTAGCAGTAAAAGACTTCCCTTTACCAGTCCCTTGAGCCCGCCCGTCTTGTTTCTAACGTTCTTAACTGACTTTTATTGAAGTTCAGGCTAAAGCATTTTTAGAGCTGGTTTATTAGAGCTCACAAAACCACAAATGAAAGCTAGTGGAGGTGAGGGTTTAAAAAAAAATCTATAGGCACAAGCAAAGGAGAAGAAAGCAAGAGCCTATATCTAAAGTTAGTTCCGTTTGTGACTCCTGCTGCTCCCAGGCAGCCATGTTCAGAATTCCTAAAAAATGGAAGCACCCTCCCAGCTGCTGTGTACATGTACCCTGCAGGAGATGTGCTGAAGGTGGGTGTAACATCGCAGGCTTCCTCAGTGGCATCATGTGTATACTGTACATTGAATTAGAGAGATGAGGGGATTCAATCCTGAGGGAGAGTCCCTGGGAGGGCTGTTAATAAGGAGAAGCAGCTGTCCATCACAACACAGAGAGATCTATGGGAGAGAGGAGCGACTCAGTAACCCACTGGTCAGTTTGTGTTATGCATCCCTGGCAGTGTCTGATCCACAAAGGATATGAGTGTGTTACAGCCTCCACTTGTGTTGTCTGACACTTTAGATCAAGCTGTACTGGGCTTAAGCTTTCCATTCTGGAGGTGCCCTAGTTCGATTCTGCGTTAGCCAGCATCTGGCTTGTTACACCAGTTTGTTTGTTATTTACTGATATAGTGCCATAGATGCATGTGGACTTTATAGGGCATGGAATAATTTCAGTATTTCCAACATACATAAAGATGCTGAGGCGCTGACCATCTTGTGTCCTTTAGTCCTGTTGAATACCCTTTCAAATGCGTGATCTTCCAGATCTTTGCTAGATGAGCAGGTTAGCTGGCTGTTTCTGATAAAAGCAATTGGCTTAAACCTCACTAAAACTTTTCCATGGGCCAATGAAACACTTAATATGTTGACATTTAAATTGCCATAATTAGGCATCTGTATTGACATCCTATTGAGATGGATGAGAGCCGTTCATCCTATTGTTGTAGGGCTTGATTACACTGGAGTGTTTTATTTTGAGTTAGCTGGTTTGCCTTTGAACTCCAGGTGGTTAACAGGTTTCTTAAAGGCTGGTCTGGATCCCTCCCACCTAAAATCAATCAATCAATCAAAAGCTTAATATGTTTTGGGATGCTATTGTTTGTGGCGAGGGAGAGGGCGATATAGTGCTGACCTTGACCAGCTACATTAAGGTAAAACTTTTACGTCCTGATAACAATCTTGATGTTAACCATATCTTTTTGTTTTGTTTTTGTTTTCAGGGAAGAGAGCGCCTTAGGTTGTCAATTAACTTGAACTAAAAACGTTAGTGTAAAAAAGCCTTCAGGTATTAATGCGTTTGTTTACATTCCACAGGTTATCTTCACAGCCAGAAAGGTTAGATGCTTTCTTTGTAATGAAAGTTTAAATTACGTAGTAAGAATGAGGAATGCTAGAAGATCTGCAGGAGAACCTGGGTGCTCAGAGAGAATGCAGAATCCACACACACATCAATTTCTGGTGGCTCTGCTTATTAAAAAGCTTGCCCAGATTCAGCACCATAAGAAGAAACAAAATCTTCCAATATAGCAGTTCATCAGTATACGTAAACCAAAGAGAATTCCAGCTGCTGCATGATCCGATGTGTTCTTGAGCAGAAAGTGCCACCACTTGGATACATAATGCATAATGAAGTGCCTGACATAAAAATAATAAATCATGACATTGCTCCAGCATTGCTGCGCTTTTTCTGAATATGTATCCCTTTATAAATATTACCAAGGATGTTAGTATTGAAAAAACCAAACCCTTTTAAGTGTTGGTTTGCACACATTTTTATTTCATTTTAACTAAATCAACTGAGGAACTGATACAGTTCATATCAATGCAGTTTTAGCAGCATAAAGGTGATTGTGTCAGAATATATTGTTAATCTATACCAGTATAAGGACCTTTATACTGGTATGTTTATTTTAAAGGGACACTGGCAGGTTATTTTATATATATATATATATATATATATATATATATATATATATACACACACACCCCTATGTATATATAATGTCCTTGCCCTTGTTACTAACAACACCATCAATTTATTTAAACTCACAGAATTTTGAAACATCTAAAAAATGGCTTATCACCATCTGTATTGTAAATTGTGTCTAAATTTGCTTATCACTGTGGTTTGCATTTAATTCAGTTTAGACATAGAAAAGAAACTGTCAAGACAATTTGTAGTTTTGATTGTTTCACTTTCTGATTCTCTGACTGTAATACAGCCCGGAACAGTTGGATTGCAGAAACTATGGGAATGTTTCAATTCAAATAAATCATGTTTATATATTAAAAAAAATAGATTTTTCTCTAAATGTACGTTCTGCAGCCAGTTACAGGTGGGGACACTTGACGTGTGTATACAAATATGAAACACCTATCATCTGTGTTACAAGGACACTGCTAAAATAGTTAGATCCAATCTACACCATAAGGTGAGACTGTATTTACAGATATAACCGCAGTATTGCCAACTCTCATAATTTTATCACAACTTTGTGATCGTTGGTGTTTTTCTCAAGGCCTGAATTCCTGGCATCCTGTTGTTTTGTAAGAATCTGAGCTCTTACTGAAAAAACAAGTAAGTTTCTGGCTCTCATGGTTCTAGAAAGGAGCTTGAAATCCTGTCCTGAGTGTAACCTAAAGAGTCAGAAACCAGAAGGCAAATAAAAAAGAACCCCAAATGTATTTATTTTTCAAAATATAATGATTTTTGAAGTTACTCATGAGTTTTTCAGAAGCTTGGGGTTGGCAATACTGGAGTTGTGTTGTAACAGGGCCCTCTCCCCCTCCAATGTGTAGCTATTGTGTTATGTACATGGAACTGCCTGCAGCAACATGCACTGCCTTCATTGATTGGATGCTCAGATCTTGCACTGAAGTAAAGAGGAGCTTGGATGAACAAGAAATACAGGAACTGATCCCAAGTTCGTAAGGGGGTTGTGAAAGTTCTTCCTGTCCTGTGACGGGTTAAAAAAACCCATCAAGCTCCACATTTAAAAAAGCAATCAAATTAAACAGTCATTTTGATTTTTCATTTTATACCTGTGTCAATTTTTATACCTGTGTCAAAGATTACCTGTGTCAATAATTCATTAAGGGCCAAGAGAGACTACAGCTGTTTTTGAAGTTGTAAAAAGACAAATGATCACTTGCATTTAGCTTTGCAAACAGATAGGGGCTGTAGCTTTCCTAATTGGTATCCCACAGTACTGACACTAACCTCAGTTTACTCTTTCACCAAGAAAGGCTCATTGCAGTGCTTTTATTATACTGTCTACAGCCTAGCCATTGTATGGGAGCGTCTACTCTGTATTATATAGCTAGTACTGTAAAAGCTCTTTACTAGGAAAGAAAGAAGCTGTAAAACCTGGTGGTATTCTGTGACTAATGGAACAGTATTCTTGAAATCCTTGCTACTTTCTCACAGTCTACAACAGATGAGGGCAGAGCCAACTTGAGAGAAATTTCTGGTAACAAGCTTTCTAAATTCCAGGTTGTGTTTTTGCAATAAAGGGTCAAGAAGCATTACATATTTTGTTCTCCCAAACCATCTGTTAGATCAACCAGACTTGAAAACAGCAGTAACCTTTACAAAAACAAAACAAAAACTGACCACAATAGTGATCATATCTTTGAACAGCCTTTAAAGTGTGCTTTTAGTCAGTGCAGAATTTAAAAAATCCATAGAAAATTAGTAGAAAAAAATACCCTTTAAAGAAAACACAGAAGTTGGAAACGAATAACATTCATTAGGTCATACAGTCCCTCTCCCTGCCAATGCAAAGCTGTTCCCCACAGTATCTTTTCTAGCATATTCAGCTTGATTTTAAATGTTACAAGTGATGGGGAATTATTCAATAGAGTAGCACATTTTACCATGAGAAATATTACTAAACAGAGTCAATCTAAATGCTAAATTTGTGAGATGCTGGAAGTTTGGGTTAAATTCATTTACATGTAGGCATTTTTCTCAGAGCAAATAGGCTTGGTAACTTCAAACTAAGGTTTTTATTTATTTGGGACTATTCCTCTGGAGCGTTATCCTGGAAGCCTTCTGTTTCCGTAAACCATGAAAATGGAAATATAGAACATACGTTGTTGCTGTGGGAGATGTATACAAGCAACCCAAAAACAAAGCTTTTCTGTGATGGATGAACACTGAACACTCAACAACAGTAATTAGTTAGTTATTAAGGCCTTTTGAAGAGGGAAAGTGCTATATAAATATGAAGTCTTACATCATCCTTTTGGGGAAAAAATCTTTAGAAGAGGGAAAGGAATGAGTATTTTATGAAAATATGTCTCATAAAGAGATACCAATAGGACTCCGTTTGTCATGTTAAATGTTAGCTTATAATACTGTGCACTTACCTGACGTTTTTCATTCAATGGGCTTAAAGTGCTTCCCAGACACTGCCTTCCAATGCCTCTATAAGATAAGGTATTTACAGATGAGGCAACTGTATCAAATACGGATACTACAACAACTACAAAATGCACAGTATATTGTATTAGTACTACTAAACTCTGTCTAACTAGGAAAGATTAAAGCATATGCCATGCTGAGTGTTAGTGACCCCAGCTAGCTAATTGATCAAGGGATCCACAATATTCAGACTGTTCTGTTGTATTTTCTGTCTTAGGCTACGTCTACGCTACAAGTGAGAAGTTGATTCACTTCTGTGAGTACCCACACTCATGCTAGTTCAAGTATAAATAGCAGGGTAGCTGTGGTAGCAGGGTGTAGCAGCCGTGGAAGCGGAGCTGAGCTATGCCAAATACATACCCACTGGTGTCGGGTGAGTTTGTACTTGACACAGCTCAGCCATGCTTCCACTGCCGCTACCAGTGTCCATGTGGTTGCACTCCTATTTGTTCTCATGCTAGGTCTCATTGAGCTAGTGCCAGTATAGGTACCGGAGTGGGGGAATCACTCTCCTAGCTTGTCATGTAGACAGAGCCATAGGCCCCGCTTCATGTACTGTATCATATCAATCAGTGATATTGCCCAGCGTGATCCATTCTGTACTTCCCTCCGTGCCTTTGCTCTGATATGTATACCCTATTTATGCTTATATAAATAACAGTGCAATTCAGAAAAGTGCTGCTTTGTGTAATTTTCCCCACACAGATCTGTCACATTTCCTCAGTTATCCCAGGGCAGGGCTTTTTCCTCACCAGAATCTGACAATCATATTGTGGTTCAAAGATACGTACCACTGCCCACTAGGACTAGGCCAAAACCTGTAAAAATTCAGAATCAGTCGGAAAATGGTAGTTGTGGGGGAGATTGGAAATTGTGAGTGATTGGAGAGGGAGGTTTCCACAGATAATTCTGGCTTTTTAGCAAATTTCAAAAAGTGAAATATTTCGGCCAAAAAACAAAAATTGATTTGGAAATGCTCCTGTGGTGCCTTGTGGGAGCTGTAGTTTGGTCATCTCCTGCTTCCATTCTCTTCTAGGCCAGACTCCCTGATTGGACTACATCTCCCATGATGCACCATGGTCTCCTCCCTTGGTGAGGAGAGCAGAGCCTCATAGGAGCCCCTGGCCATGGTGTATCAAGAGACAGGCAGTCTGTGCAAGGCTTTCAGCTAGATCTTGCATGACACTCAGAGCCTGTTTATATTGGGTGAATGAGTACCAAAACTGACAATACTCCAGCGTAGAAGTGCGGTACCATGGGCTTGCACTAATGTGGTTTGAAATCAGGCTAAGCTAAACCCGCAGCAACACATGAGGGTTTGTGCTGGTGTGTAGCTATATTGGTTCAAACCCCCTCAGCACAAACAAGCCCTAAGAACATGCCACCCATTTTATTTCCCATGTTGTCACTTTGGACAGTATGATGCAAGTCCTATGCCCTGCGATCCATGTAAATTCAAATTGCATTTTGAGATAAAGTAATCCAGCAAATCACAAACGACTTACTGTCCCTTTGGAAGGGTGCATTATTAACTCAACTGACAGTAACTCGGAGTGCTGCCATGTGCACATTCTAGTATCTACAATGCCCCTTTCTAGATCAGAAATACAGTGAGAGTAAGTCAACTGGCCTTTTGGTGAGTGAGTGCAAGAGCAGAATCAGGTGCCAAGCAGCACACGTTAATCTTTTGGGTGCCTCTAAGTTTCCTGGTGCTTTCTGAAACCTTTCATTTAGTAGCTGTATGGAGCTGGAACCTAACAGCCCTGAACAGGATGGAGTGGAGACATTCCCCTACAGGGCTGCTGTGGCCATCCTAGATAATCCATCTTGGCAGCTCTGCCTTTCTATCCAGGAAGGAAGGTGAGCCTTGCCCTAGGTGCAGGAACAGGTCTTTCGTTTCTTCTGCTTCATGGTACTGAGCTTGGCCCCTTGGTTTGCAGTGCCCAGGCAGAGTCATAGCACTGTGCCACATGAGGGGAAGCCAGCAAAGAGAAATGAGGTAAAAAGGGGCTAGCTCATACCTAGAAAAAAGACCAAAATTCAGAGAAGTGTAAGCTGCTGTGTGCTGCTGGCAGAGGCAGAACGTTCTGGCACAGGAAGTAGATGGGCAGGCCTTGCTAAATAACCTTGTGACAGCTCTAGCTGCCTCTACATTGTTAGCGAAGGAACCCACCTCCTTTTGTGCAGCATCACTGCATCCAACTTGAGAGAGATGCGAGGCACACATTTGTCTCTGAATAGGCTAATGGCTGTATTTGTTTTTCTCATGCAGCTGAAAACTTTACTGTGTGTGGTGAGTTTGCATTAGGGTGAATAAGGGAAAAAACATGTGCACCTGTAAGTCCAATCTTGACCAGCTAATCTTATGAAACATAGAGAAATAGATTTATTTAAGAATGGGACAAGCCAGGAGAGCCCTTCCTTTGCTCTTTGCCTGGACAGTAAACACTTATTTGAAAATGCCTTGAAGAAAAACTTTGTGAGGCAAAAAAGTAGGACAAAACTTTCAAACCTGGGTGCCTAACGTTAGACTCTTATAATCTATTTTTAGGCATTTGACTGTAAATGGCTTAACACTCAGAGGAGCTACGTACCCACAAATCTCCTGGAAGTCAATAGGAGCTACAATAGTGGCTAGTGGAGAAGGTACTAGACTGGGACGTGGGCTCTGCCACTGGTCTGCTGGGAGACCTTGGGCAAGACACTTTGCCTCTACGTGCCTTAGTTTCCCCAACTGTAACTTGGGATAGTGATACTGTGACCTCCTTTGTAACCTCTTCTTGGCAGGCTCTTTCTCTTCCTATGGGTTTGTACAGCATAGTGCACAAAGGGGCCCTGATCGTTAGCTGCTATTCTGTATACTACAAATAATTCCAACACAGCCCAGTACCTGTGAAAATGATGCCACTTTTATTTAATGCCGAAAATGGATTTAGGAACTGAACATTGCATACCTAACCTTTCAAAATAATGGTGGCTTTTTAGGATGGTTGCATGGCAGATTTTCAAAGGCACCCAAATGCCCATTAACTGCCTGTGGGAGTTGGATGCCGAAAGCTCCTTTGTGCCTTTGAAAAGCTGTCCTTTAATGGATAACACTATGAACAGACAAAATAGGGCACCCTGCTTTCGGTGTGACCTTTCCACAGCCCCTCGTGTTAGCTGCGACCGGGAGCAATAGTCAGTCTGTGAACGTGTGGGGGAAGGCAGAGGAAATGGGTGCTGCCCTTAGCAATTGACATAGCTAATTACAGAGCAGCATTGCCATCCTGGAGATTGCTTGCCTAGGGTGTGGATAAGTGACTGGAGCTGTTCCATTGTGGGTAGGATTATAAAGAGAGTGGCTGGAGGCTTGGGGAGATATCAAAAGGAAATGTGCTACTAGTATTACCCTCCCCACAGCTAGGCAAAGGTAATTGACTTGCAGGCTCCAATGGTGTTTGACACTGTCTTGAAAAGAAGAGCACAGTGATGGTTCACTCCCCATTGGTCAAAGTTGAGACGGTTCTTCTTGGGTTTTCTCTCCTATGTCGTTTTTAAAAACTACATTTTGAGACGCTAATTAGGGCTGGGATTTGCCAAGAGGTTTAAGGGAGGTGGATGCTTACCTACTTAAGCCCGTTCGCAATCCCAGCCTAGCATTTTTAGGGGGGATTTTCAAAAGAACAAATGGTAGTTAATTGCTTAAGACAGGTGCAGTAAGTCACTTGCCACTTGTGTGTATGCAAATCCTCCCTCTCTCCCAGTGTGTGGGTAAATTATCCTTTCCGGTCCTGATGTGCCACATCAGGAACATGTTTCTTTAAGATGGACATTTAGCAGCAATAGAACAATCATCACTTTATTAAACATATTTGGGGGTTCACAAAGGACTTTCCGCAACAAAAGGGATATGAGAGAACCTCAGGCTGCCACCTCTTTCCTCTAAATCTACTCTTGAGGCACTATCCTTGCTTTGGGAAGGGACGGTTTCTCTTTGCACACAGCTTTCTGAGGATTGCTAATCAAAGGAAAATCCTGAAACCATCCTGCTGTGAAAATATAATTCCTAAATGGCTAGAACATGACAACTATTCCCCATGTCCTAACTGAGTTTTGAATTAGTGTTTACTCAGGCGAACCTTTCAGTGGGCCTGATTTCTCTTCTCATAGCAGTTTTACATTGGCGTCACTCGAAAGAACTTACATCTGGTGACTCTTGATTTACATCTGTGTGAGAACAAATCAGATCTATTGAGAGATTTGCCTGAGTAAGGACCTCAAGATTTGGCCACTAGTGCGTGCTTTAAGGGGGAAACCAAAGGCTGTTTATACTGCCATATATTTGGAAAAATGGAACAAATGTAGTCAAGTTGAACGTGAATATTTTATTTGTAATAAAAACAAATTTCAAGCATAAAACAATTATAATATACACACACAGTACAGAGTAGATACACAGGCACTCACATGATCACACAAACACACTAGGTAAAAGAGAAAAATAAATCAACTGAACAGTGCTGGGACAGCTAACCAATATGGTTAACTCATTAAGTCAATAGAAAGGCAAAATGTCCTTTTCTGTTGTGGCAGTTAAAACACATACGCAACCGATATGACAGGTCAAAACGTAATTTGGTCTGCCCCGTTCAAGAGGAAATGCGCAGATACTCTCAGATAAGAGCTCGTCACATTTATCCCAGGCTAAAATTGGATCTGGTCCACCATGTTGAATGAGAAAGGCAATGTCACATCTACACAGCTCTTCACATGCCCATCCTTATACTCTGAATGATCTGAAAGATAGCTGAAACAAGACAAAAAGAGAGGCTGTTAAAACACTGGTTAACGTGCCTGAAATTCAGCCTTGCACTCCTTCGATACTGCTACTTTAAACAGCTGACTGTTTCATGTTCCCACATGCATGATTAGATGTTATCTCGCAAGTAGTTAGATCAGGGGACGTCTTTCAAGTAGGGGCCTGCTGCCCCCATTGATGCAAAAAGGATTATGCAGGTTCCTTCTCTGAACGCTAATTGAAGTACCACGCGTAAATCCCCAGCACTGAGGAGGGATTAGACCCCCCTTAGACTAGAGAGCATGCAGCACTGCCGTCAGACACAGCTGCGTATGTTTAACAAGTTGGTGGGTCTCTTTCTTGGGAACAGTCACTTCTTATTCAGGGCTGTTTATAAAACAGCTGCTTATAGGTAGGTAGATCAGTAACAGGATCAGTAACCTCTCGCAAGCTTGGCCTACTTTAATTAATGCTAAAACTGGTTTGAGATTGGGCCCACTAAACTGATGTACTGTTCCACACTGTAGGCTCAAACCTGCAAAACCGCACTCAGGTGAGTAACTGCATGGAAGCTGATTTTTTGGGAGTAAGGGTTTGCATGACGGAGCACTGTCATCTCAATCCTGCAATCAGATCAGTTCCATTGGACCCCTGAGGGCTCCACTGTACGTGTGTCCACCCCTGAAACCCACTGGCCGGACTTGCAGGCCACAAGGGAGAGCAGCGTTGACTGCTGTTTACTAGTCATTAGGGATGCAAATCTCAAAGCAGAAGAGAGTCTTCAGAAGTGTTACAGGTTCCTAGAACGGACTAAGTAGAGATGAAGCAGATTGTGCCATCACGTTTGAAACAGAAATTGCAGTCGGTATCAAAACTGATGGTAAAAAATGGTACTACACCTCCACAAAGAAAAAGACCCAAGCATTGAGTCACTGTATTTCCCGTCCTTTATTATACTTAGTACGCTAATATTTAAGGGCTTGATTCTGCAGGCTTCTTGCAAGCAAAACTCCCACGGACTTCAAGGGATATTACATAGGTTGCAAGGCTGCAGGGCCGAGCCTTAGTTTTTAATTATACAAATATTACGTCGGTTTTCTTATTACACGGTACCACTGCTGCCTCTGAAGGTCCCAGTTCCGTAGCGACATCCATCAGGATCGCCTGCTGCCGAAGCCAGTCGGTGCAAATGCAGGAGTCACTCTGTGTTGCGGCTGTGGCAGAGGCCAAGCACGTCCAGTGAAAAGAGAAGCTTACAAAGTGTCCTGCAGCTGTGTTTACCTAGAGTTCCCGCCTCCGTTGCTCTGCTAGAGCTCTGAGATGTTGCCAAACTTGAGAAAAACAGAGAAAAACTACCTTGCTTTGAAACAAAGAAGGTAAAACGTGTAAGATCCGGAAGCATGACTTTGGTTGCTGCTCTGCAGCAATTGGTGCTGAATCCGAGCCCTCATCCTGCAGGCGCTCCCTCGAGAAGTCCCACTGAAGTCAATGAGGGCATTTCTGCACCGCAGCAGACACAGTGCTTCCCAGCACCGCTCGACGGACCTGAGCTAGCACTCTAAATAGCAGAGTGGCCGCAGTGGCACAGAAGGCAGCCCAAGCTAGCCCCCCATGTAAGTACCCAAGGCGTTGGGCAAGTAGCCGGAGCTGCTGCCCGTTCCACCGCAGCCACACTACTTCTGTGGTGTGCTGGCCTGAGCAGAGCTAACCGGCGTCTGTCTACCCGTGCTGGCAAGCACCTTTCCAGCTGGTGTGTGCGCGTACTCTGTGCGGGTAAGGACTCCCTCTGTAAGAGTCTGCAGAGTCAGGCCTTCATTTTGGACATGAAACGCCCAGCCCATTTTTTTAAGGCCATACTTAAAATGATGGCCAACTTCAGGGCACAGATGTTCTGCTGGTGTACGTAAATCAGGGCAGGGATGCCAAATTACAGCAGCTGAGGATCTGGCCCTGGAACGATCTTATCTGTCGATCCTCGTTTTAGACTGCCACTTATCGCTGTAATATCTGCGCCCTTCAATGTAAAATCAATAGCAATGACGAAGTCCATAGTGGATTTCATGGAGCCTCTGGCAGTTCTTTTGGGTGGAAACTCTGCTTGGGGTAGGGTTTGTGCTTTTGATTTTTGATTTTGTTTTAGGTTGATTTGTTTCATATTTTGTTTTGTCCTGTCAGTGCTTTTACAGTTCACTTCTCTGGAGTTTTCCTTGCTTACATAAACATGATTCCTGAATCACATTGGATTTGCCCGGCAGTCCATTCAGTTAAGCCTCGTGCAATATCATACTAAACTGAATCACATGTCGATTGGGCTATGGTGCAGCAAAACTAGTGAAAAATCACTTGCTTCTGTAACCCCCTCAGGCTCACTTTGCCTGATCCATTGTACTGTAGAAAGCTACCATTTTTACAACAGATTCTATAAAAACCAAACTCCACAGAGAATAGCCTGTAAATGGTGAGTCAATCTGTATAATAACATCTGACTCCAAAGTGCAGTATGAAAAAGAAAGACAGTGAAGAGGGAATTCCTGAAGAAAGTTCAGAGAGAGAGAGGAAGTGGGGAGTCTAGCCCCTGACAAGTTAATAACTTAATGGCGGCTGAGGAGAGCTGAGAAAATAACAGTGCCCGTGAGTGTATGGCTGAGCAAGAGAAATAAGACAAGAAAGCAGGGAAAGAGAACTGTAGGCATTAGAAGGGACAATGTTCAACAGGGACATCAGAGCCTAAGAAGGAGGGCTGTTAGTAACTAGCAGACCCAAAGGATTATTAATAAACAGACTAGGTTCCATTGGTTGCAGAACAGCATTTCAAGTATTAAATATACAAGGATGACTTAGCAGGCATGAAGCAGGGATGTTAAAATGGTCCTGATGTCCTTGGTGCTCTGATATTGTGATAGTGCAACTGCTTTCCAAGAGTGGGATTTGTAATTGCGTGGCTAGTCAGGGGACAGCACAAGCAGTTGAGGACCTCAACGCTTTTGCTGGTTTCAACCCCCAATTCTAAAAGGCAGAAGTCTTCAACTACATTTTCATGCTGCAAACTTTGCAGAAATAAAGAAAGCAGGCAAAGTAAAAAGAGCTGGAGTATGAACTGGGAACAGGGTAGAAGGCAGAGCATTTTAAAAATCCATCTAAGCTGAAGAACTGGTTACAGCAAGACCTGAAACTGAGGGAAGCGTGTATAAGAAATGAAAAGGAGGGGGAGCAGAGTAGATCCAATCTAGCCCTGGCGATACATAAAAGGAGCAAACCAAAATGGTATGAGCTATAGGGGTGAAGAGAATTTGTCTCAAGGAATAAGGAATCTATAAATGCAATCAGAAAAGTGAGGTGTCAAAAGGGAGTGGGGAGAAGGACCAGTGTAAACAGATGTCAGCCGATAAGACAACTCTCCAACATAGCTGGAAAGCTTCATTAATCTTGTGTTGGAATAAATAACTATTGGTGCTCAGTTTTCAACCCTTTCTAATGATATTGGGGCAACCTCCTCTAGGGTTCAGGGAAATTATTAGAGAATATTGCTGCAGATGCCAAGAGCAGAGAATAACAAAGAGTTGGTTTGGGAATGCCTGATGGAGCAATGTGTATATACCTGGGGATGCAATGGACCTGAGGTCCTAAAAGATCTTAAAAGAACTTGCAAAAGAAATCTTGCATACTCTGAGTCTCTTCAGTAAATCCTGAAGGGCAGGAGAGGTGCTTAATGACCAGTGCAAAGGGCAAGTAACAAGAATATGCACTTGCCTGACAGCTGTTCTAGGCAAACTACCCGAACATACAAAATAAGAGTCAATGTAAACATTTGGGAGAAAGAAATCTCTAAACCAACATACAACTTGGGTTTGTTAAATAAGATCACTCCACCCAATTACCTTTCTTAGCTCTCTTCACTGATTTAGTAAAAAAATGGATGGATTCACCAAACAGCTCCAGTTCAGGTAAATTCACTTACATCCCCCAGTGTTGTACGGATCTTTTATCATTAGATTGGACTCTCAGCTGGCCTCACAAACCAGGCAGCTTGAACAACAATATTACTTTGTGCTCACATGGTTAATTTCACTCTAGGGCCGTAAAGCACTCTGCAGTCCTTAATTCATGTTACCTCATATCACCTCGGACTGGTGTGCATTATATCCTTTATACAGATGGGTGAACATAGGCTCAGCAAGGTTAAATGAGTTGCTTGAGTTCAGACAGTGCATCAGTGGCAGAGCTGGAAAATAGTACCCCAGGAGACTTGACTTCCAATTCCATATTCTGACTACTAGACCCCACTCACGATAGGTGCTTTGTACCAATAAAGTAGTCTCTCTAAGGCAAGTCAGTCTATAATGGGAGATCTTGGATGCAGCACTATTGGCTGTTCTGGGACTAGCCAGAATTCTTTTTGCTGAAATCTTTGGGTTGTGTGGTCTTTTCAATGCCTTCTGACCAGCTCACTTGCATCCAGAACCCTATTTATCAACAGATTTTCGGTGTCTGGGACCTTTCTCTTAAGATTTTTTCTTATATGAGTATATTTTAATTATACCACAATGACTAATACTAGCAAGTTACTAATACCAAATTGTGGATTAGAAATTGACTGATCATCTGAGGGGCAGAGATTCTATAAATAGCAAGTTCTCTATGTGTGGTGTCACAGCCATGTATTAGGATCCCTATTCTTTAATACATTATTAGTAATCTAGAGGAAGATGTAAATTCAACCATGCTCAAACTGTTGACAATCTCAGGCTTTCAGGATTAGCCGGTTACACAGAAGGATAAGAATCATTTTGTAGACTGGGCTGCATGCAAATACTAAAGCCATAAACCTAGGAAGAGGAAGTAAGCAGCACTGATACAAACTGGAGAACAGCTATCTGGGAAACAGGAGGTCTTGCCAAAGACCAAGGGGTGATAGTAGATAGCAAGTGAAATATTAGAGTCAAGTGCAACACCACTGAAAAACAAGCAAATGGAACAGAAACCATTGCTGATCTCAGATCTATAAATTGGCTTCATACGTAAAAACTAGAGAGGTAATAGGCAAATACTGTGCTTTCTGGTCCTCAAAATTTAGGAAGTATATACAAACAAACACAAAGGACACAGGGATCTGGTATATAACCTACTGGGAAAGAGCGAGGGGACTAAATGGGCATGTTTTAGAAAAGAAGACTAGGGAAGGGGTGGGGGAAAACATGATCACGGTTTATAAATACCTTCAAGGTAATAATAGAAATGAAGAAAGGGAATTATTCCATTCTCAGAAGATGGTAGATAAGGAGCAGAGGCCTGAAGCTAAAGGAGGAAAAAAGTTCAGGTTAGACATTAAGAAAAGATTCTCAGCAGCAAGAGCGGTTGAGTGGAGGCTATCAATGGAGGCGATTAGATATGGAGAAGACATCTGTAGGAATTAAGTGGAGACTAGTCCTGCAAAATGTAGGGATCATACTACATGATCCAAGTGGTCTTCTCTGGATTTTATATCTGTAAATCTTCGCTTCATAAACTAAGAATTCCCTCCCTCATGCAGCAATAACCCTAAAAACCATTCCCAAAATGTCAACCTCTTAAAACTGAGGTACACCATCCAAATGGCACAGGAGCTGTGCATGTACTTCATCCAATGGCACAATCAGGCCCTTGATTTGTTCAGTACAAAGAGATGGGCAACTAGGGCAGGTACCATTTCTTGGTTATATGGTTGTACAGTGCCTGGCACCATGGGGATAGAGCCACAATGCAAATGATCATTAAAAGGGCTACAGCGAGAGCTGTATGTGATTAAATTAGCCCAGAAGAACAGCCCTGAAAATGTCTGTGGAAAAAGGAGGCATTTGTCTAATGGATTCACTACCGAAGGAACAAACATAGCCATAGTGAATTTGTTACTGACAACTAAAGTCTGAATGTTTGACAGAACCTAAAAATGATAAAGATCAACACCTTGCCCACATTATTAAGATGTCTCAAGATAATAAAACCAGTTCTGTGGTTCTCACTCAGGCAAAACTCCCACGTCAGCCAGTGATAGCTTAGCATGAGTGAAGACTGCAAGATTGGATTCTGTACCACAAAATGTTCTTACATGGGAATCAATGGGATGAATGGTTAGTCATTCATCACAAGGATATTTATTTTATCTACTGTGCATCTCCCACGGCCAGCTGTTTAATATACTTATTTTTTAGAAAATAAAACTAATATTTTGGCTTTGTTTTCTTGACTGATTTTCAATTCCATTTGGTTTTTGTCACTTTTCCTAGAATTTTTGTTGTCACGAGCTCTCTGGGGCAAGGGCTGCCTGCGTGCTATTTGTTCATCACTGCCCAGTATAATGGAGCCCTCAGTGGGATCCTTCAGTGCACCCCCAATAGAAATAACAACTAAATAGGGAGCAGCATATTGACCCTGATTTTTGTTCTTTCTGCCAAAGCACGTTTGAAACAGCTTGATGAATTGTCCTGGGAAGAAACCGTTATTTCTTGAGACACTGACAACACATCTGATGTGCCTAAGAAGCATTGCCGTCTTTATTCTTAGTTAGAAGCCCCATAAGGGATTGAGTAAACATAAAAGTTCACAGGTCCCCAAAGACATATAATGGAGTTGGGAGCTGCAGGCTAGTTGAAGGCTTGAGATTTTGGAGCAGTCTAATACTGGGGTTCAAAAAAGAACTAGATAAATTCATGGAGGATAAGTCCATCAGTGGCTATTAGCTGGGATGGGCAGGGATGCAAAGCCATGCGCTGAAGTGTCCCTAGCCTCTGTTTGCCAGAAAATAGGAATGGGTGATAGTGGATGGATCATTTGATGAGTCCCTGCTCTGTTCATTCCCTGTGAAGCACCTGGCATTGGCCACTGTTGGAAGACAGGATATTGGGCTAGAGGGACCATTGGTCTGACCCAGTATGGCCGTTCTTATGTTCTATGCTCTACGTGTTTATTAGCTTTAACAATGACAACCTTCATTCACTAAAAACCTCCACTGACTTTGGTGAGAAGGGGGGGCTTAGGTGCGTGGGAACATGGCATAAGGCTTTACGTTAGCGTTGTTCGGAGAACACAGCTAGCTGTAATGAGCTGTGGGTGAGGGATTTACCATAACCACTGTTTGTTTTTGTGGGGAGTTGAAATCATGCTTTAAGACCAGGTACAGAATCAAAAAAATAGGAACAGAGTAAATGCCATTTCTGAGAACTTTAAGGTTAGACACCGTAGGCGTCACGTATTGCATGGTCACCGCAGGTCACCATATAGCATGTCTGAAAACAATGCAATGCCACTCGGTAGTTCTATGAATAAAGCAATACCAATGGATTCATCTTAACATAAAAACATGACTCCAGGTTGGCTTAGCTCCGTTCGAATTAGTAGGCTGAGAGCTGTTCCAATCATTCCTGCTCAGGCTCCGAAGATTAGGTAAAGGGTGCCAATGTCTTTGTGATTAGTAGAGAACAATCAGCGGTTTAAAGTCATGGGTTCCATATTGGGGCTCTTAAAAAAAAAAAAGACTACAAAACACCCATCAGTTCTTGTGCAAGATCCTAGATTGACACTCTGGGGAAAGAAACTCCTCTGTGTGCAAAAGAGGTGCAACACAGGAAGCACAATCAACTGCTCCCACACACTGCTAAGCCTGAACTCGGGTCTGGAGGCAGTTCTTGGAAGGCAGTGCAATTTCTTCCATTCAGTGGCCTCTTTGCTGACTTGGCCAGCAAGGCTGCCAACTGGAGCCAAACTGCAATGCAGATTTTGTGATTTGGATACCTAGGAACTGGACTGCTAAAAAAACCTCATACACTGAATATATTTCACTGCATAGGGGTAGTTTGATTTCTATATTTCGGCAGGGGGGAGCTCCAGATGGGCCATGGGGGGGGGGAAATTCCACACCTGCCCAAGGCTTGCAGTTTGGGAGAGGCAATGCCCCCGCTGCCCCTCCCTCCCCACTACACCCATGTTCACATGGTAACACTATTACTGTGCCAGCCCAGGTTCCAACCTGCAGCCTAGAGATGAAAGAAGATTAATAGGCCCGGGAACCTGAGCCATCCAGCCCCACATAGAAATGAAACTCCAGTTTTAGACTGAATCTGGAAAAAGCTTTCGTCGTAGGATGCATTTGTGCTAAGCAAGACTACATAATAAGCAATTAGTGATAAAGATTTGAGAGGAAAAATGACAAGTTAAACCACTTGCAATCACCAGCAACTTTTCCTAAACCCTCACCTAAGTTTCTCTGGAACAGATCCAGAACTGCACTGCATGCCAAGAATCAAATTCTACTCCTAAACACACACACACACAGGTTCCCACTGGCTCCAGTAGAAGTTATGTACATTCATCCAGGGCCAGAATTTTGTCCACAAACGTTTAGGGTCTGATCTAGCTCCCAGTGAAGTAACTGGGAACCGTTCCACTGACTGCAGTGGGGGCTGGATCAGGCTCTTAAATGCTTTTCTACTTTCATCTCAACTCCCCGTCCCCCACCCCCTTAGCTATTCTCAGTGGTGTGTTCATACCTGATCCACAGACAACAAAAACAAACAGTGCCAGTAGCCATGGTCCTACAGGATATTTCTCCTCTTGGGGCCTCTAAAATGTGGGGGGAAAAGAAGATTTCAGTTGGTTACCAGTTTAACCATTTGTCTTGGTAGCTCATTTAAAAATAGATGCAGAAAAATCAAGATAAAGAAATGGCCTGGTTTCAGCGTCAAACCTCAAACACTGAACACACTCAAAAGGTCTAAGATAAAACAGTTTGCTTCATTATCATAACTGTTTCACAGGAGTGCTAAGAAACCGAAATTAAAAACTGAAGTACAATACGCTAACAGAAGTGTAATAGAGGATAATTGTATTTACACTAGATCAGATAGCTTGATTCAATACTATTGAAAGCGCCTGTTTTTTCCCTTTAAATAGAATAATGCCTCACACATTCTCTGCAGATCAGTGATCTTGAATTTCTCTGGGGAAAGGTAAAGTTTTATTCCTCAATGCTTGCTTATCAGTTTCTGTCCTCTCCCCTCCCTCAGCGGGGCTGTTTACTAGTCTCTTTGTTGTATCTACATTGTCAGTTTTTTGGGACAGAAAACATTTTCTTATATGTTTTCTAAGATAGCTAATAGATGTTGGATGCTTGAAAAATAATTGATGTTCTCTGACTGGGTTGTCCCTTTAGAACAAAATATATATAGCCTAGAACCAATTCCTATCCACTGGGGAGAGGAAGTTGTTAAAAACAATCAAAGGACACTCTTTTTATTTTATTTTACTGAGGTCAGGATGTGCCAAAAATATCCTTAAGTTAAATATAAATTTGATCCAGGCTCAACTCTAGTCAATTTATTTTAAAGAAGCATGACTGAAAGTTTTAACATGTCACTGTGAAGGGGAAAAGAAAGAAGAAGTTCATAGTCTTTTATGGTCATTTTGAACTGCTGAGTTTTGTTCTGATGTATGATTATTGTTTGGAGTCTAGATCACAGGATAGAGGCTTTTTATAACTAAGAATAAATACAAACATGTTAAGTGTAAGATGGCAAAGACCACACAGAGTGAAGTGGTGGATCGGTGAACTTAGAGGCTTCTTACCAACCATGCCATGAGCAGAAGGTTATATGAGGACATGAGATAATAGGGACACAATCAACAGAAGCAAGGGATTCACAGAGCACTAAGATCAGGACTGGGCAAGCAAGTAAAGGCGGAATTGAGAGTCACATATCTGGGTTCAAGTTGCAGAATAGTGCCTAGAATTTGTGCTACTCTGGGACTCCAGAGATCTGGTTCAAATCCAAGTTCCGTCATAGACTTGTGTGACTTTGGGTAAGTCACTTAATTTCACTGTGCCTTAGTTCTTCATCTGCAAAATGGCGATCATAATACTTGCGTTCTCCCAGCCTTTGTCTGACTTGCCTGTTTAGATTGTCAGTATTTTGGGACAATGATGGTCACTTACTATGTGTTTCTACAGTGCCTTCCTTAAAGGGACTCTGGTCTTGATTGAGGCCTCTAGGGGGTACTATGCTACATATACGAATAACGATGTTTGCAGTCCTGATCCAAAACTGTTTGATTTTTAGGAACATAGAGCTGCTGCTGCTATCTCATTCTAGAAGCACTGCGTGCAAGAAAAGCCAACTGAGTGGAGGTTGGAGGCAGAAAAGTGGTCAATGGGAGAGAGAATGGGAAAAGATGGGGTGAGAGGATAGTAGCAAGTGAGGAGACTGGGAGAGAGAAGGGAAAAAAGAGAGAAGGAGGGGAAAGGATAGCAAAAAAGGTCAGAAACAAAGAAGGGTGAGAGTAGAAAAACCAAAGGGATGACAGAAAAAGAGGAAGGTACCATTATCCAGTGGACAGGGCAGCAGACTGCAGGGCAGGAGACATAGGTTCTATCCCTGATTCTTCCACTGACCTGCCCTCTTAACATGGCTGTGTCATATCATGTCTCTGTTTCCCCATCTAGATAAAAAGTGCTAATAATGCTGACCCAGCTTTTTAAAGCATCTCTGGATGAAAATTGCTACATTAGGGCTCAATTCTCCATCATTCATCAGCGAGAGTTTTTCTGTTGACTTGAACGGGGGGCAGGACCAAACGCTAAGTGCCCAGTATTATCAGAAACAGGAAGGAATCCAAATAATAAAAGAAAGTCATAAACAATTTATTTCACCAGAGATAAGGTCTGTTGTTAGTCACAGACACTTCCTCAAGGGAAACGGCTTCACGAACGAGCAAGGGATAGAACAATACAAAAAAGAAGTCACGTGACTTATGGTAAAGAAAAAAAGGCATATCCTTTACTTTTTGCCATTGGCAGGGCACTGTCCCAAAGCACCACATTTTAAAATCAACCTGGAAATCTTTTAATTTAAAATGCATTTAAATAAACCACTACCTCCTGTGTTAAAGATTTGAAAATTTCAGCAATTTTAATGTATTTTTAAAAGAGCCTTTCAGGTCACTTTTAAGGTGCTAGTGTGATTCACCTAGGTTAACGCTAGATTACAGCGAAATCGAATTGAACAGAAATCCCATTTTCTAGGCTAGCTAATTCACTTAGAATTCTAGGATGGGGAAGATTTAGGAGACTGAGTTATGCTGGTCTACACTATAGACTTATGGCACTATAACTACGTCATTAAAAGGCGTAGAAAATCGACACCCCTGAGCAACATAGTTATATCGACATAACCCCCAGTGTAGACAGTGCTACACTGACTGAAGGGCTACTCCCTTCAATAGACCACTGCTCTCAGGGAGGTAGATTACCTATACCGATGGGAGAAACTCTCCTGCAGGCATAGGCAGCATCTTAACTAAGTGCTACAGAGGCACTGCTGCAGCCCTGTAAGTGTAGACAAGCCCTAAGTGTCAAAACTTCAGGGCAAAGTGAAAATCCCAACTATGAATTTCCAGCTGTTCTCTGACATTACAGTAACAGGGTTCTCTTTGAAACAGATCACTCTTAAGGTGGGGGAGCTCTGAAGGAATAGCGAGCTATTAACGAACACAACGTTTTGTGGGTGTTTATTAGAATGTCAAGAGCTCTAAACAACTTTGAGAAAAGGGGAGTTAGCGCTCAAATGAAACTCTCTTCCATTAACCAGCTTTCTAAGAGCACTTCGGAACACTTTGAATTTAAGCAGCTGAAATGTCTGTGGATCAGCCCACACCACAACTAACAAGATGCGTGAATCTGAGCACAGTGAAGCGCTTCGATTTTCCACCTCAGCATATACAACCGGAGCACAAGTGTGACCTTTATTTGAGGTAATAATTAAGGATAGAATCCTGTCATGGATTCTGTGACTTTCTTGGACCTCTGGACTTCTTCTGGGGCAGGGCTGGAGCAGCTGTCAGTCCTGAGACTGCCAAAAGTAGCGGCTACTGGAACAGCTCTGGTGGCCAGCCCTGGGCTGCTGAGCAGAAGCCTGCCCCGGGCAGTGGCCCCAGCCTGCCAGAGCAGCGTCTGGGGGTGGGTCAGCCCTCCTGGGGCTGGAGCAGCAGCAAGCCTCAGCAGTGCTGTTTTCCCCTAGGCTCCAGGGCGTTTTTAGTAAAAGTCAGGGACAGGTCACAGGCTTCCGTGAATTTTTGTTTTTTCCCATGACTTTTACTAAAAATATCCGTGACAGAATCTTAACCTTAGCAAGATGCAAGACTGTGTTGGATGGAAGGCTACTGCTTCTTCAGGTCTCAGGACTTTGGTCCCAGCTGAACTACCAACTCCGTAAGGGCTCAGTTTTATTCCCACTCTACCTGCGGGCAGAAGTGAGCCCTAAAAGATGAAATGCGATCACATCCGAGTTACCTCTTTTGTACTGACGCCGGCTTTGTATTGGCTAGGAAAAGGGGTCAAGTTTAGGTTGTACGTAGCTAATCAGGACTAAACTGACCTAAATTCAACTTCTTTTCCTCATCAAGACAAAGCCATAGAGACCAACCAGCCGAACAGCTCATTCAAAGACAAGAAGTGATTCCGCGGCCTAGGAGACTTTCACTTAGGAAATCACACTTTTTACAACTGGTCAAATCAAATAAACTGTTATGTTTTAATCTCAAACAGCAGATGCCATGGAAATAAAACACAACCCCCCTGGAGCTGTCCCTGTTAGAGAGCTAGACCCCCCTGAGAGTGTACCGCCATGCCTGTGCACTTCCAACAGAAAGAATGCTGCAGCAGCCAGGCCCGCCCGATATTAATGCCCCTAGGTGGGGGGGGGTGTGTGTGTGCCCGTCCCCCTCTGGCTGCCAGGTGCGTGTCAGTCAGTCGGTCGATCTCTTCCTCTCCTGATGTTTCCATGAGGAGACATTAAAAAGTCCATGTCCTCGTGGGGCGATGTCCTCCTGCAGCAAGGGAGAAGAGCTCCTGATTTTATCACCCCACCGTGCTGCACCCCTACCTTGGCAAGGGCGTTTACTCCACGAACAACGCCCCCCCCCCCCTGCTGCCCATCCTGGGGCTCCGGTGGCCTCTCAACCCTTCAGCTCAGGATTCCCACCCCTCCCCACGGGCTGAGCCGAAGCCGGGGGCAGAGAGAAGCCTGGCTTCCCCGCAGTCCGCTCCGCTCCTCCTCCCGTGTCACCTTACCAGGGTTTTGGCTACGTTCCCCCTCTGTGTGATGTTTTTGCTGTGCTTTTCGTTAGCCATCCGGATCCGCTGTTTGGCCACCATCGCGGGGGCCGGGGGGGGGGGGGTTAAGAGCGCTCAGAAATTCCGGAGGCCCAACAGCTGCAGGGTCTGGTTTGTGACACCGACCCAGCCCCCCCGCCCCACTGAGCGGAGCAAGCGAGGACGCTGCTGCCCCGAGTCCCCGCGCGGTCTCCTCCGCGCCCCCGCCGGCTGCAGGCCGAGCAGAGGGTGGCTGGAAGGACGGACGGACGGACGGACGGAAGTAATCTCATCCCAGGAAACCGCTCCTGCTTCCTCCCGCCCTTCCGGTCCCCCGGCTGCCTAGACTGGGGGCTCGGGCCAGGGCCGCCTGCAGCCGCCGCTCTCGCCTGGCTGCGGGCGCGCGTCCCGCTCGCGCCGTGCGGAGCCCGGGGGCTGCCCGGCCTCCAGACACGCCCGGACCCATGGAACGCGGCCACCGCCAGCGTTCCGCTGCCGGGCGCTGATTGGCGGCCGGGGGAGCGAGCGTTCCATCGCGCGCCTCCTGGCCCTGGCCCGCGGCGCCTGGGTCGGGTCCCCTAGCGCGCCTGGGCCGTCACAGCTGTGGTCCCCCTGCAGCGACATCAGCGGCACCCTTGAAGCTGGTGCCCTAGTTGTGCCCTCACCTGCTCTGAGCCTGCTGGGGAATACGGGCAGCGGGAGCAACACGTGGGGAGAGAGCAGGGGTCGTCACCAGCCCCTCTCCTGCTTTGGCTTATTGTCTCCTACACGTGCCCCCACGCGGGGCTGTGGTGTATCCAGTCTGTCTAGCCAACGCCCACGTGCTCCCTCTTGTCTCGGTGAGAAGATACATAAACGGCTGTCGGCTAGAGATGTCACTCGGGGGGGGAGGGGGAGTGCTCATCCCTCAGTCAATTCACTGTTGCTGCATCAGCAGCTATTCACACGCACGCAGATCCTCTGATCACGGAGGAAAACAAACCAGCCAACCCACTAGCTGTGCTGTACGTTTCAGAGTTGCGTCCAGATCTATATTTCCTGTGCTTCGTAGAATCACTGTCCTGCAAACAGGGCCAGGCCACCTGTTGGTATGTGCACCCTGCTTTTCTCCATTCCATAAGTCCCTGTTGACACAGAAACTTTCCATTCAAGGGAGCAAAAATGAAGATTTTCTGTCTTATGGGGGCTCTTAGAATAAGAAAATATGCATAACCCAAAACTGTCTATGTAAAGTTTCAATTGGCATGCCAGCCTCTTGTCTCCTTGCCCTCCCCTCCCTGTTTAACCTGCAGCCCTGGATCAGCTCTCCCACTCACTCTCCATTGTTGAATTACCTGCCTGACCCAGTCTACTATTCTAGCCACTGGGCCATCCTTCCTCTCTTTTGCCTTGTTTTCCATGAGTTAACAGCAAAGAACCTGAGCTCATACGGGCTGTGTGGGGTGTAGAAGTTCTGAGAGCTCCCACTGGTAGCTAGCTATAGTGTGATTAGGCAGCTAATTGTGTCTGGCCTACAAATTTGGAAGTGCCATGCCCACTTCCCCACCTGACATTGCACAACATCAGCAATAATAATATCTCTACATTGCTCTTTAATAAGTTTGATGCTGTTCCTATTAAAGTCAATGACGGAGTACCCCACATGGCAAAGCACTGAAGTGCATGCTTTAAACGTGTATAAATTCCATTGAAGTAAGTAGGATTTATGCCCATGCTTAAGCACTTTGCTGATTAGGGATGGAGTTAGAACATATGCTTAAAGGTCAGCACATGCTTTATAGTTTTGCTGAATCAGGGCCTAAACTACCATTGCCTCTGATGTTATCAGGCGCAGCTAGTCCCCTGCTTTTCACTAGACACTTAAGAAGTGTAACTCAGACCCACACCAAACTTCCTGTGAGAAGACTGGGAAACCCATGAGGAATCCTGATGGCACATGGTACAGTGATGCAGTAAGGCATGCTGGAAGAGCACAGCTCATGAAGGGTAAGGAAAGAATGGTAACAATCTTTTTATTGTTTGGTTTGCAATTTATTTTTTCCATTTCCATCCTTGCTCTGTTTCTTTGGGGGGAATGTTTTGTTAGCTTTGCCAGCTGCAAAAGTACACCAATTCTAACTGGCTGGTTGTTATTGCAGGTTCTGTTTTCATGTGATAGCTTAAAAAAGTGACTTGAAAGCTCTCCTTTTTGTACTCTGCCTTCTCTTCTGTCATCTGATCCACCCCGAATGACCTCTTTCCAGCAAACAGTTTGTCTTTCTTGGTTCCTAAGAACTGGAAATAATTTATTGCCGCAGCACTTATTCCCAACATTGACTAAGCTCATTTAATCACACTGTGGTCTTTGCTCTGCAGTCCCCCGTCCCCCCTCAATATAGTCTCTTGATCCGGGATGCTCTGTTTCCAGTAAAAGAAGAAGCTAAGAGAAAATCACTGCTTATATGTTGTCAGACAAATGCCGTGTGTGGAAAAAATAAAGTTTCTGAGATGCTCATCGGCAAGTTTTAAAATGTCTAAGTGTAAATGTGTCCCTCTAAGAACAAAGAATGTAGGCCATACTTACAAAAAGGGGAACTCTATCTTGGGAAGCAGCAACTCCAGAAAAGATTTGGGGATCATGGTAGATAATCACCTAAACATGAGTTCCCACTGTGATGCTGTGGCCAAAAGAGCTAATGAGATCCTTGGATGCATAAATGGGGGAATTCTCAGTGGGAGTAGGAAGATTATTTTACTTGTGTATTTGGCACTGGCATGACCATTGATGAATAGTGTATCCTGTTCTGGTGTCCACAGTTCAAGAAGGATGTTGATAAATTGAAGAGCCATAAGAATGATTAAAAGATTAGAAAACCTTCCTTACAGTGATAGACACAAGGTGCTCAATCCGTTTAGCTTCAGCAAGAGAAGGTTAAGGGGTGACTTGATTACAGTCTGTAATTATCTAAATGGGGAACAAATTTAATAATGGGCTCTTCAATCTAGCAGCCAAAGATATAACATGATCCAGTGGCTGGAGTTTGAAGCTAGACAAATTCAGACTGGAAATGAAGCATAAATTGGTAACGGTGAGATTAATTAACCATTGGAACAATTTATCAAGATTAGATACAGATTTAGGTTTTTTTTTTTAATTATTATTCTATGAAAAAGTTCAAAAGGAATTATTTTGGGGGAAGCCCTATGTCCTCTGTTATACAGGAAGTCCAACTGTATGACTACAAGGGTCCCTTCTAGCCTTGGAATCTATTTAATCTTTGAAAGCTTGAGAACATGGGTATCAAATGTATCCTAGTTGAGGTTCCTATCTCATTTGATACATCACTCAAAACCACTAAGTACCATAGAATCCTGATGCTCTAAATCTCCCTGTTGAACAAGCTGCCAGCCTTTTCCCCTGCTCAACTGACTGCCTTCCTACTGATTTTCTGATTGTTTGGTATTTTAAACTCTAAGCATGTTCCTGATTAATAATAAGTTAATACAAATAATTTGAATAATCAGGAGTTCATTACCTTGGCATAGTTTATTGATTTAGATTAGCTTAATGTAATCAAATTTCTTTTTAGTCAACATTTTCTTCAGCTGGTGTAACAAGGGCTGTTGCTGATCTTTTATTAATAGGAAATTGCCTTAAGCAAATGTACTTGGTGTCACAAGAAAAAAGACTTAGATGCGTACAGTTTTTTTTGCCTGTGTCTAGCATTTGCACATGCAGCAAGGATGGGCATACAAATAAAGGTTATTTATGCGATGGGGAAAGAATATCAGTGCTGGGATCGCAAAGAGGGAAGGCAAATATATTAAGTCACCTGCTGCTTGTGGCTTTCTGATTTGCTAGTCAAATGACTAGAATGTATTTGTCCAGAGGTGTCTTACTGTTCATATGTTCTTTGGGCCATGTTGTGCTCTTCTGGGAATCCTACTGACTGAGTGGCATTTCTAGTAATGACCAAGTGGCACAAGGGCAGTACAATTTATCTGGGCCATGTGAATGGGCCATGTCAATTAACTTTCCACAGGGGAGCACTATATAGGAGACTGGCAGGGATGAAATCCTCCAGCAAGGTGGGGGTAGGGCACAGAACATCTCTGCATAGCCCCACTCTGAAGCTTTTGGCTTCCGCAGCCTTATGGTGAAGGCTGCCTCTAAGCTGTGCTGAATGGCGTACTCAGGCACACAGCCTGCCTTCACGGCCTCCTTTCACCCTGCCCCTTCTCACACAGTAGGAACACACTGGTTCTGCTGGATTTGGAGCATCCTGTGGCCCCACTCCACCCAGGGAGATTTGCCCATTGGCACTGTGCTCTGGCCCTTATTGTGAGTGCTGTTTATCTCCATGCATTCTGTTTCCCAGACCAAAAACAATGAATCCTTATACAGCACCAAGCCAAATGATGGTTTTTGTCCCAAAAATGATTCTTTTCTTTCCCATTTGAGCCCCACAACAGAATTCACACTGGTCTTCATGTACAAACTTGACTTCCTGGCCACTTCTTCTATAGTGCCAACCAGTATCCAACCACCATTGAATGTTCAGCTGCAGCTCTGGAGACTTTCCAAGAGTCGAATAATAAAAAAAATTATTCAACAGAAAATTCAGGGCAAGATTAAAATAATGGCTAGATTCAAGGGTGCTTTATAGAGCTCCAGTACTGCAAAGCACCAGCTAGAACCATGAACCTGGCCCTAAATGTAGACAGTTGGATACTGGGCTAATGGGTGAAATCCTGGCCCCACTGAATTCAATGAGTGCTTTGCCAGCATCTCACCTGATGTCTCGGCTAGGATTCTTCATCAGGTAATGTTCTTTTCTGTAAAGGCGCGAGAATTCCTGTTAATCAAAGAGCAAAGTAACATTTGACAGCCAATAAGGCCAATTCTGCCATCAGTTACACTGGTATTAATGGGGAGTAACTCCACTGAAGTCAGTGGAGTTGATTTTAAAATTAGAGGGCCAACCTTCAGCTGGTGTATAGTAACCAAGAGGTAAATGTCAGAGAGTTCATTTCTAATGGACTGTAGGGAAAAACTATACAGTGATATGATTCTCACTTCCCTCAATTTGTTAATGTATTTACACAACATAGGCCAAGCTCTGTTCTTTTTTTGCACTGGTGTAAATCTGATATCATTGGGCAGTAGACATCCTGATGTAACTGATGGCAGAAACTGGTCCATTGTGTGCTAATGTTTCAAGTCCCTGTCTTGTCAATTCTGTGTTAGTAATAAATCCTTGCTCTGCAATATTCCTGCTGTGTTTCCAGAAGAAGTGTAAGAAACACGTCTACTGTCTGTTTTCTCACAGACTGTTGTTATGGAATTAAGGAAAAAAGAAAATAAAGACTATCCTTCAGAGATGAAATGACAAAATTATTGAAGCAGTGTAATCTAGTCAGAGATGTAAAGGAGTGTACCATGATATTAATAGCTGTTTTACAGAGAGATGCTGAGAAGCACTGGCAAGTCTCCATGTAGAGAGCCGTGATGAAATCAGCTCCCCAAACTTACAGCTTTGCATGAGAGGGATTTTTAGTTTTAATTTTAAAATGTGTTTATATAAAGGGTTTTGCTTGTGAATAGGGAAGATGGGGTTCATCAGACAGTTGGTCAATAAAAAACATTGAGGGGACATTACAAAAGTAGCAGAGTGGGCTAGCTTTGTTAATTGGCCTTTGACAGTGAGATGGAGGCGCATTGCTGGTTGATCAGCAAAGTCAGTAGTGCTTCCATGCTGCCGTTCCGGCACCGATACAGAGGCCCATGCCTTTCAGTCACCACATGAATTTGGTGTTCTAGCCTGGCTTTGTGAATGTGGGCAGCCAACAGAACATGCTATCTGTTGTGGCCTGCTGAGTTCACATGTAATCACTGCTTAACACACAGGTACAAATAAATAGATACACACAGCCAGGCTTAAAATAAAACCAAACCCCTCCCTTTTAACAAAGCTCATAGGTATCATTCAGAAAAAAAGATCTGGGGTGAAATCCTGGTCCCTTTAAAGTCAATGGCCAAACTCCCACTGACTTCAGTAGGGGCAGGATTTAACCCTGCCCTCTGCAGACTTACCCACAGGTTATCTGCATAACCCCGCACTTTTTTGTGCTGAACCTCTCTCCTGTCCTGCTGTATTCTAGTTTACATACCCATCACCACAGTATCTGTGTAATTAATGATCAGACAATAGGTGAATTAAAAATAAGTGAGTCTGACTGGAAGAGTGTTCTATCCTGTGGAAATAGTCACAAAAGCTGGGCGGAGGAGAAATCTCTAGCTTCTTAAGGCTCCAACTCTGAGGGGCTTGGTGTGACCCCAGCTGCTTGTGGATCCATGGAGAGCAGCAGTTGCTCAGAACACTTTATTATATCATTTCTGCTTTGGGAGAAGATTGTAGCGTTGTCCTATGGATGGAGACCTTGCTGCATCTATCCATGCTGATCTTCCCTCGAGACTGGATTATTACAGGGTGCTTCCTATGGGGACTATGCCTATAAACAAGTGGCAAATTGCAGTTAGCGCCGAACTTTGTGGACCACTTACTAAGCCACTTTTCCCATAGGCAGCATGTCACACCAGTGCTCCGGGAGCTGAACTAGCTGCTATTTGAGTCTGTGGTGCAATTTAAGGTGGTGTTTTTAACTTATAAAATCACAAATGGTTTGGGCTCTGGCTTCCTAAGAGCTCATCATGTGTCTGTGCCCCTGTGACATGAGGGTATTTGTAATCAGCTGAGGTGCTCAAGCTGACAGCCCACAGTTTGAAAAGGCTGTCAGAAGGGATCCTCTGCTCTAGAACTTGCTTCCCGTTTGGACCAAGATTTGGGGCCCTCCAGGCTATACTGCAGAGCCTACCGTTGTTTATGGTGGTGCCTGCTATGTGCTACATGACTTCAAGGAAGACCGTTCTTGCTCCAAGGACCTCACCATCTACGGCCAGACAAACAAGAATGCGACGGTTAGAGGAAGGGGAACAAACACAAACTCATGACTTGCAAGCCTGTGGGGTGCTGCTGCAGCATAGGTAGGCTAGCTCGCTCCTCTTTCTTCCTAAAGAGCCTCATTCTGCCATTCTTACTCAGATCTTTCTCTGGCGGCAGCCACTAGTACAGCACAATTCAGGAGGTGCAAAGATGGTGCTCAGCTTCCTTTGTGCTCTTTTCCTGCTGGACTGGCTGTGCAGCCAGAGCACATTTCCTGGGGGCTGCTCTGGCTTTTGCCATCTGCCAAAAGTATTTCGGCAGCCAATATGAAGATTGCCAGGAAGCACTGGCCATTGTCCCTACCACAGTAGCCACAATGGGGATGGCATAAGAGCTGCTATGGGAGGACCTCCCTACACTGGGGTGATTCTTCCATGTCTGAGTATATCTGCTTTAGGAGCAGTGTCAGCCGATGAGGAGAGTATAACTAACTAACTCTCTCCCCTAAAATTGGCTCCTGTTAAAACAGTACCAGGAGGGCGCTGATGCCTAAAGAACAGGCAGAATTGCCAATGGTATCAACAAGCCATTCATTTTTCGGAGCAAATGTCCAGCATTAACGTGGCTGATGTGTTGGTTTGTTAGTATGGTACTAAGAACTCCTGGGCAACGCTCGACTTTGCTTTGCTTTGTGCTGTCCATTGTGGCTGGTACTGAAAGCATAACCCTGCCATAGCTGTAGCTTACAGTCCTGTCAATGACCGTGTAAGAATTGGGCTTCTAGACTGGTCAGCATCATCTGACAATAGACCCCCTCCCCGTCATGCAAAGCCGGCACATTTGATGTTATAGGACAAATTCTTCTGTTAGTTGTGCTGGTGCATCCAGGCTAACTTCAGTGAGAATGTGTCCGTATAACTAAGGGGAGAATTTGGCTAACCTGAGGAACCGTGTGTTCGTGTCGCTGTGATACTAGCACTCCTAGGGGCATATAAAACATTTTGATTGTAACTTCTTCGGGGCTGGCCCTTTAAGGCAAATCCAGCTCCGATCGGCCTGTGACCTAGCAGCTAACTCCCAGCTGAAGTGATTTAGCAATTTATTGATAATTAGAGCCCCCCACCGTGACAGGATCAGGAAGACTATACAGGCAGAGAACTCAGTGGTGAAGGCAGTAGTCTGAAGACTTTCCTGCAGGCAGGAGAGCCCACAAGGTACAGGGTCAGGATCCTGTGGGGAGGGGGCCTGAGCTAGGACTTAAACTGGTAGGAAGTCATGTAGGAGGCTCTACAAGGAGCAGCTTAAGTTTCTGTGGGGGGAAGCCCTGAAGTGGGGCTGAAAAGGGGCAGGGAGCGTCCCTGGGGAAGCTGCCGGAGTCCCTGCAGAAGGTAGGCAGTGAGGGAGAAGACAAGAAGCAACAAAGGAAGAACGCTGCAGAACAGGGTAGGCTTCTGGGGGGGAGCCTCTGACGTGGGGGGGTCAGTAAAAGCACTTTCGTGGCGCCTGAAAGGAGCAAAATTATTATTTGGACGTTTCAATTGGACCATTTTGTAACCTGGAAGAGGCCTGAACTTGATTGATTTTGGCTGGAGGGCTGAGCCACAGAAGATCTGGCAAGAGGCAGATGGAGGGTAGGAAGCACTAGAGATGAGAACACCTCGCAACATCTCCCCCGACGCAAGGGTGAGCTCCGGGTGGTGAGCACACTACCTTACAGGCAGACACGGTGGACCAGAGTCACAGCTGGTATAAATCAAAATAGCTCCATTTAAGTCAATGGCGCTAAACCACTTTATGCCAGCTCAGAATCTGGACCTATGCCTTCCGTCATCTTCTAGAAAGCATGCCGAATGTTTCTGAGTGGTGTAAAATGGTAATTAAATATTAAAAGAATATTTTGCATTATACCGAAGCAGACTGGCTATTTGGAACAACCTGGCAGTAGAGAATTGCCACCCGCTTCGGGCTATTTTCTTTTCAAATTCACCAGCTTCTATGAAGATGAATTTTATTTTTTTTATATTCTAAGTTGTATTCTCATCATCATTGTTTACTTTGCAGTTCGGTGTACACGGTGCTGTAAGTCACTTCAAGTATGCACATCAAAAGCTGGAAAACAAAAACCTTTCTCCAAAGAAATTATGTGGGAACATGGAAACCTGCCAGATCAGAGCTGTGTTTCTCTGACAGTGGCTAGTACCAGATGCTTCAGAAGAAAGTCACATTTCCCTCTTCAGTATCTCCAGAATTCCTCTCTTTTTCCTACTACTCTAACCAATTTATTCATTTAGATTTGTAAAGATTTTAATCATTCAATAGAAGCCCATCCCCTTGCTTTGGCTGCCACTGCAATAATTATTTTCATTCTGTTTAACAGTTCCATAATCATGTAATAATGTTACATACTGCCCCTCTCTTCTTGAATAAGTGAGAGCAATAGCAGGCACTTTTCTCCAAGCTCTGGTAACTTCTCGTCTGTAATTCAGTGCCAAAAAATCCTTCTCATGTTGGCAGGCACAACTGCAAAGGCTGCAGACACAATGCTGCTTTGTGTATCAAAGGGCGTTATCATTGAGTAAATACTGTCAACAGAGATGGTATTCAATCATATCACATTTCTGATTTATAGGCGCTGAGCTTTCATGGTCCAAACAGGAGACTGGGCCTGAAGGTAATAAATTATAACATTAATTCTTGGCGGGTTAGTGGCATTTTTCTTGCAGTTAGTTACGGATCTCGTCTATGATTAGATCTAGTTACTGAAATAAGCTTTTGCTTTCACAATTAGAAGCATAGTGATATTGCCTGATTATCTTGCTGTACATACATGAACATTTGCTGTATTCCAAAGCCTTAAATAAGGGTAGACGGACTTTGGGTATGCCAGCTAGGCAGTGCTTCCCAGCACAAGTAGATGGTCATGTGCTAGCTCTGCTCAAGATGGTGTACTAACCAATAGCGTTGCGGCTGCAGCTGCTTCGGCTAGCCATCCGATTGCATGCTCAGGTGTCGGGTGGGATTATGCTTGGGCGACTAGCCCGAGCCGCCGCCCAGGCTGCTGCGGTCACACTGAGTACAGTAAGCAAGCCTACCTGTGCTGGGAAGTGAGGTTTTGCAGCTTTGTAGACATACCCTTATTCTCAATGAACATGGACTCAGCAATTTATATCGACCGAAAACATTCCCCCGTTTGTCTGAAGCCTGCAGATTCTGCAACTGCAGAGGAAGTTTTTGCTCTATTTAATGTAGAGTTGTATGGTAGCCCACTATTTCCATGTAGAAAAGTTGTGAACTTAACCTCCCTGGCAGGGCCTAGTGCTGCCATTTTAAATGGATGGTCCACTGAAATCAATCCAAGGTCAAGGCTGACTCACTGTACGTTTTGCGGCACCAGATGCATGTGACTGCTGGCTGTATCCAGCCTACCTGAGTGCAATGAAAATATTTGTGCACATGATTTAAACTTATTGGAAGGTTACTTATTCTCACAGGGCCACAGTTAGATTTCTCCTCTTCTGGTCAGAGCAAGAACTACAGTAATACTGTATGAGGAATTTTGGACAATTGCTCTATCAGCTTTCAACACATGATGTTGTCTTTGGGAGAGACCTGGCTTCAAACACCTCCTCCTTCCAGTTGCTGTCTAATCTCCAACTGTGGTCCTTGTGGCCCCAATGTTACTTTTGGGTCAAAAAGCCCTTTTAAGAACCACCTCTCCAGCTGTGAGTTGCTGCCACTTCAGCTCAATCTGCATTCCTCTCCTTAGTATTATTGGAAGGGTAAGTACCATTGGACTTTTGAGGAGGAAGAGGATGAGGTAGTGTAGCTTTTGGTATTTGGTTTCTATGCGGTTGGTTTCAGGTTAATGATAGTATTTTTCTGTCTGTTGATTTATCGTGTTTCATGAGTTTTAGAGTTCCACAGCAGGAATGTCCTGGAGAGAAACTGCCAGCAGACTTAACCACTGGAACCTGTTTTTAAAGTCTAGGCTAAGGAGGGTGTTTCCTGTGGGAGTTTTCACAAGGCAGCTTTCTGAAATCCCTATAATTCCTGCTCCAGGGAAGCTTGGCGATATTGGCTCTACCTCTGAAACTGAAGTACATTATTAAATGCTACCAGACCCATGGAGCAGAGATTTGATACTAAATTAGAGTTGGTTCCCATTGAAGTCAATGGAGAGGCATCAATTGATTTCACTGAGAGTTGGCGTGCTCGCTACTTGTGCACCAAGAATGTTGAAGCAGGAGGAGAATGTGGAGAACCTGAAGTGAGGTTTTTCAGTTGTTTGCCCTGTGTGATACTTCAACTGCTGCTTGGGAAGCCATTTAAAAAAAAAAATTCTGCTGGTATAGGTGAAGGCAATCTGCTTTACTTTGTAAATTAGGGACTATCAGGAATGAGATGCTGCCTGGGTCTACACCGATCGCAGCAAATTTGCCACCATCAGATCGATTGCTCTGGATCAACTGAGCGGTCTGTGTAGACCCGCTCAGTCGATCCAGCAATCGACGCAGGAAAACCTCCCCGGTAAGTGGTATAGCGCTGCACGCAACGCAGTGTGGACGGCGCGCAGAGGAGATGCCACGAAGTCGACGGGAGATACGCAATGATTTACGTCACTTGAGAATCTCCCATCGACTGCTGCTGAATCTGGAAGGTAGGTGGTAGACCGGGCCTGAGTGTATGAGAAGTAGTTAATTGGTGTTGTTGAAGGGAATTGTGGCAGTGAAGCTTAGCATTTTTGGAATTCATGTCAGAATTTAAAAGTGATTGCCAACCTGCAGAGGTGGAAGTTTAACATGGATAAAGGAGGCCCTTGCATGTATGTGGATGCCTACAGATTTCCTTGTGTAAGGGTTCTCCCCGGGGATCGTGCTGCAGAATCGGGGCCTAAGTGTAGTGAGAGGATCATGGCTGAGGTACAGATATCAGAAGTATCTCCAAGGACAGGTATGGTTTCTCTTTTACCATTAGGTAGTCAAGTTTGGGTTTTTCTTGAATGGAAGTTAAATATATTCATTATTTAGGCCATAGTCACATTGCCTGAGATTTCTTGGCAAATTTGGCACACGATAATGCTTAAACCTGAATGTATTTGTATGTATTAATGTTCATATTCTAGCTTTTTATTCCCCATAGTCCTGGAATTGAAGGCTCTCCTCATCTTCGCCACTACCTACATCTCTGCTCCTGTTTCTTATCACATTCCATTTTCCCTCCTACACTTGGCTAGTGTTGCCAACCCCACCTTCATTTTCTTCTCCTTTTCCCATCTACATCCCTTCTTTCATTTGACACCTTATTCCTGAATGATCTCCCTATCCAAGGGAATTTGCATGGGATGGTGGATAGGACACAGGACTAGGTTCTATTCCAATTCTACCCCTGACTCACTGTGTGCCCTGGGGGAAAATCATAAGACCTATGTGTTCATCAGTTTTCCTATCTGTATTGTAAAGTGCTTTGGTATTATGGATGGAACTTGTTTTTGTAAGATTTAACCATTATCGCAGTGTGCTTGGCTTCCAACTTGTCTTCGTTCAAATCTCCCTTGAAGACCCACTTCTTCTACAAATACCTAACCCATGTCAATATAATGTCTTCATCACCACCATCTATGAAGTAACTCCTTGAGTACTGAAATAAATCACTTTCCATTAGGATTGCTGCCTAAAAGCCAAATGTAATCAGCAAAGTCTGGGTTTGGAAGTCTGTCACAGATAGCCTGCAATTCATTAGTAAATGAATTCTACTGTCCACATGGTAATGTCTGTGGTTTTAATGAAACATTACAGAGACATTCTTTTTACCATTTGTTGCTGCTTAGCTCTTTAATAGGTATGCTGTCTCGCTTGCATAGAAATTCATTTTTTCTTTTTTCCAGTGAATACCAGCGAAACAGGAGGGCTGTGAATGTTGCACTACTCAGTAATGCTTTCTAAAATCATATTTGTCAAAATAATTTAAATCTGCTGCCTGAGCTAGCACGCTATTGCCTAGACACTGAAGGGTGTTTTCTTTTCGGAGTAATTTTTATAAAATACTTTCCTCTGGCACAACTGCTGAGAAAAATAAACGTGCTATCCACTTACAATGCTAGCTGGAGAAAAACGGAATCATCGATAAGGAGGGTTACTAAGCAACCAGATGCAGTCTAGAGCAATGATAATAGCACTTTTGAAAGTGAACCACTTAGTCTAGTACATGCAAAGCTCCAGTCTCCAATTAGTGCAGAATTCATATTGGCTTTTCTGTGCTACTGGTGTGTGTTTCTGGCAGACCCGTATTACCAATAAGCATCGCCCCATCATTAAAGAGAGTCTGAAACATTTAAAATGCTACAAAACAAAGGACAAATTCTGAAATCTAAAAGACCAATCATTTAAAAATGCCTTTGTGGAAAAAGTCCTATAGAATTTAATCACATTTCAATAGTTTTCTTGACCCATCCAAAATCATTTTAATAGAGCATTCTGTCCCTGCCATTGAATTCTGAAGGATGAGTCCAAAAATGTAGAGAAAAGACATCATTCTGTAGTAAGTTCTATTAGAATTTACTCTAAAATCTCTCTGACTTTACCTATAGAAGGGTGGTATTTAATTAAATACAGTTAATCCATTTGGTTTATGCCACAAAGTAGCATTTTAATAAAGGAAACAAACTACTTACAAGAGAACTATATTGCAGGCTTTTACTTTGCACCCTGGCTGAGTGCCTTTAAGGCCTGGTCTACACTTACCTTCGGGATTCGGCAGCAGTCGACAGGAGATATGCAAGTGATGTAAATCACTTGCGTAACTCCCATCGACTTCGCAGCGTCTCCTCTGCACGCTGTCCACACTGCGTTGCGTTGAAGGGAACAGCTACTTACCGGCATGGTTTTCCTGCGTCGCTTGCTGGATCGACTGAGCGGGTCTACACAGACTGCTCAGTCAATCCAGAGCAATCGATCTGACAGCGGCAAATTTGCCGCTGTCAATGTAGACCCAGCCTCCTCATGTTTCTCTCTCACTGAGGCTTCTCTATGTAGCCCCCTTAAGAATGAGGACATATACACAAAACCATAAGTAGAGGTCTCCCCAACCAGGAAGTTCCTATCTTTATTAAACTCCCTGCTGCAACACATCTTGACCCTGACTGATAACAGTGGAGGACCAGGAATTCTCTAACTACTCCATGATTCCCTTACTTTATCATAAAAATATTAAAACTTAAATTGTAAACCCAAGTGTACACACACACACCAATTCAACATAAATTTCAAATTCCTTAAAATAAAAGATGTGCTCTAAGAATTATTTGGGGGAAGTTCTATGGCCTGTGTTACACAGGTGGTCAGACAAGATGATCAGAAGAAGCTAACAAGAAGTGGATTGGAAGAAGCTAACGAGAAGTGGAAGCGTGGTCAGATGACTAGGGAGGTTTATAAAAATACTCTTCGAACATGAAGGAATGAAATCAGGAAGGCCAAAGCGCAATTGGAGTTGCGGCTAGAAAGGGATGTGAAGGGGAACAAAAAGGGTTTCTACAAGTATGTTAGCAACAAGAGGAAGATTAGGGAAAGTGTGGGCCCCTTACAGAATGGGGGAGGCAACCTAGTGACAGAGGATGTGGAGAAAGCTGAGGTACTCAATGCCTTTTTTGCCTCTGCCTTCACAGACAAGGTCAGCTCCCAGACTACTGCACTGGGTGGCCCAGAATGGGGGAGGAGGTGAACATCCCACAGTGCTGAAGGAACAAGTCCAGGACTATTTAGAAAGATTGGACATACAGAAGTCCATGGGGCCAGATGCAATGCACCCAAGGGTGCTGAGGGAGTTAGCTGATGTGATTTCAGAGCCATTGGCTATTATCTTTGAAAGCTTGTGGCAACTGGGGGAGGTCCCTGATGACTTGAAAAAAGCAAATATAGTGCCCATCTTCAAGAAAGGGAAGAAAGAGGATCTAGGGAACTATAGGCCAGTCAGCCTCACCTCAATCCCTGGAAAAATCATGGAGCAGGTCCTCAAGGAATCCATTTTAAGACACTGAAAAGACAGGAAGGTGATCAGGAGCAGTCAACATGGATTCACCAAGGGCAAGTTATGCATGACCAACCTGATTGCTTTCTCTGAAGAGGTGACTGGTTCTGTCGATGAGGGGAAAGTGGTGGACGTGATACACCTTGACTTTTGCAAAGCTTTTGATACGGTCTCCCACAGTATTCTTATCAGCAAGTTAAAGTAGTATGGGTTGGATGAATGGACTATAAAATGGATAGAGAGCTGGCTAGAGCAAAGAGCTCTACATGAAGGGCTCAACATCTTCATTGATGATGTTCATCTTCATTAATGGTCTGGAAGAGGGGGTAGATTGCACCCTCAGCAGGTTTGCTGATGACACTAAGGTAGGGGGAGTGGTAGATACCCTGGAAGGGAGGGATAGGATACAGAAGGACCTAAACAAATTAGAGGATTGGGCCAAAAGAAATCTGATGAGGTTCAACAAGGACAAATACAGAATCATGCACTTAGGATGAAAGAATCCCATGCACAGCTACAGACTGGGGACCGACGCGCTAGGCAGCAGTTCTGCAGAAAAGGATCTGGGGGTTACAGTGGATAAGAAGCTGGATATGCGTCAGCAGTGTGCCCTGGTTGCCAAGAAGGCTAATGGCATATTGGGCTGCATTAGTAAGAGCATTGCCAGCAGATTGCGGGAAGTGATTATTCCCCTCTATTCGGCATTGGTGAGGCCGCATTTGGAGTATTGTGCCCAGTTTTGGGCCCTCCACTACAAAAAGGATGTGGACAAGTTGGAGAGAATCCAGTGGAGGGCAACAAAAATGATATGGGGGCTGGAGCACAAGACTTATGAGGAGAGGCTGAATGAACTAGTCCTGTTTAGTCTGAAGAAAAGAATGAGGGGGGATTTGATAGAAGCCTTTAACTACCTGAAAGGGGGTTCCAGGGAAGATGGAGCTAGGCTGTTTTCAGTGGTGGCAGATGACAGAGCAAGAAGCAATGGTTTCAAGTTGCAGTGGGGGAGGTCTAGGTTGGACATTAGGAAAAAGTTTTTCACTAGGAGGGTGGTGAAGCATTGGAATGGGTTACCTAGGGAGGTGGTGGAATCTCCATCTTTAGAGGTTTTTAAGCTGTGGCTTGACAAAACCCTGGCTGGGATGATTTAGCTGAGGATAGTCCTGCTTTGAGCAGGGGGTTGGAGTAGATGACCTCCTGAGGTCCCTTCCAACTCTAATATTCTATGATCACAATGGTCCTTTCTAGCCTTGGAATATGTGAACCTGTAAAACGCTTTACATTGCTATGTCCCCTTATCAATGGCATTTAAATGGTTCTGAGCAATATTCCAAAAATCAAGTCTTTGAGGGGGTCTGATCAGTCTTCCATCCATGCTTTCACATCTGTTGCATTTGTGTGTGGAGCTCCCTGTAGAGGAGGCTCACTTTCTGAGAATACTGCAGGTCCCGAATCCTCTCTTCAGGGGGTTTGGAAATCGATTCCTCCAGGGAAGTCTCTTTGGAGCCTTCACTAGGTAGGGTCTAGGTTTTTTTGTCAAGTTCTGAATAGTTCCAAATGTTTAAGAGCTTTTGAGCCAAACTTTGTGTGATGCTGGCAGACCAGAGGCCAGCTCATGTCAAGGGCTCTGTACCCTAAGGGAACCATGACAAATGCATGCCTGCAATCAGTCTAACTCACCTGTGTGTAGTAGTGTTAAAATAGGTATTAGACTTATAAGACTGCATTAAGTGTTTAGACTGTATTGAATGCTTGTAAGTTGCTGCCTGCATGAATCTTACTTATAACATCTGCATCCTATTTTGTAAGATAATATTTGAGCAGTTGGATTGGGAGCCTCTGTAACTATGTAAGTCACTAGACAGAGATTAACTAGTGTGAAGTATTGATCTGCAACAGAAAGTGTTACATTCTGCCCAACAGGAAAAGCTCATTGACACTAGATGGACTATTGTAGGATGCTAAAAAGGACAAAATACATTTGTTTTGCCCTCTCTCATGAAGATGAGTCATGCGAATGGATTCCTCCCATCAGCTGAGCGTGCAAATCCAAGCTCAAGGGAGGAGGGCAACAAAACCCAATAATGCATAGAGATTCCATTCTTTTTTTTTCTGCTTGAACTCTGGGGGGGGCAAGGTTTAATAGGCATAAGCAAGAGATCTCCAGTTTGGGTTAGAGCTGAAGGTCATATAGGGCTTGCTTATTATAGAAGCTTCTATTGTTTTTTGAAACTTAAGATTGTAACTCATCTGTGTCTATGTTTACCTGCTTTAACCTTGAACCATTCTGTGTGTGAAATAACTCTCATTTCCTTTTCCTAGTTAATATAAATCTTTAGATAGTTTGTTATGGAATTGGCTACCAGTGTTGTCTTTGATGTGAGATCTAAGCTGCAATTGATCTGTGGTAAGTGACTGGTCTTTTGGGAGTGGAAGTAACCTGCACATTGCCATGATTCTTGGAGTAAGAACCCATCTAGCAAAGGTATGCTGACTTAAGTGACTAGATAAGTAAGAGTTTCCAAGGGTCTGTGACTCCATGTTAAGCCTGTTAAAGTACCAGATGCATTTACACTTGATGACTGGTTGGCGAAATCTAAGTATAGAACTCGCAACCAATTTGGGGTTTGTGCCCTGCTTTCTCACAGTCTGCCTTGAGGTTGGTATTCATGCTCTTGAGTCACTGCCGGCACTCTGTTCTCTGGTCTCAGTTAAGGTAATGCTTTTGTTTTGTGTGGAACACTTGAAGTCTTGTGGCTGCTGAATTTTTATTTCAATATCCTGTTTTTAAAAGTCTTTCAGGTTGAACCACTTAGGCTTAAGCTGTATCGGTGCCACAAGTACAGGTGTCATTCTTCTTCTCATCAGAAGTTCTGCTGAAAATAGTCCAGATGCAAGCAGTGTTGACCAATTACACAAAGAGTGCTTTATATGGTGTAACCCGTCCGTGCCCAGGGTAGCCCACTGATAATGCCAGGGTCAGGGCAGGCTGCAAAAGGAGAGCAAATTCTCCCAGCACTGGTGGGTGACACTGCAGTCAGACTTCCCAACCAGCCACAAACAGTGCTTCTGATTCCCCCACACTGGTTATCAAGAAGCCACTGCGCAAATACACACAGCCCCCTTTACTGCATTTCAGTCTCTGGCTCCCAAACTGACACTAGGTCCAGTAAAGAGACCAGTTGTTTAAACTCTACGCTCTTTACTAAAAGATTCCCTCTGATCCCAAAGGACCAGCCACAGTTCCAGTTCACTATAAGTTTGGATCTTACCCGAAATACCACGCTGCCAGCCAATCCTTTAGTAACTAAAACTAAAGGTTTATTATAAAATAAAAAACAAACAATAAGAGAAGTGTTAAAGGCTTAAAGCAATCAGATATATACAAATGATTTGAAAGTCCATATACATCAGGTTTCTAGAACAATTGTGGAGTTGCAGGCTTGTATAGTTCCTCTGGTGTACATCCAGTACCTGGATGGGTCTAAGTCCTTCAGTTCAGTTGCAAAGTGTGTTGATCCAGAGGTGTGTCTGCAGAAGGACAGGAACAAGACAAAGACAAAATGGTTTTTGTGGTTTGATCTTATATACCCTCTGTTTCTGGCCATGTGGCTTGTGGAACTTTACAGGAACCAAAATGGAGTCCTTAGTCACATGGGCCAATCCTGGTAACTCTTCAGGTATGCCTTTAGTTTCTTCCTGGGCCTTTGGCTTCTGTAAAGGTCTTGATGGGCCATTAAGCGGGCTATTGTCCTGCGGCCTCTCTGTCTGGGGTGTGTCTTTTACAGCACAGTTTGAAATACAGGATATCAAAGATCTCCATAACTTTCCTCACACATGAACACAAATATCTTCTTACTCAGCACCTTATAACCTTTCTAACAGCACCTGATATGGTATATCTCACATGAATTACTATGATGTTGACATACTGATGTCAAATAACACAAATGCCCCCCCTCCCAATCCAGTCTGCATGACATATGGGTCCACTGATTTTTGTAGAAGTCTTTTTTTTTAAGTCTCCACTGCGCTCTCCACCTCCCTGTTGCTCTGGGGTAGTGTGGATTACTAGTACGATGTTCCAAATCAAAATCCTGTGCAAATACTAAGAAAACTTCAGAGATAAGTTGAGGCTCATGATCTGATGTGCAGACGTCAGGGACTCCGTATCTTGCAAATATTGACTTCAGTTTCTAGATGGCCTGTGCCAGTGAAGTCTGTTAAGTATAGTCAAGTCAGTATATCAGGAGAAGTAATTGACTACTGTAATGTATTACTATACCATAATGTGTAGTTTTTTTTCCAGAAAAACAAATCTGTCGCTACCTGCTGCCTAGGTCCATCTGGTGTCTTTATAGAGAGTAATGGTTCTGGTGATTGTTTTTGTTTTTCTACATATCTTGCAACCTTCTACCAAGGCCTGAATTTGCATATTCAGACAGGGACACCATATTGCTAGTTGAGTTCATGACCCATACTTGTTTATATCTTGGTCTCCCTCAGATCTTGGAGAGCATTTCTTTTTGAAATACCATAGGGATAAGAATGCATTGGCTTTTCAGAAGCAGGCTATCAGACATGTAAAGGTCCTTTCAGTCCTGCCAATAGGGTGCTTTTGAGCTACACATAGCTGGTCTCTTTCACCTACAGAAGCTGGTCCAATAAAAGATATTATCTCATACACCTTGTCTCTTCATATTCTGGGAACAACATGGCTACAGCAAAACCGCAAACAATAGGGTAGTAGGTCTGTTAGAAGTTTGTCTCCACCCTGTTTGGTAGAGTTGAATCAGTTTCTGGCAAGTCTGATCCTTTCTAGCATGGCCAGTTCATTTCTAGCATGCTGATGTTGTCTGGCAGATGCTGAAATTGCTGCCAGAACAAGGTCAGCATAGATTTTTGACATCTGTCTCTACAGCCTTTTCTTCAGTTAGTAGCTGCTCAGCTGGGGTTCTAGACAGCACATTTGCTTATCTAAGTGCAAGGTATGTGTTCAGTGTTGAAAGAGAATCACATCAGCTGTTATCAAAATCTTTGAATTCTACATGGAGGATCACCCAATGGTTTTGAACCCAGTAATGCCACTAGGGGCTTTTGGTCTGTTTCTTTGTTGAAATCCAAGCCAAACAGATGTGCACGGAGCTATTCACAGGCCCAAGTGATTGCTAGAGCTTCCGTTTCCACTTGAGCATACCACTGTTTGGTTTCTGTGAAGTTTCTTGATATGAATGCAGCAAGCCTCTGGTCTCCTTCTGGCTGCCTTTATGTGAGCACCACTCACTAAACAATATGAAGATGCATCCACTGCTGCTACTGTTGGATAACTTAACAAATATTGTGCCAAAACAGATGGAGATGTCCGTAATTCTTTTATTTTATTAAATGTGTTTTATTGGGGGGCTACCTCAGATCTATGTATTGTAATCATCAAGGAGGCCTCTGGAGGGTTTTGTTAGATGAAGTAAACTTGGTAAGAATTTCCCAAAATAATTTGTCATACCCCGGAATCTTCTTATAGCAGAAACCTCTTTTGGGTTTGGGTAAGCCAAGTAATGTCTTCACTTTGTCTGAATCCAGCTGAATTCCCTGTTTGATAGTTGTATCCTCCAAATCTTAGCTGCTTCTTTCTAAACTCACATTCAGAGTGCAATCCACTTGTTGGAAGCATCTCAGAACTGCATGTGGAGGCTCATTATATTTATTTTTATCTCTGCCATATACCAATACATCATCTGCATGGCAAAGACTACCAGGCAAACCTGACACGACCTGACAGCTTATCTTTTGGAAGTCTTCTGGTGTGGACGATATGCTGAATAGAAGACTGTAGTAACAGTACTTTCCAAAGGAGGTGATGAATTCAGTTAATGGTATAGATTCTTTAACAACGGGGAACTTCCAGAAGCCTGCTGTAGCATCTGACTTTGAGAAGACTTTAGCTTCTGATAACTGAGCTAACATCTGGTCGACTGCTGGAAGCATGTGTCTTTCTCTGCACGTGCTTTTTATTAAGGCCCATGTAAATCTGGATTTTTGTCATTTGGGCTTTGATACTACAACCATGCCTGCACACTAGTCAGTGGTTTCTTCTGTCTGGGAAATAGCTCCTATATCTTCCATTTTCTTTAATTCTCCTTTGATTTTTTCCTAGCAGGTGTATAGGAATGTTGGATGAGGCTGTCAGAGCAAAGGGAGTTGCGGATGGCATTAGTTCTCTTTTGTACTCCCCCTACAAAGCCCTGTGAAGACGTCTGGCCACATCACTTGTGTAGTTTGCTTTTTGCCATTCCAGTTTCTCTACTAGGTGCAAACCTTTTATGCCAGCAGGAGAATTGTCAGTCCTCGAATTACATATATTATTTGATGCGGCGCATTCCATCCTTTCTCTAATTTCCCAAGTAACTGGCCACAAACCCAACTTCTCTAATGGAGCCATCTGCACTACAGGCTCCAGTGCTGTGCTGAAATAGGGATGTGCCTCCTTCCTGCTGCTGCTGCTTTCACAGCTCTCCTCCCTGGTTTTCACTTTCCCCCCTCACTCATTGCTCTGGTAGCCTGGGGTGGGTTTCTCTTTCCTTTACACCTTCTCTAGAGAAGGATTCACTCCTTTCTGACACCACATAGCATGATAACATGAACAAAGAGCCATGCTTTAAGCAGCAACTAAAGAACTCTCCAACCAGCAAGTTCCTCTCTTTATTAGGCTCCTAGCTGCAAAACATCCTGGTCGTCTCTGGTAACTGTGGAGGAGTTGGACCAGGAACTCTGTAACCACACCACACCCCCTCACCTGGCAGCTGTCCCTCAGAGCAGCCACAGTGGTAGCTGTGCATTTCTTGTCAGCCTCAGCTGGGAAGGGTGGTGGCAGGTAAGACATTCTCTACAGTCCTGTGTGAGAATAGGTCTTCATTGCTTTTTGAGATAGGGAGTTATCCTGGACTGCTGATGGTCTCCCCTAGCAGTTGCAGGTAATAGAGCAGATTTCTCTTGAGTGGTGCATGAGGAGCTGAGCTGGCAGACATGGCTTGGGAGACGCAAGTTCCTGAGCCTAGAAGACTCATGCAATGCAGCAGTAGTTTGGTCCTTTCTCCACTCCTCCTTTCTGGGCTGGTGGAGATAAGGGGGTTGAAGAGACTTCATGAAGAGTGTCCTGTCCCCCTTGCAGACGTAAAAGCATTGGTGTGGGACCCAAGAAAGGTGTTCTCTTTGCAGCAGCTGCTGTGATTGCAGTAGTGGGTGAACTCATTGAGGGCCAAAAGTTTTAACGAGCAGAGCTGGCCTATTTGGCAATCTTTGAGACAATAAACTTGATGTGCAATGAAAGGAAAGTTAGCCTCTGAAAAAGCAAATGCCTTCAGTTGTTTTCCATAGATTAGTGGTATAAGCAGCTGCCCCTAAACTCACTTAAGGAAGATCACCAGTCCTCAACTGGGAATTGATCAAAGCAGTGGCTCTCAACCAGGGGTACGTGTAGCCTTAGGTGTACGCAGCAGTCTTCTAAGGTATACATCAACTCATCTAGATATTTGCCTAATTTTACAACAGGCGACTTAAAAAGCACTAGCGAAGTCAGTACAAACTAAAATGTCATACAGATAGTAACTTGTTTATACTGCTCAATATATACTACACTGAAATGTAAGTACAGTTGAACCTCCGAGTTATGAACTGACCAGTCAACCACACATCTCATTTGGAAGCAGAAGTACACAATCAGGCAGCCACAGAGCGAGAGAGAGAGAGAGGGGGGAAAAAAGCAAATACAGTAGAGTACTGTGTTAAATGTAAACTACTAAAAAAGAATAAATAAAGGGAAAGCAGCATTTTTCTTCTGCATAGTAGTGTTTCAAAGTTGTACTAAATCAATGTTCAGCTGTAAACCTTTGAAAGAACAATCAATGTTTTGTTCAGAGTTACGAACATTTCAGAGTTACAAACAACCTCCATTCCCAAGGTGTTCGTAACTCTTAGGTTCCACTGTTCAGTATTTATATCCCAATTGGTTTGTTTTATAATTATATGGCTGGGCAAGGAAATTGGGATGGCAAACCAATGGGGTGAGGGGAGAGAGATTGATTGGATGAAAACAAGGAGGGGGGGGGTAAGTGGGACTGGTTGGACAAGGAGACAGGTGGTAATACAGGCTTCTCTTTGCCAGTGCGCAGATGGAAAAAGACGAAGGTGGTGATATGTCCTGGTGTATACATAAGCCAACAGTGTTTTTAGGAGGGCTTGCTGCATTTCGCTGAGGGAATGTAACCTTGGACTCTCTATAGGTCATGTTGACAGGTACAGCAGGCAAGGGGCAAGATTTCACTGAACGTTCTCACTTGGTGGTTTCATGCTGGAACATTTCAAAGTGGCCTGTGAAATGTTGCTGGCGGGGAGTTGTTTACTCCTATCAGCCCAGTGACAGGGGAATTTAAATGAGCACATCAGATCACAAACCTAATGTGGAGTGACTCCTTCAGTCTAACTACAAGAAAGAGGCATTTGTAAGTTACTTTCCTATTGGTGAGCCTGAATGTTACTATTTATAACTTTACATTAGTGCCATTTCTGTGAGCATGTGTGGTACCTACAATAGCTATTACCGGGTCAATTTGGACTGTGAACCAGTGCCTGTCCAGTAGGATCCCCGTACAACAGCGGGTGCCCCTGGAGGCCTCTGACTCTGGTATTGAGGCCCAAAGCGACGATCATGATGATCTAGTCTGACTTCCTGCACATCGCGGGTCACAGAACCTCACCCACCCACTGCTATAGTAGACCCATAACCTCTGGCTGAATTACTGAAGTCGTCAAAGCTTAGCAACTTCAAGTTACAGAGAATCCACCACCTATTTTAATTCAAACCAGCAAATGACCCATGCCCCAGAGGAAGGCACCCTCCCCTCCAGGATCATTCCATGTGAACCAACCGGCATTCCTTTGGTGGCTCCGGGACAGGGTGTGTAATAATCAGTGGTTTTAAAAAAAGCTGAGTTTTTAAATTGGATATTTCAGAATTAAATATGGGCTTGTTTAAAAGGAAGCCAATTTAAAATTAAATTTGAAATTATGAGAATTAGCACCACTTAGGGTATATCTATACTGATGGCGGTGAAGTTGCCGCTGTCAGATCGACCTTTCCGGATGAGTGAAGACCCGCTCAATTGATCCAGAAGTCAACGCTGTAAAAACACCTCCTCCAGTGGCGTAGAATGGCATCGACGGGAACGTGGTTCCTGTTGGCACGGTGCAGTGAAGACACCGCGCAGAAGGGAAGTACAAAAGTCAAAGGCTGTTTAGCCCTTCAACAAACTGTGTTTTCACATGCTTAGCCAGTGACTTCCACCGGTTCAACGCTTTGACTTTCTTTAGAACTTGGCAGCAAATATGGACAGCTTGATTTTTTCTTTTTATTTAATCTAAGGCCTGGTCTACGCTTACCTGGCAATTTGGCAACAGTCGACGGGAGTTACGCAAGCAGCAGTAACCTCTTCTGCAAGTGCAGAGAGATTTTCATTTCAGTTTATTCAGCTACTTCAGTTAAAGGACTATTTCATTCAAAGTTGAGAAACCAATTGGAAGCTGAAAAAGCAAGAGAGCTGGTTTTCCTCTTCCAATCTATGAATTAAAATGAGATGTGAGGAGATCTGCTAGTTTTAAAAGCTAAATCTTGAAGGACATAATGACCAGAGTCACATGGTCGACTCACTTCTAGGGTGCCTCCTACTGGTTGCTCTGGGGATTAGCGCCTTCCTGGTACAACTTCCCCTTCTGTCACTTGATTGTCCACCCTGTACCCTGCCGTCTCTCTCTACAACTCAGGGTGCTCTTTGTGGCTTGACCTCTGGTCGGGCCAGTGTGTGTTCCTTCTGGGGGGTTGTCAAAGTATAGCCATCCAAAATGGCAGTCTTCTCCCTCTGTCTTGCCTGTGCCACTTCCCAGTGGCTAATACAGCAAACCAGACCCTTCCTCTACTCTAGGTTCCAGCCCAGGGACCCACTAATCAGCAGCTAAGATCTGTGATGTTCCACCTTGCTGCTGTTTCCCTGAGCCTTTTCCTATTCTACATCTGTCAGGCTGTCACTCCATCCCCCTTCTGGATAAACCCTTCAGACCCTGGAGTTTCTGCTCTGCCCCTAGATTTGCTTCCTTCTCTAACCTCCAGAGAGTAATCACAGGCTCCCTCTCTTCAGCTCCCTTCTGTTGCCAGCTTCCTGGCTTTATATTAGTCCCACCTGTTCCTTCTCAGCTGGGTTCCATCATCATTCAGGGGTTACTTAGGCCACCTAATTCCCCCAGGCTGTGGCCTTTCCAGGGAACTGGCCTCTTCTCAGCCTCATCAATCCACTCTAGGCTCTTGTGGGGGTAAACATCCCATCAGAGCCAGAAACAATTACATTCACTAATATAGATAATACTTCCTTTGTTTAATCCATCTTAGTTTGGAATGCAAAAGATGTTTTGATGAACTTGAGGGTTTTTTTATGTATCCAGCACATTTAATATAGCTTGGTTTCATTTTTTAAGAATTAAATGCTGTTTGTGCATTTTAATTTAATTTGCTGTTCCATCCAAATAGAGCTTTACGTAGCTCATAGGTTTAAAAAGTGGTCATCTAGGAAAAGGGTTGGTGATGCATTTCTTATTTACAAGTTAATACAAATTAAGTATCTGAATAGGCATTTAGCTTACATTTACATTTAAATAAGTGGAGTATGACCTCCTGGCTAGCATAAAGAAGCACCAAGCTTAGTGTAAAGGCCACATTTAGCTGCAAATCAACTAATGATTTAAAATGTTACCAATGAGAATTAACCTTTCTTTAGACAAATAACTACAAAATCCAAATGCAAAACAAGATTAACATTTATTATTTAAATCAAAGTTTACAGCTTGCTGTTTTAAGTCATGTTAAAATTTAAATCACTGGTTTAAATCAATCCAACCTGCTCTGGAAGTGCACACTGGAGTGGAAACTCCCCCACACATCATTTGCCCAGCAGCACTGGCTGATGCAGGGGGTAGGCTAGTACCATGGCCCCACCCTCAGTACATCACTTCCTGAACCTAGTGTTAGCTTGGAGAAGTCCTTGCTCCACAGTTCAAGGACTGTCTTTGTACCCCTTCACAGAGCCCAGCCACAATCAAAGGGGAGAAGAGCTGTTTGTACCCTCTCCCTCACTTGCACACAGACAGTCTGCCCCTAATAATTATATGAAAGTGGAAAAGATAAAGAAATGCGCACACACAAATGCATCAACTGGGCTGTCTTTGTGGTTCAGGTACAAGTAGTGTTATCTAGGCTTTGCAGGTGACCCAGAATGGCTAGCAGATGCTTTCAAGCATCTCTCCTTTTACAATTTCCATATCAGCTTTTCAGCTGTAGATGCACATGTGGTACATGTGGAAACTAGAGATGTCTGGTGCCAAATAGGTTCGGCTGCAGCTTTTAACAGTCTTCTCCATTTACTGGCAAGCTGGACTTAGTGATAGTTAGTTGCTATATGCCAAAGATCACAAAAGAGTCAAGTTGCTTCCAGTCCCAAGAGACCAGTCATTTACCCCAGGTCAATTTGTACCTCAGATCTCACAGCAAAGACAACACATGTAACCAATCCTATAATAACCTAACTAAGGATTTATTAATTAAGAAAAGAAATGAGAGCATTAAAGCAAGCAAATGTATATAGACAAATGAGTTAGTTTCTGGTTTTAAAAGGTGACACAGATGTAGTAATTGGTGAGAGCCGAGCTGGTGGTCCCCATGTGGTAGGAACAGTACAGCATGGGATGAAGTGCGCCATCTTCGTTAGGAGGCAACCACCAGGATTACTGAGTATCCAAGGGAATGAGACTATTCTACAATTAGGTCCATTGCTATAATACATGGTTTCTCAACAACCAGTCCATGGACTGACGCTGGTCCCTGAGATCTCCCTGATACAATTTAGGAAGACAGCAGGCTGGTCCTTGGTATCAAAAAGATAGAGAAACACTGCAGTAGAAGACCCAGACTGCAGAGGCATGGGCAGATGCAGAAAATGGTCTGGGTCTTGATCAGGCAGGACATTATATAATCCTTGATTTAAGCTTGTAGGCCTTGCCACCAGATGCTCCTTGAGACCAGGTTCCAGGTCTCCAATGACCTGCCAGTGGTGAATTGTGGCATATGTCACTACCTGAAGCCAAAGTTGTCACTCAAGAGCATCAATACAACCCTTGCAATAGAGGGATGCACTCTATAGTCAGAACTCGGAGTTGGGTCCGGCATCTGAATCGTTCAGGGTTTGGTGGATCTGGGTTGTGAATGCAGGTCATCAAGGAGCAGACTGCTGTCAATCATCCCACTGAGAAAGTCGGATGCCTTGAGCACGGTGACCGAGGGCTCTTTGCCAGGTTTGAGGTATTTGTCTTTGTGGGATCGGGTAATCCACCTTCCTGTTTCTTGTCTCTGAGTAATAGAATACCAGAAAGCAGAAGCAAATGAAGAAGAAAGACCAGCAGTTCTGGCATTTGATTAAGGCATCTAACAATCCACAGGTATTCCAGGTGCTAGCAGTCTACTAGGACTTGGTCTGGGAACTGGGTTCCTTCTATGAGGTGGGGCCAGTCCTTGAAAGCTGACTTGATAGCCAGTAGCTCCTTGTCCTTTTGTGTTCCTAGTAATTTTTTTCCATTGGGGTTCGCTTCTGATCCTAAATGGCACAGAAGTAGCGTGGGCTGCAGGGGCCAGCATGTTGAGATAGTGGTTACATTTGAGGCATCAGCCTTGATCGTAAATGAGACTCTGCCCATTGACTTCAATGGGCTTTGGATCAGACCCATTATGAAATTGTTGGGGCCCAAATTATACAAGTGACACAACTCCCATTGACTTGAGTTGGCGCACGATTGCATCCTTGTTCCTGGGTAGGGCAACAGGTGGGAGTTGGGTGTCAGTGGTGGACAATTAATGGGGAAGCATTATGGGGAGGGGAAAGCTAGTTGAAAAAGCAGAAAAAATTAGTGATTTTGGGGTTGGGGAGGAATTTGTCATTAACTTTTTTCTGAAATTTCAAATTTTCAGAAACATTCTATTAGTCTCATATGTTTTAAAAATTTGCAAAACTTTTAATCAAAAGTTTTGACCAGCTCTGGGGGAAGTCTCTGAGAAGTCTGTGTTCTCTCCTTCTGGCTACACCAAAATTCTTATGGCAATGATAGGAAAGGAGAGGGGAAAAAATGTCGAAATAGAGTTGGGTGGAATAGCTGGCAGTCCCAGAATAAAAGTAAATAAAGGAGTTAAAGCACCAGGAAGTGCCAATAAAAATGAATGGTAGGTCTGTTGTTCATTTTCAGTGCAATTATAAGGGTGTAGTTTCCAAATGCAATGTGATTTCGTGCTATAAACCTCAGGTTAGGAACCTATGCCAAGATGACTTCTGAACTGAAAAATTATCCAGTCCAGACACTGTTGTTCTCATGTGCTTTGGCAAATGAGATTGATTTTAATGGCATCAACCTTGAGTGTACAAATGGGACTAATTTGCATAATGGTAGATTCCAACGATGTGAAAAAGTACTGCTAATAGAGATTTATGAATCCTGCTTTCATGCTGGTGGAGAGCCTGGTTATTGCTATTTATAATTTTAGTTCCACTTGAATGCATTTTTCTGGGGTTTTTTTTTTTTTCTAATAAAACAGAATTTTTTAGAATGTGTTAAATTTTTGTGGGTGTTTTTTTTTTTTTTAAGAACATTAATAGTCAAAAGCTTAATAAAAAAAAAGAAAGGAAAAACAAATTGCTTGAGTTCCTGGACATTGTTAAATTGTACTAAAAATGTCCAGTACCCTTTGTCCTGATAGATATTATCAAACGTGTTTGATTGCTTAGGAAACATGCAGCTCATGCTCTACCAAATCATTACTGATCGGTGCAGCCTCTCCAGGGCAGTGTGCCAACAGGAGATACTCATACGCTGGCTGCTGTGCTTTCCTCTCCTGGCTGTTGTATGGTGTGCAGAGGGTAGCCAAGTGGGGTTGGTGATATGAAAGTGGTCATGAGTGCTTTCTTCTCCCCCAAAATGCTTGGTTTGGATTTCCCTTGAGCCACCATAGTCGTCCTATGAAAGGATATGAGGAGGGTCCTACCAAATTCACAGCCATAAAAAACGCATCCTGGACTGTGAAATCAGACCTGCCCTGTGAAATCTAGCTATTGGAGAGGAGGGGCAGCACTGGAGACGCCTCAGCCGGGGGCTCCTACCATGCACCAGGCTCCGGCTGCTAGTTCTGGGTGGTCTGGGGAGGGATGGGACTTCCTCTAAGGGCAGCCGTGCAGGGGAAGAGGGAGATCAGCCTCACCTCTGGCTTCAGAGCCTAGCTCTGAACCTCCTCATCGGTCACTCCCCACAGGATTTAGCTCTAGCTGGTTAGGTGAAATGTACGTAGGTCTGGGAACCTTACAAGAGGTGCTTTTCAAACATCAGTGGGGATTGTTCTTTGTTTTATATCAACAAAGTTCAGCCATCAGTGTCGATGGGCTCTGATGTGAAGTCACAATTGTGGTTGTCAGCTTCATTTTTTAGACTTACTGAAATAATGGAATAAAAACACGTCAAAAGTAAATGCTTAATAAATAATCAACTGGGCAAGTAACCTTCCATTGCTCAAACCAAATGTGTTCCTGTTTCAATGCTAAAAGCAAGTAGGACTGCAGTTTCATATTGTACCATAAACAACAGATAGCTTGTCGCCCTTGTGAAGGCCGGATTCAATTCAGTCATGTTAATTTTGAAACACAAATGGGCTAGATTTCAATGAAAGACCATTTGTCCATTTCATTGCTGATTATGAACTGCTTTTCCTCTCCTGGATTTTTTCTGTTCCATTATTTCAATGGACCTAGACATTTAATGAGAGATTCTCAGCATCCTACGTGTGATCTCACATAAGAACCTTGAAAAGTTGGTGGCAATCATTGAAACGTTGGTCCAAGTAAAACAGATGTAGCCTCATCCACTGGTTTGTGTTCAGCAGTTCTTCCATCCGCTCTAATTCTCTCTCTGTTTTAAATGCGTTATCAGGTTGACTAGCTGAAAGACATTTTGGAGCGCTTTGCAAACAGAGCCCAAAGGGAAAGAGCTGCTGCAGCAGGTACTGTCTGCAGATCATGAAAAAGCCAGCTCCATCTTCCGTAGGATCTGGTGGCACTTCATACTGGGGCACCTTCACTTCAGGCTTTAGTTTGCAGAACTCTGCATTGATTTCCATCATTTGACTTGCTGAAGTGCCACAATAGAGAGCTTCCAATGCTCTGAGGTTTTGTGTCTAGTAAAGAGACTTTGCTTAAATAAAACCTGCAAGCAACAGGAGCCAGCATCCACTTTGTCAACATTTAGGTTGCAGCCAGTTCAAGGAACCCTGCTAAAGAAGCTGAACTGAACCTCACTCTGCACCCTGAAAGAGGCCACGAGGGGAAAGGAGCTCTTTCCTTCAGCTTACAGGTAATATTTTCAAAAGTACCAACCTGATTTAGGAGCCTAGGTCACATTTTCAAAAATGATTTAAAGCCAGACTATAGGCATTTTTGAAAATGCCAGTAGGCACCTATCTGCATCTTTAAGTGCCTAATTAGCTTTAAAAATCTAGCTTTTAGGCACTTCGGACCCTAAGTGTCATAGACAATCCCACTTCTGACTGGCAAAGTCTTTTTTGAAAATTGGGATTTAGGTTCCTAAATCACTGAGTTGCTTTTTGAAAATATTACCCTAGATGCTCTTATGTGAGTAGCCCTGTGTATAAAATTGAGCTGTGGGGGAAGGATTTAAATCCAAGGAATCTTTTGATTATCACTTGCTGGGCATGTTCTTAAACTGGTCTAATGTGAAGGGTGTTTTTATTTAGCTTGAAGGGTCTGATAACTATAGAGTGTAAAAAGTCTCTGTAGCTGAGCAGCTCTTACCTTGGTATCTTTATTTACATATTCAAAGAAGATTGATGTAATAAAACTACCCCAGGTCTGGTTTCCTTCAGCCTGGGAATGGAAACAAATTAGATTTTAATGGTGTTGTGTGAAAACGAGGGAAAAAGTTGTGCAAAAATAATATTTGCATTTAGTTCCAGATCATTTATTGGATAAGAAATGAGACTTTTCATGACGTAGCTTGATTTTGTGTAACAGTGTGTACTGGCCCTTGAAGAGTAAGGGGGGCCAGAAAACCCTGTTTCAAGGAATTTGGTGTCAGCAGAGGGCCAGAAACCAGCTGGAGCTGGAAGAGAGGAGGTGGTCCTGGGGAATTAGCAGTGAGATGGGAAGATACCAGAACCCTGTCACTTTAAGAACCTGGGATCAGGAGCCCTGTGGTGTGGGGTTGGGCAGTGCTCCCCTCTCTCCCAGCCAATCAAGATAAGCTTTCAAAAGGAGGGCAGTATATATGCTGCTTTCCCTCTCAAAACAGGAAGCATGCGCACAGAGGAAGGTAGACGGAGCTGAAAGGTGAAGCTTCTGCTGAGCAGAACAAGGTCGCTATGGATGACAGGAGCATTGGAAATGGCTTTGATCTATGGGGCTACTGTGATGGACCTTGTGTTTGGGACACTGAGGACTATTCTGAATTACTTTGAGCTTCCAACCGTTTTTCAGGGGAGGGCTGATAACTCTAAGAAAGACTATATGGTGCTTCCAAGGGCTCCGGAAGAGAGGGAGGAACCTAAGGGGCACCTGGTGAATGGTAACTTTGCTACCTTTTGCATAAGAATGTGGCACTTTCCAGATCAAATGAGTGGTGATTATGGCCAGGACCAAATGCTTCAGAGGCAGGTGCAAGGAACCCCTGTTAACTGGGAAAATTTCTGCATAACCTCCTTTAGTTAAAGGTGGGCTTATTGCAATGGCTTGGAGTTTATAACTTTTCTTTCAAAAATTTTGTCGTCTTATCCTATCTAACATTATATTAAATAATGAGAACATCTAATAACGTGTCCTTTTCTTGAGTCCGTCCAGGTTCTTGACCTCAACAACACCCTGTGGCAATGAATTCCAGAGGCTGGTTATGTAATGTGTTTTAAAAAAATATTTCCTTTTATCACTTTTCCTTTGCACTGACCCTGTTATGCTGTGCTTAAGTAACTTGTGCTCAGTCTACAGATTTTAATTTCCTTACTTTTGATATTAGGGGTTTTTCAATTAGCTTCCTCATTTATTTATTTTTTTAATTGCCCTTTCTGAAGAGTAGTGTCACAGTGTGAGCTTTTGGTATGATTTTCCCCCTTGAAGAGATCAGGCTTAATTACCACATGTCATGGCACTATTACTTAGCCATAGTTACTTTTTGAACCATTACTTAGGAATAAGTTGAAAATAGCCTCTTCTCTTGTGTACTCTATAGTTAGCAGTTCCAAGAAGCAATCATGTAAGGTGGCGGGAAATGGCATCTCTCTACCTTGTCTCCTACTACTGTTTGACCAGTTTATTGAAGTCGCCCATTATTATCATTTTAAGAAACTTTGTTTCCCCATCTTTCCAGACTAGGCTTTAACTACAATGCATTCCTCCCCTTCAGACTGGATGACTACAGTTTGCTGACTGTGGAGGCAAGTCAAATGCTTCTCCTTGTTCAGAATTTGGCCACTTCCTCAATGAGCTTGGCTGCCATTAACAGTGAAACCCTCTGCTCCACTCTCTTTACTGGCTGGAAGTCTACTTCCATTGCCAGCTCAAAACCTTGTTCCTCCTCTTCAGAATCATTAACGGCAATGACCTCCTCCATGGCCCACCAACAGAACTCAAGCAAAGTCTCCTATAATCAGAGAAGGGAGAAAAGCAGAAGACTCCAAGATGGGGACCTTGATCTAATTTATGGGCACTGTAGAAAACTTGGTGATAGAAAGACAGAAATAGAAAGCTATTCTGGGTCAAATTACACTCCCAAATATGCCCATGTGGCTCTCATTAACTTCAGCTGCTGATAGAGCATGTCTCATAGTGAGAGGTCATCCACCAGCATTTTGGTAACTTCTAAGCAGAATTTCATTTCAGTCACAATTACACACCTCTTTATTTGTTTCTCAACATCATTTAGTCAGGCAATGTTTTTGTTTGTATGCGTATTATTGGGAAGTGACTTTGATTTGGGTAATCCTAAAACAAAATAAATTTAAATAAGATAATCCAATTAACTTCATGTGAAAGCAGAAGTAATTCATAAATGTTGGGTCATCCACTTAAGGTGCACAAACAGTGCCATGTGATGAATCACACAGTTTCAACCTTGATCTCTGAACAGCAAATACTCAAAGGTATATTCTCAGTGAACAGGTCATAAGGAGACCATAAATCTGAAGTCTGCGTATGCAAAACATTTATTAAACAAGTCTGAAAGTCAGATGCTATGCCTCTCCTGTGGGCGCATAGAGCTGTGTGGAGGTCAATATTTCCATTGTGCAAAGAATTTTGAGATTTCTCAATTTTGGCTTTGTTCTGAATCGGAACACAAACCTGAAAATTTCAAAATTCTTCATGAAGAAAAATTCTGTTTTTTGTTTTTGTTTGTTTCAAGTCAATCAAAACTGTTTTCAATTTCAACTTTTTTTCAAAACAAATTGTTTTATTCAGAAAAAGTCAAAATGGGATATTTCAACATTGTCAGAACTTTTGCCCCCTGAATGGAATTCTGGTGAAAATAACCTGATTTTGCAAAGCATTTTGATGATGGAACTGCATATACTGGAACTATGGTTCCATCCAAATTTCTCCAACAAGCTCTTTTGATGAGTTATTTTCTACATCTTTTCCTTGAGCCCTTTATGTTTGTATCCATTTATACAATACATATTACATTCTACTCTTGTTCCTCTTTTGTGCCTACTCCACGTTCTTTAAGCTCCATTCCCATAGTTCTATGCATTTCTTCTCTGATGGTGACTTTTGGCATATAAAATGGTGTTAACAAGGATTGGGTGCTGCCGTTGTTTATGGAAGTGCTATGGTTCATTTTACTAGCTGTGGTATGGGCTGATAAAAAGCCCAGCAGGGTGTACATTACAGTGAAGTTCTTGTGTTTAGCAGGTGAAAAGTCAATACTATACCTGTAATGAGGTTTGCTCATGGAAAACCCCTTCAAGTTGTTTTTAGCAGTGCTGCATTAGTCATCCTTAAAATGCTGCCAGCAGCTCTGTACTTCTGGTTTGAATCACATAGTGTGTGAGGCCTTCTTTTGGAAGCTGTGCAATGTTAAATAGCAACTCCCACTTTGCCTCAGGTGTTGAGTTTAGGCACATAGTTCAGAGGTTATTTTAGGAAAACATGAGCTAACATTCCAGACAATGTCTCGCTGTCAATTTAAAGGAGCTGTATCATTCTGTCTGCTGCAGGTTATTGAAAGATCAAAAGGCTGAGGCTGGCAATGCTTTACATTTGTCAACCATGTTAAGACTTTGCATCTATTTGGAGATGCATTGAAGTAAAGAGAGAGTGGATAAAAGGAAACGTACGGTGGAGAAATAGCAGGTGTTCAAAGATAGCTAGCACTCACAGCCACTTGGCTATGCAGCCATCTATCTAGTAGTAAACACCAAGTGCTGATTCCACCAGTCCTACTTACACTGAATGGTAACTTGCTACACAAGTGGACCATTTGATTTCAAGGCAACTACTTGTTTAGTGAGCTGCCACTTCTCCGCATGAGTAAGGGTAGCAGAACTGGGTCTGAAGGGAAATATGGATAAAAATGCACTGCAAAAACAATCAAGGATAAGAAAGAGGCATTTACTGTATCAGACAGAGACTTCATAAAGAACTGTCAGGAAAATGAGATCATGGAATGAGAGGAAGGGAACAAAAGTGATTAGAAGATCCAGAGTGAGAAATGGAATAAAGTTGCACAAAAATTCAGGCAAATTTGACCAACTACAAGTCCATTGAGGAAGAAGTCAGTTTCAGACATATGAAAGGCTACAAAGCTGTAGAAATGGGAGCTACAAAGACACAACCCCTAGTAATCGGTGTGACAAGAATGCTGCCTACAGTAATGTGTGTCACATTGCAGCACTACCCCTTGGGGAAGCAATTATAGATCAGCAGTACAGTAATCTGCTGCTGCCCTCTACAAATAGCAAATTGTCACCTCCGCCTTATGCCAGTTCAGCTATGCTGGCGGGCACATTGGAAGGGCAGAGCAGGTACATGGAGAGCAGGGCTCAGATGGATTCCCCCATTCCTGATTTAAGTACAGATTTCCAGAGAGGAAAGGCTATTATATTTGCCATTTGTTCCACTGAGCTCTGTATGAACAATTATTTTAAAGTAGTGTGTGTATGTCGCATTTGATATTACAGCAGCATGACCATGTGATGGAAGAGCCTTTATGCACGCACATCAGGGGGCAGATTTAAGGCAGGGGCCCTGGGACAATTTGTACAGTGGGGGTGCAGAGAGCCATTGAACAAAACTGTAAACTCTGTATACGATGGAAACCACATCAAGCCAGGGGGTGCAGAAGTACCCCTAGTTCCAGCACCCCTGATTTAAGGTGGTTGTAAATTTTGGGCTTGCTCAATCTTTCTTGAGCTGCCCCAGTGGCATAGATGGGGCTTAAGCACATATTCAGAGGTTATTTTAGGAAAACATGAGCTAACATTCTGGACCACTTCTTGCTTGTGCTCCTATGAGGGCAGCTGGGGCTTCTCTTGTCATGGGGAAATCCCCCAAATGGCACACAGCCAGCATAGCTGTGTCCAGAGGGCTAGAGCGGTGCTTAGGCTGCACGCTGGCCCTCTGTACAGGGGTGTAAGCCCTTTGGATTGCAAGGCTCGATGCAGTTTGACCATCCACTCCTCTGCTTCTGTGTTATGGCTACTGCACCAGTATTTCACAGGAACCTTCTAAATCTCTAAGTAGTGGGTTTTTCAAATATGGCTGCTATGGTAACAGTCTAATGCTGCCCCCTCTGTGATGTGTGTTAGAAGCAGGGGAAGGCTCATTAAAGAAATGTAATCCACAATGAGTTTATAAAAATCCTGCTAAAATAAAAACAAATACCTTCCTGCTGCTTTGTTTGATATGAAAATCATTGGGGCAGATCCAGTTGGAGCTATGACCATTTACGTCCGTGGAAAATCTGCCCCATGCTCTCCATATATGTGAGGTCATCTGCTACAAGGTATTAAAGTACACAAGAGATTGATAAATAAGGGACTATTTTACATAGGCCTGGTCTACACTTACCTTGGCGATTTGGCGGCAGTCGACAGGAGATATGCAAGTGATGTCCATACTGCGCTGCGTCGAAGGGAACAGCGCTCCCTTTGATGCAGCGCTACTCCTCTTATGGGGGTGGTTTTCCTGCGTCGCTTCCTGGATCGACTGAGCGCGTCTATACAGACCGCTCAGTCGATCCAGAGCAATCGATCTGACGGCGGCGAATTTGCCACTGTCAGTGTAGACCCAGCCATAGTGATAACAGATTCCAGAATTAGGGGACTTAATCTAAATAAAACAATAGGAAACTTCAAATAAATCAAAAACAATTTGAAATAGGAAATTTCAAATGGGGAATGTGGGTAGAATTATGAATTATACCTTTTATTTATATAATATTTTTGTGATCTTTTCTATATGACTTTTGGAACAACCTGTAGAACTTTTTAATAGAGAATTATAACCCTGCTATAGAATTCATAGGTTAGTTTAAAGCTTGATGGAAAGTGTCCCATTTTCTATTCAGTTCTATAGAAGTTTTCTGTAAGGGAAACTGAGGCAGAGAGGTGAAGTGACTTTCCAAAGCCACCCTTAGAACTCATCCATTCCCTGCACACAGTCACAATCTCAAGCCACTAGACCACACCACTCTTTACAAGGGTTAATGAAGATAAGGATTGGGAAATGGAAACAAAGAGTATAAATTAACTTGAGGTGTAGACCTGTTTCTGGAGCAGGAGGGGATTGAGAACTGTAGTAAATAAAAATGGGAAGGCAGATTAAGACGGACCTGGAGAAATATGAAAGTTGGGCCAGATGCTGTTTCCCTGTTGTGGAAACTATGTATTTTTGTATTTGGTAAGAGTGGGAGTGTCCTCATAGTTTAGTGAATCTGTGCGTGTTTATGTTCAGCTCTCACCTAATCCTGTTTACATGTGTGTTTTGTGTAAAGCAAATATTTTCTTTTGTGAATCAAGCCGAGATTAACTCCTGCTGAATCATGCTTGAAATATACACAGCAGAAATCCTTAGCATCAAATTCTATGTTGTTCCATAGAGCAACCAGGTATCTTACTGTAGCCTAAAGACACTTTAACCTTCAGAAGATCAATGCACTTTCAGGTTGCCATCTCCTTTGAGTTAGTCCTCAACCTTTTGTGCATGGATCACTGGTGGTGGTTGGTAGAGAGGTGGTCAGATCCTGCCTCCTCTGATTTTTTTCCCAACCATTAAACTGCCATAAAAAAATCTAGAAATTCATTAATTACTTTTGATGTAGGCAATTGCTGTAGTTGTCACAGGGAAGTTGTCAGGGTAAATGGGAGGAAAAGGGGTGTGCAAGATTGTGACTAGAGCTAGCCAGAAAATGGAATTTCCCTCTCATGAAAAACATTTTGGTTTTTTGGGGGGAGAGAAATTGTCCCAAATGGGGATGAAAAGTAAAAAAATGTGAATTTTTTGGGGGAAGAAAAATTTTGAAAAATGCCATTTTTGTGGGAACTGAAAAGAAATTTTTCAACTTGTGCCTGGCTGCCCAATTCCTTAGAGAGCCATAGGCCTGGGGAGTTATGAAGTTCCTGGAGACAGCTTTCTAGGGAGTCGGGAAGCCCTAGCTGGCAGGAAACCCAGCAGGTAGCCTGATTTTTCCATTGAAAGTATTGATAGATTCAGTTCTGTCTAATCAGCATTTTCTAATGAAAAACTGTTCCACTGGAAAAAGTACAACCAGCTCTAATTGGGAATGTGAAGTGCTCAGATTCATACGTGCACATTATTCAGGTGAAAGTACAGTGGGGTCAGACTGGTGTAAATGACTGCAGAATTCGGTCCCGGCATTTTAGAGGTGGGGCAGACATGGAATGTAACGCGTGCAGGCATGGCAAATACAATAAAACAACTCCAGAGTACACTGAGTCATTTCGTAAAGTACATGCCAAGTTTGCAATGTGGTACCAGGTCAAAAGCATAGATGGCTGTATGGTCAAATGATATGCTCCAATGTTAATTCAATTCCATATATCATCAGAGCATAAGAAGCTACATTATGGCACTCAATAATATTTTAATCAGACTGATGTGATAGACTGAGATGCTGATGGCATTGTACTTCAACATGATGACAAAATTCTCAGTATAGGCTCATGCAGAATTCTGTAACCCCTCTGAAAGGGAAGAATTAGCTCTGACACTGGATCAAATTCTACTTCCAGTTCAGTGGTGCAGCTTCACTGAAGCCAGTTAAGTTACACGGGTGAAGCTGGGGACAGAATTTGACCCACTTTGTAATAGATTGCAAGCTCTTTGGGGGAAGGGCCAGTCTTCTTGTATTATTTGTGCACAATGGAACTCCGATCTTGCTGGAGGACGCAAGGCACTGCTGTAGTACAAATAATAGCAATAACCGATGGAGAATTCCGAATTGCTTATCTCATATTCTGGAACAGACAGAAACAAGTGAGAAATAGCTACAAAGATAGCCATTCATCACCCTGGAGGTGTACATTTAAGCTCTCCAGGCAGCAGTTGTGCAACGCTTCATTTCTTTCTTTGCAGCGAACAACAATAAAAATGATTGGTCTGAGAACTGGCTAGCTCGGGGAGAAGTAGTATAGGGTCAGATCCTCACATGATGTAAACTGGCCTAAATCCATCAATGTTCATTGAGCAATGTGGCTTTACATCAGCTGAGGATCTGGCCTGTTCTATTTAAATAGACAGCTATTTTTACAGTGAATGACTGCAAACCTATTTCTGAAATTCATGATCGTTTAGTTGTTTACGTTAGCAGTGGACCTGAATGTTCCATCATCAAGCAGCACTCTTAATATACACCAGAGTCAATCAGAAGTTGCATTGTAAAGTCAGAAAGCAGTCATTTGAACAAGAACCAAGGGGGCTGCCTCTTGAGTGAGCCTAGGATTTAAGCCTGGAAAACAATCTGACATTAGGTGACCCACCTTGTAATTTTCCTAATCCATCTCTTTTAAAAAATGTGTGTTTCCCTACCCCCTTCTGCCCACTTCAGGTGCTGGCAACACACAGGAGATCTGTGCTTTTACTGTGTCGTCTTGGACGGGGTGAGGGTGTTGGTAGGCTAAGTGGATTAAATACTGGCCTTGTCAGCTCACAAACAGGAGCAGCCATCTGACCTAAGGAAAAGGAGATGCAGGGGGGAAATCTGCCCTGTGTACTAACCACTGTTTACCATTGAATCCATCTCTGACTAGGCTTGGAGAGCCACCAACAGTGCTGGAATCGTCATATTCTTAGACGAGCCCAGGAAGTGGCCTTAAAAATCTGGTGGGTGTGTCTCCGGGCACCCAGAGTATTTGGTGTTAACTGAATGTTGAATCACTGAAATTTGAAGGCTATGCAGAGTTATTTTGCTTAGGGAAATGAAGCTGGGTGCCTGGAGGCTCCCTTTTTCCATGGTGTCCACAGGAAGTGAACTATTAATAATAATAGCACTTAAAAAGACCAGAAGAACAGCAAACATCCAAGTGTTGTTAATAATTATAAATGTAATTAAAATTCTCTCCCATGTGGGTGCTAGTGCATCTTATTTTTTCTTTGCCTTGTCTCCAGGCTGTAAGCCCTTCAGGACAGGCACTGTTTTTAATGTGTACACTGAAAGAACATGGCCAGAGCTTCATAAACAACAACGCTCAGCTCCACTTGCATCGAACAACGTTGGTTTTTTACCAAACATTTCCAGACTCAGCGCAGATTGTATTTGTCACATGCAAAAGCTTTCAAGTTTTCTTTTAACACAAAGGCTCCAATAACTATTCATCCAAGTCTACAGCATATATTGATTTCCTGCTCACTGACTCAGTCAGCTGACTGGGTTTTGATCAAATGTTTACAGATAAGTTCTCCATGAATAATTTCTGTTCCAAAAAGCAAAGAGTGAGAAAGTGATGACTTGTAGAAAGCAGGGCTTGAGAATGGGCTGGCAGGCTCACCCTTTGTTAGTGTCACTAGATTAATCACAACTCTTCGTAGCTTTTCTGTGTGTGTAAATATACAGGGGCTTCAGTGGGAGCCGTCTGGTTTTTTGCTTTTTTAAAATGGCAATTGCAACCTGCCTCCTCTGATTGGCTTCAGGGTCAGCTTAGTCATATCTTATTGTTCTAATATGGCAGGTGCAAACAGCTTAAGGGATGGAAACAGGTCTGAAAGTCTCAAGGAAGATAAGACTTGGGAAGGCAGGTTAAGACTAAATAAGAAAGCAGATTGCATCCGCCTTCTCAAGAACAAACTGACCCGAGACTTGTGATCCGTTTCTAAATTTGGCCTTTTCATTTGCCACGTACAGGAACTAATGACGACAGTGGCACAAATCCCTGGTGAATTTAGACAAACAAGTCAGGGGCTGAGTGTCTGTCTCTATTACTGGTCCAAGACATGTCAGGTGTTATAAACATGACTTGTGCCAACTTTAGTTTAAAGTAATGAATATGGGGAAAAATGGTGGAAAGCTGCTTGTTCCTTTTTCACAACTTTGGAAATGAAACTAATTTCTGAACCATTTTTCCTTTATTTTATTGGTGAAGGGGTAAATATGGCTTTCCTTCACTGGATTTCTTTTTCTACAAAGGGTCATGTCAATATTTATGACTCTTCCTCGAATGGTGTAAATTGGCAGGGTTCTCTTGAAGGCGATGGCATTAGACCGGTTTATGCCAGTTGAGGGTCTGGCTTACAATAATTCCATTGACATATTGTGCCTAGTGTAGACCACCTGAAAATGCCAAGGTCAGGGCAGGCTGCAAAAGGAGAGCAGATTCTCCCAGCACTGGTGGGTGACACTGAAGTCAGGCTTCCCAACCAGCCACAAACAGTGCTTTTGATTCCCCCACACTGGTTATCAAGAAGCTAAAACAAAAATATACACAACCCCCTTTACTGCATTTCAGTCTCTGGCTCCCAATCAGCTACTAGGTCCAGTAAAGAGATCAGTTATTTAAAACTTTATGCTCTTTAGGGGCAGGTGTACCTTTTTTTTTTTTTTTTAAAGGGTCAGCCACAGTACCAGATAAATATGAGTTTGGATCTTACCCCAAACTACCCTGCTGCCAGCCAATCCTTTAGTAACTAAAACTAAGGGTTTATTATAAAAGGAAAGAAACAAACTATGAGAGAAATGTTAAATCATTAAAGCAATCAGATACATACAAATGGTTTGAAATCCATACATGTCAGGCTATCAATAGTACTGTGGCATTTGCAGGCTTGTATAATCCCTGTGGTATACATCCAGTACCTGGATGGCTCTCAGTCCTTTGATTCACAGCTTAGTTGTAGATGAGTTGATCCAGAGGTAGGTGAAGACTGATGACAAAATGGATGTGGTGCAGCTGCCTTTAAGTCCCTTGGACTTTTTGCCATGCTGCTTGTGGAAATTTATAGAAATAAGATGGAGTCCAGGGTCCCATGAGTAAGTCCTGGTGACTCATCAGATGTATCCCTGGCTTCTCCCCCGGGCCCATTGTACCTATGAGTTTCCTTAATGGGCCATTAAGCAAGCTAGTGCTGCAGCCGTCCTGTCTAGAGTGTCCCCTAGAAGCACAGCACAAGTTGAAATACAGATACATCAATCATACCCATAACTTCCAACACACACACAACACGTGGAGAGAAATAATATCATCATACATAGCAAGTTATAAACTTTCTAATGGTACCTGGCATGGCCTATTCATATGAATTGTTGTAACTTTGACATATTGATGTTAAATAATATCATAAATGGTCCCTCTAATCCAGCCAACGTCACACATATGAATGTGTTTGTTTGTTTGTTTAACATTTTGCTCCTTGGAACAACTGCATGAAATGCACATCTTCTTTTCATGGCTCCTCCGGAAGCCGTCAGTTATACAATATAGCAGTATCCCAGGTGACTAGCTTACAAATACTGTAATATGATACATGTAAAGACACATTATCAGGTGAAATGTGCCACTAAATGTAGGCCTTGTGAAAACAGGTTTCTTCAAAACAGTAGACCTGTTTTCCTATGACATACTATATAAAAAGCCAATGCAAACAGTTTTATAAACCAATAAACATTCTCCTGTAGTGGTTGCAACCCAAACACTGCAGGTTTGTGCTACAGGGTGAAAACCAGAATGTAAAATTGATTAGACACTGGGGTAGATGTTCAAAATTTCCAAAGCGATCTAGGAGAACAAGTCCCATTGACTTTCAGCAGAATTTATACTCCTTTCTTTTAGTCATATTTGAAAATCCCATCTGCAGATTAGAAATCAAAGCGAAAATTCATTAGGCTGGTTTTAGCATCCAAATTGAGAGAAAAGCAAGAAGTAAACAAGCAGCACAAACAGTGAAAAGAAAATTAGTTTCTGAAAATGATTCTCAGTTTTAATGATCGACAGGATTATTCAGAGGGATTTTTAAAAAAAAACATTTTGGGTCAGATTTTTCACATGCCCAGATGGCAGGTGCCCAACTGCCACCCATGCCTTTGAAGACCTCTCCCCTACCCCCTCCCAATTTCTACAAGTTCCCTTTAATTTAAAGCAGCAGAAAACACAGAGCAGTCATAATTTCAGGTTGCCTCCTGCTCTCAGTAATTAAAGCAGCCCTTTTAGTATGAAACTTCTTAACAAGCAGATTGTTCTTATCAACTGTTATGACATTAATCTAATCTGAATGTTGTGGGTCATTCTGGTTAAAAGTGAAGATGGATTTATCTAGGGGGGTCTCTATGGTATCAAAATGCTACATTATTGTCTGGAAACGTGTTGCAAAAAATAAACCAAATCGATTTTTATTTTATTTAGCAGAGATTTTGTCACACAACCATTGCATTCAGACGGATTTTTGTTAGAGACTGGAAAAGTGTGTGTATACACATTGTAGTTGTCTATGGAAATGAATGGTGAGTATTTTCCAAAAGGTCTGCATGCTCTGTCATGCAGGGAAAAAAGCCGCACTCACAATCATTTACACAGAACATTATATTAAGGGGGAAATCCTGCTCCAAAGCCCAAAGAAATGGCCTTTGCATAGAACACCAGCACAAGGGCTACAGGCAAGGACTCCTCCTCCTCCTAACATCAGAGCAGTCAGTCCCAGTATTATAAAAAAAAATGCTTCCAGCCACATAAAAATGACAGTATTTTGCAATAATAACTCCAAACACCATTGTTGCAAGTTGCAGCGTTTTGCGGCATTACAATGGAATTAAGCATTGCTTTCAGTAAAAGCAGATTAGTTCAGAAATAGCTATCACTAACTTTATGAAGCTGCCTTTTTAAAACCAGTCAAAGCAGGTTTTGGCACATCACCCTTTGTCTGTTATATTCTGGGTCAGGACAGTGACTGCAAGTGCCATGCCACCACACTGCAGCAGTGGGGGAAGCTCAGAGGCAGGACACGGCTCCTGTGATATGCTTCATATGTGCACCGACATTAGGAATGAGTACTCCGGACTAAAAGCAAGGAAGAACCATTCCCAGTCTCATCCAATTTGTCCAGGCCCTGATCTTCTTATTGACATTAATGAAAGTTGGAGGCAGTCAGCATCACCCAGGGCTGGACCCATTGGCCATGCTGTCTGAAATAAACAGACTAGTCCTGAATCATTGTGCCTCAACGACCTACTTTAATGTCATGTGGATGCCTCTTGAAGCCTGGTAAAATCCTGGTGCCAAAGGGCTGCTGCTAAGCACTGCAGTAAAAGGAAGAGTATATTTTACTACCAGATTTTAGAGGACGCCCATCCCCATCGGAACCAAAGATTGTTTCTGAACAATATTTTTCTCTGGAGGGCGGAATGAAGGACCCAAGTGACTCCTGGCTATGTCTGCACTGCAATCTGAGATGTGATTGCAGCATGGGTAAAGACACCTGAGCTAACTTTGCCCACACTAGCTAAAACTAGGAATGTGGATGCAATGTCAGGGATTTCAGTGCAGGCTGCATAAGGATGTCGGGCACCTATAGGCATTGCTTTCTCATGTCGTCACATAGAATATTAGAGTTGGAAGGGACCTCAGGAGGTCACCTAGTCCAACCCACTGCTCAAAGCAGGACCAACCCCAACTAAATCATCCCAGTCAGGGCTTTGTCAAGCCACAGCTTAAAAACCTCTAAGGACAGAGATTCCACTACCTCCCTAGGTAACCCATTCCAGTGCTTCACCACCCTCCTAGTGAAATTTTTTTTCCTAATATCCAACCTAGACCTCCCTCACTGCAATTGAGACTATTGCTCCTTGTTCTGTCACATCTATACTAGTATTTTTAGCCAGGCTTGTACGGGTATGTCTATCCATAGTTCAATCATACTTTGGATTGCAAAGCAGACATATCCCTGTGAAACAAGGTGGTGGAATCTTGCACGTCTGCAGTTATAAGGGGGAAACTGTGCAATGGGAACACAACACGTAGTTTAAGTGGAAAAAATACCAAAGGTAGAAACGAGGACTATGAGTAAAGTGATGTTTTCCACCTCCTTCTGTTTGGTTATAAAGACAGTGGGAGTTTAGGATAATCAAAGAATACAGGATCAGTCCCCAAAATAGTAACATCTTCATCAGTTCTCTCTGGCAGGCTTGCTGTTTTGTGCATTTTCACTCAATATGGAAACACAGTACGTAATAACAGCCAGATCCTAAGGTCCCATTTTAGTCAAGGGAGTTTTATCTGAGGAAAAACTCAGCCTGGATTACAGGCTTTGGTCTTCAACTTCTGTCTGCAGAAGAGAAGTGGAGGGGGGATTGATAGTGGCCTTCAACTACCTGAAGAGGGATTCCAGGGAGGATGGAGCTAGGTTGTTTCAGTGGTGTCAGATGACAGAACAAGGAGCAATGGTCTCAAGTTGCAGCAGTGGAGGTCTAAGTTGGATATTAGGGAAAACTTTTTCACTAGGAGGATGGTGAAGCACTGGAATGGGTTTCCTAGGGAGACGGTGGAATCTCCATCCTTGAAGGTTTTCAAGTCCCAGCTTGACAAAGTTCTGGCTGAGATGATTTAGTTGGGGTTGCCCCTGATTTGAGCAGGGGGTTGGCCTAGATGGCCTTCTGAGGTCCCTTCCAACCGTAATCTATGATTCAACTAAGCGTAAGATTGTAAGATATCTTATAAAACCTGGATCCTTCAGGCAGATAAGTAAAATAGGATTTCCAACCTTTGTAGCAATCCACATTGTACTAACTAACTCTGTTAGCTGTAACAGAGCTCTTAAGGGAATATTAATCTCCTGCAGAATTTGCTCTGTAATATCTATTCAGAGTCATTGAGGGACCGTAGCAATCTCCTTCTTTGTCAGTGAGATCAATGGAGGAATGTTTGAAATGAAGAGAATATTTCCATGTCGCCTGCTCATCCATCAACTGATTATTGAAACTCATCAGTTTGACTAGTTTTCAGCTTTTTTTTTTTTTTTTTCCTAGAGAGGATTACCAAATGCTGGTGTTTTGAAAAAAGATGATATGTTATAAAGCAAAGTATTAGCACAGGCCACTACTGTCAGAACCTGCGACCATGGGGGTTTGGGGCCACGTACACTTCCTCAATACCTTTGGAAGCTCATGGTAGGTGTCTGCTGAAGGACTCTCTGAAGCTAGGCTCTGGAGGAAGTTCCGCCCAGCAGTGCCTGAGTGGTGGCTCCTCACAGCCCACTGATTGGCTGATGCTAGTATTTAAAGCAGGAAGCCAGCATGGGGAGCTCTCTGAGCAAAAATACAGACTGCTTATTGCTGCTCCAGACCTTGATTGTTGTAGACCCTTGACTCTGGCTTGTCTCAGCTATTTGTCTGTGGCTACAACTTGATGCCTGACTCTGACTTCCTTGTAGCTTGATCCAGCTTGACCCCGACCCTACTATTTGTCTCCTGACCACAGTTTAGTAGCAGACAGGTGCACTCAGGCTTCCCACAGCCCAGCCCTGATAAGAACTTTATAAAAGAATTTAACACAAAGGTAAACAGGAAAGCAATTTCCTTAGCACGCAGTTTTAAAGATAATCTGTGCTATTAAATTACACTCATTTAAAAATATTTGTGCTTCAGTGGGAACTTTCTAATTCTGCCTTTTCCTGCATGCAATTTGCATCTGCATACATTACACTCATTTGCCAGTGAAAGTAGCAGGGAGTGTTTTCCGATGACAGGGTGAATGAAAGCCAGTTATTTGTTTACTTGCTGATTAGACGCCTGTGTGAAATGAATTGATGGCTTCTGCCGACTTCCTAGGGAAAGGGTGTCGACATCAGAACATCTATCATCACAATTGCACTAATTGACTCCACTGCTTGACAGTCGCGTCAGAGTCAGGTATGACAAGGAGCCAGGTTGTGGAAGCAGAATGGGGACTAACTGGGCAAAGATACTGAGCAAAAAGATGGGGAGAGGGAGAGTGGAAAACCAACGGGCTTTGAAGCCATTTCATTTTCCATGACCCATCTGGGCAGACGGATCTGAAAGGGTTGGGGTTCTTTGATATGGCTTTTCGAAAACAGACTTTTCAAGATCTTTTCTGGGAAGAGCTGTACTTGTCCCTCTGGCTGGGCCAGCTGTGTAGTGAGAACCACTTTTGCTATCAGTCATTGAAAATGATTTCTGAGCAGTCAGTTTCCTGGCAGGGCCCAGAAGTTGAAGTATTGTTTATTCCCTCTTTAAAACATCATCATTCCCCAGGAGGGTCACTTTGGGTATGTCTACACTGGAATAAGACACTGGTGGGTGGCCTATGGCAGCTGACTTGAGCTCATGGGCCTTAGGCTATGGGGCTATATAATTGCAGTGTGGACATATGGACTCGGGTTGGAACCTAGGCTCTGAGCCCCTCCCCCCTTGAGGGATGTCAATGCTGCATTATTGCAGGATAAAGTCTCCTCACACTGCACACAGTCTCCTAGCGCTTCACCCCACTCCCCCGTGTGTGTGTGGAGGAGGGAGAAGCTGGAGCAATCCAGGATAGCTGGGGCAGGACAGACCATTGCCTTTACAGTGTTTCACTTCCGCAGGTACCATCTCAGGGAGATTTTATTTTTTCACCTTTTTTCAGGGCAGGGCAAGGGGATCTGGCATCTCTCTCTCTGGGGTGGGCAGGGTGAAACGTTGAATGAGCACAGACGTTGCAGAGTGGCTGGGTTAGCGGGACAATGGGTTGGGAAACCATCCCACTGCTCGAGTCTCATCCAAACCCTCCTCTTTCACATTTAACCTCCTCTTCTCTTCCACATCAAACACAGGCTTTACCTTTAAGGCTCTTCCTAATTTGTACCCTTCCCTACCTGAGTGATCTAGTAACTTATTACAATGCCAACCTTGCCTTTGGTCAGCCAGCATTCCCAGCCTGTGTTGCCCACCTGCCAGCTCTCCCTTAAACACCATGATGCCTTCTGCCAGACTGCCCTTTCAGCATGGTCAAAACTCTGATCAAATCTGAGCATCCACTTCCTTATTCTTCTTCAACTTACCTCTGCCAAGACGGCAACAAAATCTAGCATGGTTTTCATGGCTAGACAGCTGACAAACTATGACTATTCCTCTTCCCCGTCTTTCCTGTTCCTGTTCCGTTCCTCCTTACCTCTAATCTCAATTAAAAAATAAACAAAAACCCTAGAAAATATGTAATGTACAAAGTAGTGCCAACTCTTCACCAGACTGATGTCCTTCCCAGCTTGCACCCTTCCTCTGTGTCTTGGTTTGTAAGCCTTTAGGGATAGAAATTCTCTTTTTTTTTATGTCTAGAGCACCTGGTACACTGGGGACTCGTTCCCAATTGGGGCCTTTGGGTATTACTAAATTTACGGCTAACGTTAGGGCTACTCTTACAAATGTTATCGTCGTTATAGAGTTATTAGGGGTAGGGGTGGTGGTGCTACCTATTAAAAGTGCTTGACACTTCCCATTTTAAGGCCTTGTTTTTAGGTGCTCGTAACTTTGCCGAGTTTTAACTGTTTGGGCTGAAATTTTCCATGCTGGGTATATGCCTCAGGTGGAAATGGCTTGGGAAATTTCACCAAAAAGGGTTCAGCGATTTCTGAGAATGAGACTAAAGAAAATGACTGATTTGTCCATGTCCAAAAAATTATGATCTTGTGTTTGAGAAGCTCTAATGTCCTTGTGCTTTAGAGTAGGGGTGTTGTGTCAGGGATATACCCTTTGCCATCCCCATGAAAACCCACCCAAAAGGGGCAAAGTTATAAGCATATACAAAATCTTGGTTTACACATGCTCAGTAGAGACTTATGAGAGTTTCACATCTAAATTCACCAAAGATTCTGCTGCACTGAGTGTTTCCAGCCTTTGGCTGACCAGGACTTTTCCTATAATTGCACAGGCTGGGACTGGGCACTGACTTGAGGGGAAGTTGTAAAATGTATAATGAATGCAGCAGATGATTGCAGGAAGAAAGCAGGGCTCTCATGATGAGGGCAATTTAGAATTGGATTCTATTCGTGCCAATGCCACAGAATTCCCATATGATGTCAAGCTACTTTAGCCTAGCTTTTCACACATGATCACTAATGGTGTGCTCCTCATTTGCTGAGTGCCTGACTTGATACCTAAGGGGGGTGGGGGGGCCTGATTTCAAGATGAGCTGAGCACTCACAGCTGCAACTGAAATCAACAGGAGCTGTGGTTTAAACATAAAATATGATACCTAATGTTAAGGACTCTGAAAAATCAGGTACTGGGCATCTCAAATTGGGCAACCAAAATTAGTGGATGCTTTTGACCTTAATCTCACTCCCATTTTACAGATGAGGAACTGAGGCACAGTAATACCATCCCCTCACTTCATGAATTTATTTTCACAACACCCCTGTGAATATTTGTGAAGCGCTCACATACTATTGCTTTGAGCACCGCAGAAAAACCCAGGAGGAAATTAATAATTCTGTTTTCAGAGCGGGGGTTGAGCAGTGTGCAGTAAATAAGGCCTGGGGTTATGCATTGAATAATGAGAATAAACCAAAATTTTGAACAGCTGCTCATTAATTGAGCTCTCCATACTGTGCGTTGAATGAGGCAAGGGGGCTGTGGAGCAAATAGCATGTGATCATGTAATTAAAGGCATACACACAAGGGGTCTGAATTAAGATTGCTCAAACAAACTTATTCTGGTATTTCCTAACTTTGGAGCGCGTGAGTCTGCAACCTGAATGCAGTTCTCTGGATGCCATGTTTTGGTGTGCCATATATAAGCCGAATGATTTTCTGCCTGTCAGCTGTCTACCATTCCCTGACACCATGTGACCACAGTGGCAAGTACGACATCATTCAGGAATGAGGCGGTTGCTGAACTGTTTATGGTTCTGCACAAGAAAGAGAAGCTCAGGCTTCTTGTGAACAATTACTAAGGAAGGAAAATTCTAGTTTTCCGAAGCCAGAGAGAGCCTCCCACCCTGTGTTTTCTGGTGATTGATGCCAGGTTCACTTCAAAAAATTGTACTTTCACCGGCAAACATTGGCAGCCAAATTTTCAGGGGTATGTACTATTATTCTCTGCCTCCGTTCAAGGATGCCTATCCTGAGACCCTTGGTACCTGGTTATCAGAGATATGGGGACCCACATCTCCTGTTGATGTGAGTGGCACTGTGCTTGAGGACAGCTTCTCGAGTCCTTTGTCCTGTAAATGCTTTGACCCTTTTCATTTAGGGCTAGGTTGGGACGTGGAACACATGCCTGGACAGGGCAGTTAGGGCAAGTAACAGCCACTCTTGCATTTCTGTGCCTGTCACCCAGACCTTATGCTGCAGGAAGCACCCACTTATTCTCCCCACACAGGAGGGGGTGAGGAGGTTCAGCAAAAGGACAGTCTTAGGGTGTGTCTGCACTATACTCAGAGGTGTGATTGCAGCCCATGTAGACATACCTGAGCTAGCTTTGATAAAGCCAGGGCAGTATGGGCAGCAGCCTGGACTAGCCACTTGAGCACATACCTAGACGCCTGGGGAGCTTGTACAGCCCACGCTGCTGCATGGGCTCCCATGACTTCACTGCTATTGCTATGTGAATTGGCTAGATCAAAGCTACCTCAGGTACATCCGCGCAGGCTGCGGACACACTTCCGATTGCAGTGCAGAACCCTGCCACCCTGTGCCAGCCAACAGGGGTTGCTACAGTTTGCTGTTAATAAGGTCCAACCACAAATGCCTTCCCATCATGGAGCAAAGAGGAGGAGGGGAGCGAAATGTAACTTAGGGGCAAGTCTCTTGGGGCAACCCTTTGTTCAAGCCATGCCGAAAGCCACAATTTGGTGAACAGATAAAAACAATGATAAAAATAATCTCCTAGAGTGTTTGCAGGATCAGGACCCAAGGCCAGATCACATTTAAAGAGGACTCCCTCCCCCGCCACCCCTCCAGGGGAAACCTGAATCCTGTACATTTGAGCAGGGAAAGACTTAGAAACCACAACTTGCTTGAAATGCGCGTGGAAGTCAGAGGTGGTGTGCCTGGCCGAGGGTGGGATTTCCTTTGTCTGTGCGGACAGGCCCCCTGACAGTAATTCCGGGCCCCAGGGCAGAAAGTCACTGTCCCCCCTAGGGATGGCTGAGGTCCGAGTGGGCTTCCGCCGGAAGTTTTTACATATTTATGATGTGCCATGCAGGTTCCCAGGCAGCTGAGGCGGCGGTATCTGTTACTCAGTTTTCCAGGTCCCTTGGACTCCCCAGGGAGATCATCTATCCTCCCATCCTCCTGGGCCCTTTTAAATTGCCGGGCCCCTGGGCAATTGCTCCCCTTGCCTCCCCTGTGTCAGGGGCATGTGTGCGGGTTCCATGAGTCAAGAACATGTTCCCCACCTTGGACTGAGGGGGTTTGAATCTGGTGACCTTCTGGATGTGCTGCAAAAGCCCTGTGTTTGAGATGGGGGTTGGAGACGGCTGAGAGTCTGCTTCCTGTATGATTCAGGGGCGGGAAGGAGGTTCCTGTTGGTGGCTGGCCGGCTGAGCTCTGGCTGAAATGATGATTTTAATGCTGTTGAGATTTAATTGCATTGCTAATGGCTTGTCAGAGCAGTTGGAGCCTCAGATAGGTGTCTTTTCCATTTTATTTAAATCTATATAAGTATGCTAAGTGCCATTGGCTTTCCGTGGGGTGAGGGAACATATTTTGTAAGAGGGCGGTGCTGACTTTCAGTGTGAGCCAGGCCCGTTTGGAAAAATCTGCCAGGAGTCAGAACTGACCATAACTTCTTATATTTTGAAACCGAACTTAAGGCTGGGTTCAGTTAGAAGTTCCTTATTTTAAGAGGCTGTGGGGAGGGAGGGGGAAGGGGAGATAGATCTAAGGATAAATTTAATGTTTAATTTTTCCAAATGCACGTCTGATATAAAAAGTACCTTCTCACTCCAGCTGGCACTCCCTGAAGTCAAACAAAACCACATCAACATCGCATTATCCAGTGTCCATTTCTGCTTAATGAGGCATCTTCCTGCAGATCGCTTAGCACAAACATTTATTCATTCATCACTTCGTTGACCAGTCAACCACAAAAACATAACTGACATTTAAATGGTGCAGGAGGTGAGACAGACAGGTTAGCCAGGCTGGGGATGCTGCCAGGAATCCCATACTGTAATAAGAAGGCTCTCAAACAAACACCATATGAATTGAAGCTGAGCTAGAAGATCTGGTTTTTACTGATGTTAATTATATTAGGCAGCTCGCATATTAGCACAGTATATTTCACCAGTGTCTGGTTCGGACTCTGACTTCATGTTCATCTCCTCTCGTCTTTAAAATCCAATCACTGGATTTAGTGTCTGCACAGAAAGTCAAGGCCCATCATTTGCAGCTGCACAAAAGCCAAGACTATGGGCTTTTGCACCCCATTCTATGCTAACAGTCATGCGTAGTCTAAAGTAAAGTGGTTGGAGCCTACATTCCTGGATTCAGTTCCTCACGCTCTTTCATCACCAGGGGGATTTTCTGAGGACATACTGTGCCAAATGTGCCTACCACAGTGATGAGGGTCAGGAATATGTGTGGCTGGATATGGATGTTTATGTTGCCATGTATCAGAGTTGTCCATTTTCCAACCATCTCCAGGAGTTGTTTGAATTTGCTTGGCATGTTTGTACGTGGGAAGATGCATTGGAATGTCCCAACTCCAAACTGGGTAACGAATCTGAACAAGGCAGAGTTAATTGCCATGGGAAAATGCTCTGTCTGTATATCACTTGGCTCCCACAGGCACTTGGTCCCTATGCAATGACCTGGCTAGGGTAACTGGGAGGAGAGGCGGAGGCAAACTAAGACACAAGTGATTATTTTTCAATTTTTAGAACATCATATGCGGGGGAAAAAAACCCCAAATTATGGCAGGAGCATAAATAATATAGAACATTACCAAGTGCTTACTATACAATACCAGCATACTTACCTTTGTGAGCTTGTACACGCGACTCTTCCTCACTCTGTATAGTTAATACCGAATATGCTGTTAATAAGAAGAACCAAACAGATTACTCAACAATACACTGTGGCACTTCAGAGAAGAATCAGCTTTTCTTATCTTTGGCTGCAAGTCCAGCTCTGCTCTTGCTGTTCTATCCTTTGCGTCTCTTTGGCTTGAAGTACTCATTAGATTTGATATTCCTGTGGCTGTACTTCTTTTCACCGAGATTAGCCACAAGTGGGGTTTCATCACCTCGTGGGCCCTCACTTGGCCCCTTAACTGTGTTCTGCCATCCTCTCTGTTTGTATCCTGCAGGCCCTTTCAGGGTGGGCTTCTCGTTTGCTGTTTTCAGGATCTGGTTTCATCTCACCCAGCTTTCTGATCAATTCCCTTTTTCATCAGTTATATTTCCTTTCAGTTTTTTTCCCCCCTTGATGCTCTCTCGCTCTGTGGTACGTCTGTAGATTTTAGTTTCCTCTACTTCCCGTCTTTAATAGTGTCTGCTCACAGAGCCAGGTCTATTTTTTTTTTCCTGCTTCTCCTGACCTCAAACTTTTCCTTCTTTCCTTCTCAATTTTCAGTCCTCTACTTTTATTGGCCTCTTCTCTTATTTTATCACCTCACCTCCTGCCCCAGCTCCAGTTCATCTGCTAGCTCAGCATTCACATGCTTCTCTTTTCCCTCTTTGTCCAGCTCCCACTAATGGACAGATTGTGAGCCCCGCCCCAGCTGGAGTGGCCCTTTTCTTGGCTGTCTCTCCCCCGCCCCCCCAGGGCCAGCATCACAAGCTGCAGCAGGTGCTAATGCCAGGGTCTGTGTTAGCACAGCTATTCTGCAGCAATCTTTGTATGCAGGTGGCATGATATCTGAACGGACAAAAGCTTCTCATAAACATGCTGAATCCAGATTCACCCCTACTGTGCATCTGTGGGTTTCACTAGTGCACATTAAGTACTATCACCTTGCAGCACAGGGAGATGTCACACAGCCTGAAGTATCATGTGACATGCATATTTAAAGGAGAAACCACTTTTCCCCCTAGAAAAGCTCAGTTACTGAGCACTTCCCTCCCATGACATGAATGGGAGCGGAAGGCAAATATGACCTTGAAGGACTGAGCCCAAAAGCATGCCCAGGTCTTCCTGGTAGAGAACACATGCCTGTAATCCTTTGAGAAGGGAAGGAATGATGCAAGCAGGGGACACCATAGCCATCTGCCAGCATCTTTTTCTGTCTAGCACTGTACCTGGGCTTGCTGGTAAATCTGGGACAGCTACCTTGGGGGCAGATGAACCCCGTAATTAAATTACTGCAATTAACACAGATGAGAAAAATCAAATTGTCCTGGTCAGTCCAGACATTTGAGCTGTTTATATTGGGGTTGACCTGAACATCGGCATTCGAAGACTGATCCCGACGGGAGCTGAGCACCCTCAACTCCCACTGATGTCAACTGTGGCTGGAGGTGTTGAGTACCTCATATGATTGGGCCTTAATCTCTGAAACAAAATAAGACTATCCCATCGCTAAAGGCTCGCTGCCGTTACCTTTGACTTTCCTCCACTACGGCCTTACAGGATCGGGCACTTCTAAATGTCGCAAAGAGACCGTCAAAGTCAAGGGGCGATAAAAGATACTGGGCATGGGACTTCCACTGTGCTAATTGAACTTTCCAAAGTGCAGACAAGGGTGCAACTGTGGGTGTTTCCTTGTGTCAGGACTGCAAGGTCAGCCCCGCGACGTTTGTACAATATGCACAGTACAACCATTGACCCCGTGCATTTTGAAAGCATTGCACAGGATTTTACTGAACAAGTGGCTTTGATATTAAGGGAGTCTCTGGGCAACCCTTTAAAAATGTACGTGTCAGAGCTGACGCTTTCACTTCATTCTTAGCTGACCCAGTTGTTCCTAGGCATTGAAGCACACATGATATGTAACATCTGGCACTCGTCTGAGCCTCCTACAAACAGTGGCCTGAAAGGAGTGAGTAAGAGACAAGAATGTGAAGTTTATTTAGCTCTGAATATTTGCTGATGCCAGTTTGTCAAATATTATTTGGATTTTTTTCCCTTAATTTCCTTAGGTTTTGACAGAGCAACATCTTTAAGAAAGACCATTAGACACCGTATTGGATCTTTTCTGCACTATTTGCACCTCCTATTACATGCTCAAGTGAATTTGCAGCATTGTATTTGAACACTTTTCCCCATGCAAATCTGAGTGCCTGAATGCAAAGCCTCTCTTTGCAGATTGCACAGATCTTCATAATTTGCTTATCCCTTTTCTGTGTCTAATGCTTCAATCAGTGTTCCTTATCTACTCTCGTCCCTCACTTTGTCTGTTCCACCAGTGACAACAATCTTGAATGCCCATTTGCCTCTTCTCTCACGCATGCCTTTGTGCTTTCTCTGATGCTATGCCTCATGCCTGGGAAAACCCTCCCTAAACTAAGATGAAAGGTTACTACCGCCATAAATTCTCCTCAAGATCCACTGCCTCACTGATGGCTACAAGAAATCAGTGATTAGTTAGATTGAACCACAGCTGGAAATAACCGGTGTTCACAAGTCTCGTGGTTTATTGGTGGTGTTTCTTGAAGCCCCAGCTCCTGGAGTCAGAAGTAATTGGGGATCTCAGGTTTCAGTGGGTGAAGCGGAAGTAAGCCCTCATGGTAACAGAGAAAAGCTTGAAAACATGAACCCCAAAGCCAGACAGCTCACTAAGAACTGCAGATGTAGTATTTTTAGGACCAACTCAGGATTTGTGGGGGCCTGAGTCATGATTTTTGAATGTTTGGAGTTGGTAGTACTGGATATTTACTATTTTTTAGGTTTAAAGAAAATCTGCTGTACTCTGCATCGGTGAGGTTGCAACTGGAGCACTGTGTCCAATTTTGGGTGTCAAGCTTTAAGAAAGATGTTGGCAAACTAGAGAGAGTCCAGAAGAGAGCACAAAAATGTTAAAAGGTTTAGAAATCCTCACCTAAGAGGAAAGGTTTAAAAAAAACCCAAACCTGGGTATGTTTAGTCTTGAGAAAAGAAGACTCAGAATGGGACCTGATAACACTCCTGAAATATGTTAAGTGCTACTATAAAGAGGACGGTGATCAATTTTTCTCCATGGCCACTGAAGGTAAGACAACCAATGGGCTTAATCTGTGGCCAGGGAGATTTAGGTTAGCTATTAGGAAAAATGTGTAACTATAAAGATTCCCAGATTTTAAAGTCAGAAGATACCATTGTCTAGTCTGAGTTCCTGCATTAACACAGGCCACAGAATTTTACCCAGTAATTCCTGTTTCAAGCCAATAACTTGTGTTTAAACTAGAGCATACATCTTAGAAAGACACCTAATCTTAATCTTAAATGTTCCAGGGATGGAAAGAATTCATCACAGCCCTTGGTAAATTATTCCAAATCTTTGTGGTTCCTAATCCCTGTTAATAGCACCGGTAGTGAAAAATTTGTGCATTTCATATAATACAGCTGCCTCCACAGCTGGCTAATGGAAGAAAGGGAGAGCTCATCAAATGACGCTGGTGACGGAATTACAGAAAAGAAAGGATTTGTCTTTTTTTCTTTTTTAAATCCCAGAAGATACTGAAGTGGATCAGCTGGTGTCCTTGCTTGTTAGCTCTAGGCAGCAGTTGCAGTGCATCCTTCTTTGTGGATGGGATAAAAATAAGGTTCTACTATCTCATTCAGGACTTGAGGCACTGTTTGCTAGAGGTTCAAGTGCCCTGTTTCCAGGCCAAATTGCAAGACAGATTATTCTATTCTGTTGACCTACAGCCCCCTGCAATATCATTTGATTGGGTACAGTAGTTACTCTTCACTTGTATATTGTTAAACACTTGTCTGATTTCACCCTTGGTCCAGAGATGAGATTTCCATCCAAAACCCCAGATTTTGCTGGCTGCTGTGTATGCAGGCAGGTAGGAGAGGCCAAAGCCTTGTATTTCCTTGGAAAAGGCACTCACACTGTTGCTGGGAGGAACGTGTCCTGCTCCTTGCTGGCATCCCACTGGTGTTAGCTGTCTGAAAGGGGCATGCCCACACAGCCCCCCTGCTCACCATGAACCTGCTCGAAAATTCTCCGGAAGCAGAGGGTTGCACATAATGTACGCTCTCCTGGGATGGCAGAGCTCAGCCGTCGATTCGCATGAGGTTTTCTAGCTGGTGTCCCCACTAATGTGATTCCTGCCTCCAAAAGTTAGGAACTAGTCCTAAATTTGTGATACCAACAGGTGGGAAAGAGGACAGGTCTAGGGATACCTTGGATGAGCTTCTAAATGTCGAGGATGTTTCCATACCAAATTTCCAAATCTTTTGAGGGTCACTGTCACAGCATGAGCGTGGGTCCAACCTTTCCTGTGCCTGGTTTATTTTCCAGATGTTGGGAATTAGGGTAAGGCCTGCTAGGAGATATAAGGGGCAACTTGTGCTCGCTGCAAGGGGATAGCTAGTAGGAGGAGCACTTTGCTGCTCTCTCTGAACCAGGCTCAGGGGAAGGGCTGGTGGTGACTCCCTGCTGGGGGGGACCTGTGAAAGCTAGGAACAGGCTAAAAAGGAGGCCTAAAGGTGGGCTACAGCAGGACCTATGGGAAGGGTTTGTGTACTGGGGGAGCCAGAGACCTGGCATTGCTGGGAAATAACCTTGGGAAATAGAGAAACAGGGCAGCTTTGATGCTGAGGGTGGAAAGTTTACTACCGGGATGCTATAGTTGAGGGAATGCATGCACCCCGTCCCCCAGGCATGGAAAATGTGTGGGGAAACTGCTAATGATCCTTTTCGGCTTGCTATATAGAGGGCTGGAGCGACACCTGAGCCTGGGAGAAAGCCCGGAAACAGTCTGGGAGCCTGGAAAGGGCCATAAAGCCACACAGAGCCTAGAAGGGAAAAGGCAAAGTGTGTGGTTCGGTGTTTCTGCCTGAAAAGAGGAAACCTTTTGCTTTGGCCACAGGTCCAGAGCGCTGAACTCCCCCTACCAGTCTGTCAAGAGGGGAACAGAGGCACGAGTCACGTCTCTGTGCTGCGGGAGGCGATCTGCTTACAGTCACCCATTGTTAGCCGTGATCAGATGCTGCTGATCATGGAAGTCACACAGTGAGCGCAAGTCTCTTCCCCTTCCTTCCCTGCTTTATTGAAATGGCCAAGCAAAGGGCAGTTCTGCGAATGGAATCTGCTTATTGCCTCTGATCTTTACACTTTCAGTAAACCAGTACGTGCCCTGGGCCTCCATCTTTCCATTGGTCTGGAGGCAAGTGAATCACTTACAGATTGTAACAGAGTGGGGGGGGGGGGAGGAACAGATGTACTCCGCCCTCGTGGGTCTTGCGCTCTTCCGGCCCGGCCGGTGGGGCAGCTGGGGGAAGGTTTAGGGAGGGGATGGGGCCCGCTCTGCCCCTGAGTACTGCTACCTTCCCTTGGGGTAGTCTGTGGGCCACTTCCTGCTACCCCAGCTGGTGGCCTGCCTCCAGTGCTGTGGCAGGAACTGTGGCAGCTCCCAAGCTTCTGCAGACTGCAGGCTGCCAGGCTGCAGTCTCCTAGCTCCAGGCTGCCAGCACCAAGCTGCAGGCTTTTAAACTGCAAACTCCAAACTCTCAACTCCAAAACTGTAACCTGTAAACTCCTAACTCTCAACTCCAAACTCCACAACCCACACTGCCTACCTGCCCCTGCAGGCTTTTAAGTGTTTGGGGCGGGGCTCCTTAATTGGCCCCAGGTGTCCTAATTGCCTAAACTGCCCCAGGTGGTCTAATTAGTTAAGCAGCCCCAGGTGGCCTAATTGCCTAATCAGCCCCAGCTGAATTACCCAGGGAATAGGGCTTTGTTGAGCCTAGGGCTAATATACATGCCTTCTAGTACTTTTTCATAGCCGTCCGGCCTGACCCCGTCACAATATCAACAGTCATTTCCAAGGACAGAAATGCATAGCCACTGGTGCATAGAAGAATCGTAGAACCCTAGAAGAGCACAATTGGAAGGGACCTCAATAGGTCATCTAGTCCGGCCCTCGGCACTCAAGGCAGAGCTACGTAATAACTAGACCATTCCTGACAGGTGTTTGTCTAACCTGTTCTTAAAAACTTCCAATGATGGAGATTCCACAATCTCCCTACGCAATTTGTTCCCGTGTTAACTACCTTGACAGTTAGGAAGTTTTTCCTAACATCCAAGCCAACCCTCCCTAGCTGAAATTTAAGCCCATTGCTGCTTGTCCTATCTTCAGAGTTCAATGAGGTTTTTATTTGTGTTACACTTGTCAGTATATAAAAAGCAAAGCACGTACTTTTTTTTCTTGCTCTTCTCTTCTCTCAAGTAACTCTTTTTAGAAGGAGAGGAAAGACACTCATTGCCGAATCCTCCTTTATCAACTGAAGCATCTCTGAGAACAAAATGACTCCCTGGGTCTTCTGACATGAGCATTTTTAGACATTAAAAGGCGCAGTACATCACAAACAGATACATCACAAATAAGTAAGTTCTTCCAATTAATTTATTAATAGACCCAATTCTCCCCTTTGACGCACCCATGTAGCATGACCCATTGTGACATTCCTGTGCAGCACAAGATACTCACTTCCTTCCTAGCTCTCTCTTCACTGCCAGTTTGTTAATTGTGGCTGTCTGATAATCTGCCCATCATGTCAGTTTTTCAGAAATAAAGTAGGAGACACCAAGCTGTGCTTTTGGCTTTTAAAGGAGTGACTAAGCCATTTTTCCAGCAGCCCAAGTTCACTGTGCAGAAAATATAAAGTATTCATTTTTCTAGTCAATATTTGAACAAAAGTCAAACTTTCAACCTGTGTCCAGATTCAGATGGAGGTTTCTAGCTGTTATAATTTTTGCTATGCCCTTGGGCAAGAAAGAGCAGATTTCTGCAGCAAGCTGATATCTGAACTTCTGACTCTAATGTTCAGGCCATACACTGATTTGTATGCAATTGCCTCTCTTTTTACCCATGGTTCTAAACTGTTCTTTAACAGACTAGTGCTTTCACAGACACTGGTCTTATTTGCATACGATTACACAATGATCATGTTCTAAAATACCTACTATATTATCACATTGATGTGCTGTGGATGAACGCAGTATTTGAAACCTTCCTGTCTATCTCCAAGTCATTGTTTTATGTCGGCAGTGGTGTTTAATCCATAAAACCATGAAACTGGTAACCTTTGCCAGTGGTTCCTTCAGTCTATAGGTGAACATGGCTTTTTTTTTTCAGTCGAGGAACTGATATTAGGCCTAATTCTTCTCTGTTATATCAAAAAAAAATTGGGATTTATGCCAGTGGTTTTAGTGGAGGGGCAGTAGAAGTAAATCTAGAGGAACTTGACCCATACTCCTTACTTCACACACAGGTTTGAAAGTTTGCTGTAGAATCTTTACAACGGTCTTCATTTTATTTTTTCTTGGAAGGAAGAACAAAATGAAATTCATCTGCTCCAAAATGGAAAACTTGGTTTCAAATTGAAATTTTCCTTTTGTTTTTCAGCAAAAAATTGATTCCCCCCCTCCCTTTTTGCCTTTTCCTCATTTTGCCATGGAATCCAGTGAAATGAATGTTGTTCAGTGCATGTGGGGGGAGAGGGGATTTCATGTCTTCCCTTTTTTTTTCCCCCTTCCCTTTTTTTTTTTTTTTTTTTTTTTTTTTTACAACTAGGAAAATTTATAGAGTGGGAAAGAGAAGTGGGGGGGGGCGGGGGGGGAAAGGAGGGGAGACCTCTTTAGACATCAATTAATTCTGTTGGATTCTGTGGAAAAAAGGAAAACCAAATTCAATTTTAAAAGACACAGAAACAAACAACAAAATCAATTGAAAAATAAAATTCTTTTTGTTTTGCAATTACCCATCTATTTCACTTCAGACATTGTCCTGCAAAAAATTAACGTTTTGACTGAACTCTATTTTTTTTTGCGTCAGCGGGAGGGTCGGAGGAGAGAAGACCTCAGTTTAAAATGTCAAGTGGCTCTGCTTTTCAGTTAGAAATATTAAATTGATTTTATTCGTTCACCCTCCTCAATGCTGGCGCCTCTTACTATTATGGGTAATAGCTATTGGTTCCCTCTCATCTCCTCTCAAATCTAAATCCTGCAGAATTCTTGTTTAAGTCTTTGATGGTGACCTGTTAGAGACTTGCTTCAACTTTGTCAGGAGATATGTTGGCCTTGCTGGATTTTTCATAATGAAAAGTAAAGAGCTGAGGGCATGTCTTTGTTCTAAGAACTCTCTGAATGAAATTCACTCTTGTGCAAGGAGACAGCACATGATCTCTGCTAGGGTTGGGCAAACTGTTTCAAGTGAATAATTTAGTCACCAAAAGATGCAGTTTGGGGAAATGAGAACCACTTGTGAATTCAGGTTGCATTCAGTTAATCATTTTGCCCAGTTAAAAATATCTCAATTTTTTTTAAAGTTTGAAACGGTTTGTTTTGACATTTTCAAAATGAAAAATGTTGACTTGGTTTCAAAACATGGCTTTGTTTTGCTATTTAGCTAGATTTGCTTGTTTGTTGGCTTGTAAGGGTAAAAATCTTACCTGGAAAACCAAATGAAAAACCAAAAGATTTTATTTTCAGGTCAAACAAAACATTTCATTTGACCCAAAACATTTTTTCTTTTGATTTTTCCAGTTCAGCCACAAAAGACCAAAACAAAAAACCCCCCCAATTATTTACTGAGTTTCATCTCTGCATCACTTAAATCCTACTTAAGGGGTTAAATGGGATTCCAGAGGGACAGAAGAACTTGTGCTGTCTCTCTGTAAGGGTGAATTTCATTGTCATGTGTCCTGCCACAGGGAGAAGAGGGAGTGTCTGGAGCAGAAGTTAGCCTTCAGGTATTATATGAACATTTATGGCCTTTACATCCCTGAAGTATTCCTTAACACAGAGTTTATAAGGAACTCTGCTAATGTTTATAAACTCTGCATGTTACAGACACATTCAGCTTCAACACAAGGCAATAAACATGGTGGTGTTTATGAACTCTGTTGGTGTATGGCTGTGCTGACAGTGTCTGTAAACTTCAAACAAATGACAGATTATTGAGATCATCTACTCTAATAGTACATTATCTAAGTCTGTTTCATTGAACAAGTGTCTTTCTATGCTAAATCTGTAATTAGAGCAAAACTATATTCCTGATCTCAAAAGAAATCTACAGCAATTTTTTACATGACAAGGCTTTGACATAACATCTTAAACTGAGGAAAAATCACAAACAAGGCTTCACTAAGGTAGTTAGGGTTCGTGTGCATTTCAAACAGGAACCACATGTCCCTGCCTAAAGCACTTCATATACCACTTATTACAAAGTACACTCTTAGCACATTAGAGCTGCCTTCCCCTTACAGACTTTAAATTCACCCTCCTGCAATAAGCCAGGTAAAACAATCTTACAGTTTCATAGAAGCACGGGACCAATGATCTGGGAGTCTACCCCCATTTTATTTGCCAGCTACAAACCAAATCAAAGCCCTCCCTCTCACATTCCCACTGGAGTGGCATTTTGACATTTCACTGTTTACAAGTTATCCTCCAGCACTAATTACTATTCCACCACACTCTGTATACAGAATGTAAATTGCACGTGTCCCCAAGGATGTGGCTGGGAGAGTTAACCATCTATATTCAGCTAGATTTCTCTGTGATCCTGTTGTGTAAATGCTTGCTGCAGACCTTAAAACAATGTACTCTCTGGCTTTTAGCTCCTCTTCAATGTGTCCAATGACTTGAAATCACATCTGATCCAATTTTGTGTCTGGGAATATTAAGTAGAGCTAACTGTATAAAGAGTCTTAAAAGTAAGCCAGTACTACAGTTTCCTTTACTAATGGTGCTGGAACAACATCTCAAACAACTTGACACAGGACCCTAAGAATATTTACTCACTAGAGAAACAGTGAGAATTTTCTGGCCATAGCAAGAGCACATTCTGTTGTCTTTATGCAAAATCTATAAAAAGACAAATCCACTTTAGTCCATGGGACTACACAAGTAAATAAGGGAGCAGGATGTGGCCCTTAAGAGATGAAGCCGTATGTCATCGTTAGGAATTTACCCGCTCAAATGTGTTTATTTCATGCTGAAAAATCAGCTAGGCAAACTCAGGACAGTGACCATGGACATTAGGGAAGCCCTGAGGTCAGGGATCCCCAGGTCTGTTCAAACCCTAGCAGGTCTGACAAACCTGTATTTGTGATTGACTAGTCAGAACAAAGACAAATGAGTAAATCCCTGGGAATATAACTGCACACCCTCTCTCTAAGACGCTATTTCATTATCCCTGTTGCCCGAACTGAAAAGGACACTCAGGCAGTTGTAACTTATTAACGGCTGGCTGCGTAACGTACTGTTCTGATTTCTTCTGCCCTTTACATTTCCTGTTAAGCAGAAACACGTAGCGGGCCATTATCACCCCTGGTGTAACGCCACTGAAATCAGAGAGGCTGGGCTGGTGTGCCGAGTTTTGTTTTGGTTTAGGCCTTCAGGACACTGACCTTCACTTTTCAGGACACTGACCTTCACACCTGTTCGTTTTCCCATTTGTTGTCCCTCGTAATCGGTTGAGTCCCAGGTGCAGTAGCTCCTCCCCTTAGGCTTGGGGGAGGGACTTTTAGCCATGGGTGGGTTTGTGTCTGCTGATGTCCTGGAACCCAAATAGGACCTCAAAGGACGACGGATTTCTTGCATGAGTGACCTGTCTGTGATTCACATGAAGCTGGCTGTCTTTCCCACTCAGGGCCCAATTCTCCACTGCCCTGCACCTTGTGTAGCCAATTCATCATCTGCAAGGTGGGAGTTAAATGCTACCACATCACGTGGCACAGGTTCAAATGGCCACTTCGGGAGCAGGGCAGTAGAGACAACGGAGCAGACAATAATATTTATATAACGCGTATTTTATAACATTCAGGAGAGTACCAGCTGAGACCTCAACCCCCCATTCACAGCCCTGAAAAGCTGACAAGCGGAGAGCACATTAAAGCACCACATCCAGCAGGAAGGGCACTTTGGTGTAGTTCAGCAAAGCAGCACTCACATGAGCTGCCCTTTCTATTCTGAGAGTAGCTAATGATCTGATCTCTATTAGGCATCCACTTTTCTGTGACTATATAGAATTGCACACTAGAATCACAGGTGGAAAAGACCTGAGTTCACCTAGTCCATCACTCTGCCAATGCAGGATTGTCCCTGACAATATATTTTTCCCAGTCTTGTTTTATATATTCCTTGCTGTGAGATGTCCACCACTCATCATGTAGTTTTAAGGCTGTCCCCTTCCAGGTAGACCCATGGGCAAAAGCTGAAAGACAGAACTCACGCCAGCCTTATTTCATTAACGAATGTGCAGCAGGCTGTTTTTTAGAGTTTATAATGTGTTTCCCAACCTAGTGGCTTGAAAATTAGCGCAAGTTTTATTCTTCACCAAGAGCTATTTACGCACCTAAATGTAAAGGGCCTGATTCTCTTCTGCAGTGGGAAAATTTGCACAAAGCTGCCTTAAAGCTAATTTAGACATCCACTGGTGGATAACTCCACTGTAGGGGACTCCTTAAAGGGTGTGCTGGCTGATACTCTCAGGGGCCATGGCTGCAGAATAGCGGGGGTGACTAGGGTGTCGGTTGTGGCTGGTTGATGGCTAGCCATAATAGCTTCTCAGGACTGCTGGCAGCCACTATTAATGTAATGGGATGCAAATATGCATAATTGTCACTATTCTGCTACCCTGTCTCTTCCTCCATGAATACAAATTCCAAAGCTGTCCACTAGCTCAGATCGCCTGCTCAACCTTTGGTGAGCACAAAGATTTGTGTAAAAAGTGGCATTGCGTTTTTCTGTGATTCAGTGCAAAATCCCAACCCCTCCTCCAATCCCATGACAAGTCCCCTCTCCCCCCAACAAAAAAGGCCCTCAAGCCCTGAAATTTGGTTACAAAGTGAAATTTGGAGTCACAGGATCACTTGAAATAGAAGTGTGAAATCTGTCAAATGAAAAACATTCCTTATTCCTGACACAAACCGTGTTACTGAAGCAACGTATTATTGTTGTGGGAGGAAGATGGCAGCCAGCTGGCCCACAGAATGATGTGCGTTGCAGAGGAAATGGATGATTTGGGGGCTAAGGGAATGGACTGGGACTTGGGACACTTGGAGCCTTGAGACCTAGGTTTTGTTTTCTGGTTCTGTTACACAAAGTAGGATGTCAAGCACTCTGCGCTCCTGTTATACACCTGTAAAATATAGATATTACTCTTTTTATCTGTCTTATTGAAGCTCTGAATTCGGAGTTGACTCTGAGTGTGGGCGTAGAGTTCGGCCTGCTGAGGCCTGTTTACACCAGATATAGGGGCATTGGTACATTCATTTTTGAGGGATGAGGGAAAGCCAGGACTGTCTTCTTATTATATATGTACAACACCTCACGCAATGGGGTCCTGATTTTGGGAGTAGTGCATAGTTTCTCCAGTAAAACAAATAACTTTGGCCAAGGACAGAAAGATAAATCGTTATTCTTATGAAAAATGCCAGGCCATCATTAATGTCCATGAAGAACACATAGGATCCCTATTTTAAAATTAACTTCAAATATTGACTGCTTTTGAACTTGACACTCTTACCTTGAGTTCTGTCTGCCCTTCAGATCCTCAGCTATTTTATTTAACACTTGAGTCTGGGAAGGGTATCCATTACTTCAGTGGTTGGCTCCTGCAGTTCTGTGACTGTTCTGACATCCTAGTAGGGATTATCTTTTGTTACTTGTAGCTCAGACACTTCTAGAAGCCTCAATTTAATGTCCTTTATCTATGAAATCTGTTCCAAAGTCCCATACAAAGAGTGAAACAAATATCAAGTGCATAATTGCTCCACTGTTTTTGATGTTTGGTTTCTCCTGTGTTAGTTTGGAGCTTTCATGCTTCATCGAGCAAGAAGAGACACTTTGGCTGCCAATCAAAAAGGAGCTGGCAAACCGGATGCTGCGTGATCTTCACTGTAAAAAATTAATGACTTGATTCTGTTCTCATTGAAAACAACTGTAAAATTCCCATTGACTTCAACAGGGGCAGGTGGTAGATGTCTAGTTGCCGAAACAGGACTAAATATGGGCAAATAATGAGTTTTTTTTGTTCAATGGCAATTAAAAAACCCCCAGAAAAACATTATTTTTGGATCAACCCAAAACTAATTTTTGAAATTTTCAATGAGTCAAAAAATCTAAATTTCATTTTGGATCAAATTAAACCTTTTGGTCTACCCAAAATGAAATGTTGTTTTTCAACTTGAACATTTTTGCATGTTTAATTGTTTCTAATAAAATTTTTAAAACAAATTGTTGCAAACCAGAAATGAAGACGTCAAAATGTATTTTTTTTTCTGAAACAATTTGGTGAAATGGACATCAAGTCATAAAACGTTTTGATGTCATCAAATTACTTTTTTTCCGAAAATAATGCGTGTGAAAAGCTTTGCCCTGCTCTGAAAAAGACAAACCTCTTCAGATACACGTTTGCCACTAACACTGAGCCTATTCTACAAGTTCTTAGACAACTGATGATTCAGGTAATCTGGAATTTCTAGCAGCTCATTATTACTCTTCTTGTCACTCTCTACCATCCCGTTGTGGTTTGGTCATCTCTATTTCCCCCCTCCCCCTTTCGTATTTTGCACATAGAGTTTACAGATAAAACAGCCCTACTAGTTTATCTCCTATCCTCTGCACGGGCAAGATTTTCTGTGTGTCTTGATCTGCTGTACTTTCCCAGTTCAACATTCAGCAGGTGCCTAAGCACCTGTTTACTGTTAGGCATCTGAATAGTCCCACTGAAGTGAATCAGGGCCCCAGCTCCTTAATCCTCTCCCCTTTCTAGCATCTCTGCTACTACCTACATTATATGCCTTATTCATTCATTTTGTTGTCCTTCAGTTTATTTACTTAGCACTGATCCCATGCCAGGAACTCCATAGACACTCAAGGACAGGTTCTCGCCTCAGAGAGCTTACATTCTAAATAGTCAGCACCTGGCCAAGAGGAGGGGAAGAGGGGTTAATACGCAAGGAGTTATCACCCTTCCGAACACTAAACAGCGATTCCTTTATCCCCCTCTCCGCTGCTTTCACATGGTGACTTTCCCAGCTATTTCCTGGCATCTCCCTGAACTGATCCTACCACCAATCCTGTGCTTCTGTGCTGTCCCTGGTCACTGCCTCAGATGGAGAGGCACTGGGGAGCTGCTGGTGTGGATCTCCCACCCCTCTTGTTCCTAGTGGGAGAGGGGAACTGGCTCCCCAGAATCTGGGTTGGATGGTGGGGAGGGCTTATGGGTGCCAGCTAGTCCATTCTCTCTCCCTGCTCCCAGTCCTACTTATGTAGTTTCCAGTAATTTCCTTCTGGAAAGAAAGAGGTCTTTCCTATGGCAGTCCCAGGAAAGTGCTGGTGGATGTCCCTACCTCATGGAAGGGATGATGGGCCGCAGGGCAGCTAGATTTCTACAGTCTGGGTTAAAGGGCATTGAAGCTCTCTCCTCTCTTGACCATGATCTGACTGCTGTCCTGGGTGAGTTCCTTGCCACGGCCTTTTCAGGTCAGCATCCGAGAGGTGGTGGTGAAGCCACCTGCCTCACATAGGGGGTGGGGGAAGTAGGGGATCGGGTTGGGGAGAGATGGTGTCCTGGTGCTCCAGGGTCCAAGGTGAGGAATGCAGGGGTGACTGATCATGCAGTACCACCAGCTACATTACTACAAAATAAGTCTAATACCTGACAAATCTTTGCTTTTGTTAAGACTTAGCGCTTAGTTTCAATGAAAAATAAAGGCGACCCATTTATAATGTCTAAATCAGAAGGTGGTTGCTTCTGGGGAGATAGAATAAAAATGGGATTTTTGGCCAATATCGCTTCAAATGGACCAAGAACAACATTTTTGGGTGCTGAAAGTTACTTGGACAGAGCTGGAGGCACTCAGAGCCATAGACATTCAGGCCACTTGTTTAGATGTGTAAGTCTAGACCAACTGAGCAACGTAATGTTACTTTGTGTGGAAAACTTGGGCTCCAAAACTACAGTCTTCATTCAGATTGGAACCCCTGCTGAAGTTAATGGAAGTGTAACCTGAATAAGGGCTTCAGGATTTGGCCCAATAGTTTTAGCACGGAAGTTAGTCAGTGAGATACCCATGATGGGTGCCAATGTGAGAATCTGATGAGTAGTGAGCAAAGCTGGGATAACTTGATTTTTTTTGTGACTAGAAACATTATGAGCCCTTTGTTGTTGTTTTTCTACATACATATGTGCATGATAGGAAAAGTACGTCTGAGTACAGAGCGCTAGATAATTTGATTATGCCAGACTCCGGTAAAGCAAAAGGCAGAGCACAATGGGTGTGCAGTCTAATGGGATGAAAAACTGGAACTATTTACTGCAACAAAGTACATTTATATATGAGAGCGTTGTAGTAATATGAAGGAAGGCAAACGCAGCTGCAACCATCGGTGATAAGCTCTGTGCCAAAAATCCCTCAAGAATTTCACATGAAGGCTTCATACTATGAATCGACTGTGTACAACTGAACAAGTTTCAGCCCTTGGTCCCAGGCAGTGAATGTCCAATAATGTTTTCCCCCAAATATGTTTGTCTTAATCCCAAGGGTGTGCATTATTTCACTAGCTTGCCTTATTTTTTTTTTCTGTTGGAAATAATAATATGTCCTCCAGGATGTCTGTAACCTCTTTGTCCTTCCTGGAATCAAATATAGAACAGCCTACACTGTGCAGGATCTGAAGTCATAAAATCAGCCACAATAAGCATTTGGACAGCTTAGAGTATGTAAAATATAGCAAGCTAAGCAATCATTGTTCAGTGGTCAAGCGTATGAAGAGAACCAAGACAACACAACATCCAGGCTTTCTGTTTTCATTCACATATCCAGACCCCTCTCATCAAGCACTTCCTGTAAGTAGGGTGCTTTCAGTTCCTAAGCATTACCTGGTACATAAGCATCATACTATAACGCACCCTGTTGGGAACCCATTTATTGGACATACACTGCATGTAGCATGCACTGCACTGTTGCACTATCTAATGTTGATACTTCTTGATACCTTCCTGAGCCTTCAGATCCGGCAGTGATGGAAGCATTATTAGAATCTAGATGGAGGATAAATAGAATGTTCCCTCAGCATGGGAGGAGATTCCTCTACTTAATGAAATCTCAACAAGTGGAACCAGAGAGAACCAGGACAGTAGCTGAGCATGAAGCAGAGCCTGTAGCGAATGCTGGTTCTGATCTCTGGCGAAGGGGGTTTAAATAAATAAATACTAGAGTTAGGGCAACTTTTTGCAACAAAGTTTTTCCATCATAAAATGGTCTCTTTCAAAAATGACACGTTGAAATTTATCATTTACTGACAACTGCATTTTTCTTAAGGAAAACCAGGTTTTTGGTAGATGAAAAATGTCAAAACAATTTCGGTAAGGATTTCATGGGGAAATGGGTCCATTTAGAACCCTGCAAAACAGAAGCCCATTTAAAATGTTGTGTGAAATACTTTTCTTCTTTCTTTTTCTTCAGATCAGTGCTAATAAATACGTGTACTACTATTAAGGCAGACTCAGTCCAGGCGATGCCATGATGACACCAGTATAGACTAACCAAATGAGTCACTGGAGAGGCGAGAGGACTGTAGATAAGGAAAACGTATTTGATTGGTAATCCTCAGATTTGTATTTCTGAGGCAGGCATCTGCTTGATTAGTTTACTGGATTCAACACATTCATTGGACCAAATTCAGACCTCTTTACTGTGAAATGATTACGTGGATGCAAGTTGAAGTGTAGAGCTCTTGTTCAGTGCTACACCCAGTGTGGATTACTTCTGCCAGAGGTAGGAGTAAACTGTGAGAGAAACTTGGTGACAGTGTCAGGAAGAGGGCACATTAATATGTGTGCCCTATACCTCTTTGATCTGAAGCCCTTCTCTAGGCAGTCCCTTCCACATATCTGGCACTGGAAAACCAATGGAGCATGATCTCTGCAAGGTTTGGGGGAGCCAGGAGAATGGATCACAACTAATACATTCTTTTGGGTTCATGCCTATATGTAGGCAGATAACAACTGATCCTTGCCACTGATCCTAAAGACGATCTCCACTCTTGTCTTTGTCTCCTCTGAACTTTATCAAGCCCACCAGAACTGATCTGCCCATCACTCTCTGGTGATCCGGCACTCTAAAAATAAGCTAAATAAATGAAATGCCTGTCTTAAATGGCTGTAACCCCACCTACCCCTGGGATTGTCTCTCTTCTCCAGTGATACCATAGCAAGTTGTGATCAAAGGAAGCATTTGAGTTCAGAGCCCCATTGTCGATAAAGGGAGAGGATTATAGTCAAGCCTCCTCCATTCACTTCTCCCTTGGATGCCCAGGAGAATGGCTCTGGTAACCTTCAGGATCTGCAGTAAGGCACATCCCTTTCTCCATGCCGAATGAACTGAGGGACTGGGAAGCTGGAGTACAGACTTAAGGAAGCAGTGGCTAGAGCACCAAAGCAGGATGAAGAAAAACCAGAGTTCTATTCCCAGCTCTATATTGGGCAAGTCACTTCATCTCTCTGTGCCTCATTTCTCTCCACAATCTTTGTCTGTCTTGTCTATTTACATGATAAGCTCTTCATGACAGGGATTGTTTTTTACTAAGTGTTCGTAAAGTACCTAACACAATGGGACCTGATGCTTTAATACAAATAAGATTATGTATAAATGTATTTTAGAAAGACAAAGCATGAGTGTTACACACTAAGATTTATTATGTCATGGGTTTATTATTTTAAATTGGCTGTTTTATATTTTGAGCCAGGCAGAGAGACATATTTGTATTTTAATGATACTAAGGATATTGTGCTTTTAATTGGTGCAGTTCCGACTTGGAGAAGTGTTATATATAAATGGGCTAGTTTGATTCAGATGGATCCTTTTTGGCATCACTTCAGCTCCCGCCATTTCCTTAGTACTTTTTTCTGTACACTTTAGACCTAATTTTCAACTGGCTTCAGTTGTAGTTGTGAGTGTCTGGCACCTCTGAAAAAAATCAGGCTCTGTTTTTCCTTCTTGCTGCTATCCTGCATTTGTAGACAGATGGAGGGGAAGACCGAATAGATCAATTTTGTTGCTAACATCTATGATTCCGTAGGGCCTTTGGATCCAAGGTGCTATATAAAGAACTAAAATGTAATATGTTATAATTCCGTCACTTTTCATTTAACACTTTAATTTTTTTATCATTTAAGCATAATGAATTTATGTTCAGAGCTCTTCAATACATATAACATACTTATAAGCCAACTGAATGTCTCAAAAGTTTCCAGGAGCATTTACATGAGTTTAAAGAAAAAAAATGGAATTCACTTTGGATGGCAGGTCAGCAATATATAGAGAGTGGGAACGAAATGGTGCTCTCCTTCTCTCATTCCCAGGCTTTAGATCTTGTGCGTGCTCTCAGAGCAGCCAGCATGCATCCAACACACAGCCTAGAAAAGCGACACTGTTAGGAAAAGTCAGCACGGATGTGGGCATCCTTGTTGGCAGACTGCTATCCAAATTAGTTCTGGATAAGTTGATTCATCTGTAGGCCCACGAAACTATTGCTCTCCAGCCCTCCTTCCTAATGCAGTCATACTCTCTGAACTACAAGCCTGGAAATGTTTGGAGAAAGTATTAAGTGTACTTGGGCAGGGTTGCGGAGGGAGTGGGGGTGAAAGCGCCGAGACAAAAACAGAGCCATGAGCAATAAACAGTTTGGTTTTAGAAGGATAAAACACGCCAGCCAAGATTGCTTTTTTTTCAGACTGCGTTACAGAATTAGTGGAGGAAAGAAATGCTATAGATGTGATGGGCCAGATCCCAAGTGGGTCTCACGAGCACTCAGCACAGCTCAAGAGCTGGTTGGTTTTAATCGACATTAGTGCTTCCCCTAAACTGGGGCTGCTATATTTTATATTGGTTGTTAGCTAGGTGTGAAGGAACCTGGGTCATACCCCCTTACCTTTGATCCTGCTCTTATACCGGCAGCCAGAGATTGGGATGGTGGCTTGGCACAGGTCTAACAGAGAAGCTCCCCTGTGCTCAGAGAATCCCTTACTGTCTAGCTGATCTGGCTTTATGGCATCTTGGTGCCAGTAGAGCGTTGGGCCAGATGCTCTAGCATGCTATCTGGAGTGAAATCCTGGCCCCGCTGCTGTCAATGGAAAGCTTCTGCTGACTTCACTGGATGTAGGATTCCACCCCTAGATTTTAAAGAAACATTTGATATAGAACATGTCAAAACTTTACTTGGAGAAGTGCATCTAAATTGGCATGGGTACAGTTATCACTTGATTGAAAACCAGTTGATAGCATCCACCACTGATTCTCTAGGGCATTCATATGTTTTCCTAATACTCCATCAGGCTGGGACTAGAGAGTTCTTTATTCACCAATCACCTGGGATTTTCAGATATTTTAAGAGATGGCTGCCACTTACGCCTCCTGGATTGTCTCTAACTCCTTAGATGGACAAAAACACCTCTCCAGATTAGACCTTTGCCAAACGTATAGGATGATGTTTGATATGACTCACTTAAGATGACAAGTGAACAAGTTATCCGGCTTCCCTCTTAGAGCACCTGGGTGGAGCTTGGTTTATCAAAGGGAAAAATGAGCTATGACTTGTAGCATACAAGAAATGGCATATCAAAACTCCACCTTCGCCAGGAATAGCTTTATCTTGGAGTCCTATAAATAAAAAATGGAAATCAATCACCTGACAGATGTTTCAGACGGGAAGCACAAGTTTACTTTGGCATGGACAGCACTAGTGAGTGACTTGGTTGTTTTAGTATCTTTACTTTAAAATGTCTCTTGCCTGTCAGAGGGAGAATTAAAGAGATAAATAGTGTTCAATGAGTACATGATGGGAATGCTTTTGCCTGGCACCCATAAATCTATAGCTAACTATGAGACAAAATGGCAAAGATAAACCAGGTAACGCTTGTTGTTTGTGTCCTGGTTGCCAAGGAGACAAGAGCTTTGTTTGCCTGACATGGATAGCATGCAAGAATAGGAAATGAATACCCTGATTTTAGAGCTGATTCCAAATGACGGGTTCTGTTCTCTGAAACAGCACCGTTAATGGTTTTTTTTTTTTTTTGGTTTTGTTTTGTTTTTGTAATTGGTATAGCTGTAGGCATCGAACTAAATCCCACTTAACACAAGTGTTGACAGATTTCTTAAAGGCCATAGCAGACTAAAGTCAGAAAGGAAAGAATGATTGTAGTGTAATCCCATATTGCTTGCAAGGAGGGTGTTGCAATGATACTGTCACAATTCTGGTAAAGAGTGGTGAAAAGTGTGAGGGACATAAGCCTTTTGAAACAAATAGGATTAAAACCTTAAGTAACCAACATATGAAATGAATAGTCTCAAACTGTCTTCTCTTTGTAGGAATAATTATTTGATTCAAGTCCCTATATCATGCCTATCACCAAGGTATCTGAGCACCTACTCTTCCCTCTAGAGAAGTTCTTTCTTTCATGCATTTTCTGAGTCTTCTATCTGCTCAGAACTCAGAAGGAAGGGTAATGGAGCGAGAAGTGGCCCAGGTACTGTACTCTTTTTGACTATATGCCTCTAGTAAATGCCTTTGTGGCAGCACTTCACACCGCAAGCTCCGGATGGGATAACTGGTTTTGGTTAGACAACTCCTCTTCCTGCCTGTGAATCTTCACCTAAAACTTGAACTGAGCCTGAACTTATTAAAATTTAGAAAAACCTTTTGATTCTCTTTACCTCCTGCATGAAGGGTCTTCATATCCAGGTTCCAGCAGGGACTGGAAATGCAGCCATACTGCAAGAAGTGCTGGTCCTGGTGACTTTCAGGCTGATCAGAAGCTAGAAGTACTCAATCTCTTGTTGAGCCTATTCCCTTGAGATTTTCATCCTGTTTCACAAATCCAAGAGGTTCAGTAACTATGAATTAGCTTCAATTAATCTCTTCAAAACCTGGATGCTTATCTGAACTGAGCCTAAATACTGAACCTATTAAGAGAGGTTCATCTGTATTTCATACCCATATGAAGCATGTGTAAGGTCCTTTAAATAGGAGCTCAGTTTAAAAATAAAGGCTACCAAGTCATCTGTCATCCTGAGTGGCAGAATGAAAGAAGGGGTGCCACATATGAAACCCTGTTTACCTGCAGATGAATTCCTCATGGAAGACAGGGAAAGCCAGATGTCCAAAGCAGACTGTGTTATGGTCTTAGAGTTTCATTGTGTTCTGCATTTGTCCTTAATGCTGTGGAACTCTACCGGCAGTAATGACAGCAGCCTGATGGATACATTCATGCCAGTCATGATGTCACCTCACAGGCATTTCTGTCAGTTCTTTCTGTGTAACCACTCCTGTACAAACAACATTTCACACAAGCATAGCTCTAAACGCCGGTTTCCTGGAAGTTATGTCACCTTAAAAGGCAATATACAGTGAAGGGAACAATCCTGCAGTGGCAGAGAGAGATGGGCTGCATGACCCAACAGATCTCTATATGGTACTTACCTGGCCCTCATTACCACACTATTCGAGTACCTCACACTCATTAATATATTTATTCTCACTACATTTCTGTGAAGTAGGGAAGTACTAGTGCTGCCATTTTACAGAGGAGGAACTGAGGCACAAAGAAACTAAGACCTGAATGTACAAAAGGAATTAGCCGTCTTGTTCAATACCTTCTCCCCCTCAGGTGGAGGAGGGACTTGAACCCGTGGTTTCCCAAACACTAGGATAGAAGTCATGAGGAAGGTCGCCCTCCCCCGGCTGTTTTGTGTGAACTCACCTGCAGAGCCTGATCTGGTGGGTAGGGTAGGGTCTATGACTTAGGCAGCTGAACTCCTGTCTTCCCCTGGTTTGTGAATCACTCTGGGGCTCCGGTGGGGAGATACGAATCTGAACGGCCACAGGGAAGCAGCAGTGCATGTGGTCAGAAGTGGAAACATGGGTGTATAAGGAATTTTACTGCAAAATACCCTAAGCTCCTATAGGATTTCAGCAAGAGTTTTGTGCATCGCAGCAATTCTGAAACTCCTTTGTGCATTCAGGCATAAGTGACTTGTCCCAGTCACACAGGCATCTATAACAGAGCAGGGAACTGAATCCAGGTCTCAAGTCTGAAGCTACTACCCAAACCAGGGGTTCATCCTTCCTCTCTGTGCCTGTTCTATTATTATGTGTTATTTATATAGACTATAATTGTGGATGGTGCAAATAAAAGTCATAGCCCCTGCTCCTGCCCGGAGCATCTTACAGTTGAAGATCTATAAATCACGGCATAACACAAGAAGAGACGTTGGGCAAAAGACTGGGAACAGGCAGGAGTTTAAGGCTGTGAGGTAACTATTCTTCACGTTGTACATTGTGTTATGGATTTTTGTTGTTTTAAATTGTAGTTTTGGCGAAAGGGGCAAATTTTAAAAATGACGTGCACCTCGATACAAGAGAAACATCAGTGAAGTGGAGGAAATTCAGAGAAAAGTGATAAAAAATGCAATCTTTTTGGAAACTTCCTCAAGATGGTAATTTAGAATTCAAACTATTAGCTTGATGGGTCAGAGCTGAAGTGAAACAAAAATAAACTTGTTCAATGTATTTCCTTTCAAAACCATGGATTTCAAAGTGCTATTTTTCCTATGTAGGTGGCTTGTGTGGCTAGCACCTTTCACTTGGGGCTAGCTCTTTGCAAATATGCATTGTTTGTAATAATCTAGACTCAAGAAAAGGTCTAGAGTCGATATAGTCCAAGGGGGCCTATCCTATACAAGAGTGCTGTATTTTTAACGCCGTAGGGCCCAACTTCTGTAATTAGGACCACATGCACTGACTTCTCCTGAGTCTTCACTGGGACTCTGAGCAGGCCCAGGAGTCCACCCATTCAGTTGGCTTTCCAGGATCAGGGCCTAGGAGCACAAGGGGTCACATGTCATGTGCATTAAATGGAACAGATTGCAGCTGCATTTACTTTCCAGCCAGGAAATGGAGCCCAGGCAACAGCTTTTGTGCCATCTTTATACCCTACAACTTCTGGCACTAGCTAAGAGCCTCCTCAGCACCCAGTGCAACATGGAGGAGCTCCAGAAGCTTCTTTAAGTTACCTCATTGGCACAGTCTGCACCCCAGGACAGTTAGAGCACATAATATTCTGGCCCCATCCCTTTCCAGCCCCCAAACACGCCTCTACATCATCGTGCAGGGCTTATCAAATCAACTCTGTGACAGTCGGAAAGCCCTCTTTGCACTTGGGGGTCTACTGTGCCCTTTTGTACTGCAGCAGCACAAGCGGGCCATGGTGAGACAGAACTGAGCCCTACAGAGGACTGAGCATCCATTCTACATCCTGAAACTAGTGGCTGTAGCTCCGGATCGCAGATGAAGGTGATTAAATTTGAACCATCGTTTGCTTTTTCAATACGTCGCTTTGGAAACCTGCTTTAAACACAAGGTCAGGAGAACCGGGGGTTTGTTGGACCTTGTGACACGATTATGAGGCCTCAACAAGAGCAGAACTATCAAACGTCCAGGGCACAACACCCGGGGTTCAAGATACAGTCTGATGTGTTGAGTGAAAAGTATTCATTGTGGGGCTGCGGAAGGAACTCGACCTTCCGGTTTATTTTCCTTAGCCTGAATACAGCTGTCGTAGCTTGCTGGGAAGCGACTCCCAGGGCAAAGAAGGTAAGAAAAGAAACCTAGAAAACCAGTGAGCAAAAATAAAGCAGAGGAAGCCCAGCCTCAAAACTCGAGGAAAACCGTTTGCAGACCCTGTAGTCCTATGCAAGCCCTGCAAGCCTGCGTCACTACCAGGAAGAACTAATATTATTCTGTCGTAATTGTACCTGTTTGGGTTAGCGTTAGATTTAGGGAACAAGTGAGAGCTCTGCAAACCTTTCAGTGACCTATAAACCTGCACCTTGATCAGGTTTGCCCCACTTTTTGTTCTCTAACAAGTAAATCCCCCCCTAGGAATTGATAGTGGAGTGCCCTTCAATGTATCAGGCAAAGGCATAACAAATGAGATTAGAGAGACTATAAAGAATAAAAAAACCTCAGTAATAATGGGGGGGGGGGGATTTCAACTATGCCCCTATTGACTGGGTACATGTCACCTCAGGACGGGATGCAGAGAGAAAGTGTCTTGACACCTTAAATTACTGCTTCTCGGAGAAGCTACTCCTGGAACCCACAAGGGGAGAGGCAATTCTTGATTTAGTTATAGGTGGAGCATAGGTTCTGGTCCAAGAGGTGAATATAGCTGACCTGCTTGGTAACAGTGACCATAGCACAATAAAATTTAACATCCCTGGGTGACTGGGCAACAAACTGGCAGATGAAATTCAATGTTGATAAATGCAAAGTAATGCACATTGGAAAACATGATCCCAACTATACATATAAAATGATAGGGTGTAAATAGGCTGTTACTACTCAAGAAAGAGATCTTGAAGTTATAGATTTATAGAATCATAGATGATTACTGTTGGAAGGGACCTCAGGAGGTCATCTTGTCCAACCTCCTGCTCAAAGCAGGACCAACCCCAACTAAATCATCCCAGCCAGGGCTTTGTCATGCCAGGCGTTAAAATCTTTAAGGATGGCGATTCCCCCACCTCCATAGGGAACCCATTCCAGTGCTTCACCACCTCTTAGTGCAAAATTTTTTTCTAATATCCAACCTAGACCACCCATACGGTAACTTGAGACCATTGCTCCTTGTTCTATCATCTACCACCACTGAGAACAGCCTACCTCCATCCTTCCTGGAACCCCCCTTTAGGTAGTTGAAGGCTGCTATCAAATCCCCCCCATTTTTCTCTTCTGCAGCCTAAACAAGCCCAGGCTCTCAATCTCTCTTCATAAGCAATGTGCTAGAGCCCCGTAATCATTTTTGTTGCACTCCACTGGACTCTTTCCAATTAGTCCATATCCTTCCTGTATTGGGAGGCCCAAACTGGATGCAATTCTCCATATGTGGCCTCATCAGTGCCACACAGAGGGGACTAATCACTTCCCTTAATCTTCTGGCAATGCTCCGACTAATGCAGCCCAATATGCCATTAACCTTCTTGGCAATAAGGGCACACTGTTGACTCATATCCAGATTCTTGTCCCAGGTCCTTTTCTGCAGAACTGCTGCCTAGCCAGTCAGTCCCCAGTCTATAGCAGTGCAGGGGCTTCTTCCATCCTAAATGCAGGACTCTGCGCTTGTCCTTGTTGAACCTTATCAGATTTCTTTTGGCCGAATCCTTCAATTTGTCTGTCACTCTGTATCCTGTCCCTACCCTCCAGTGTATTTACCACTCCCCTAAGCTTTGTGTCAGCTGCAAACTTGTTGAGGGTGCAATCCACTCCATCCCCCAGATCATTAATGAAGATATTGAACAAAACATGTTGATTCAAACTACTGTGGATAGTTCTATGAAAACATTCACTTAATGTGCAGTGGCAATCAAAAAAACCTAACAGAATATTGGGAATCATTAGGAAAGGGAGAGATAATACAACAGAAAATATCATATTGCCTCTTTATAAATCCATGGTATGCCCACATCTTGAATGTTGTATGCAGATCTGATCGTCCCATCTCAAAAAAGATATATCGGAACTGGAAAAAGTGCAGCAAAGGGCAGCAAAAATGGTTAGGGGAATGGAGCTGCTTCCATATGAGGAGAGATTAATAAAACTGAGACTTTTCAGCTTGGAAAAGAGACAACTAAGGGGGGATGAGATGGAGGTCTATGAAATCATGACTGGTGTGGAGAAAGTAATTAAGGAAGTGTTATTTACTCCTTCTGATAACACAGGAACTAGAGATCACCAGATGAAATTAATAGGCAGCAGGTTTAAAATGACCAAAAGGAAGTATAACTTCACAGAACGCAGTCAACTTGTGGAACTCTTTGCCAGAGGATGTTGTTTAAAACAAGACTATAACAGGCCTCAAAAAAGAACTAGATATATTAATGGAGGATAGATCCATCAATGGCTATTAGCCAGGATGGGCAGGGATGGAAAAAATGCTCTGAAGCCTTTGTTTGGGAGAAGCTGGGAATGGGTGACAGGGGATAGATCACTTGATGATTATCATTTCTCTTCATTCCCTCTGAAACATCTGGAACTGGCCACTGTTGGAAGACATGATACTGGACTATATGGACATTGATCTGATCCAGTATGGCTGTTCTTATGTTCTTAAGATCCAATGGCTGAAGCTAGCTAAATTCAAGTTATAAATAACGAGTAAATAAATATTTAACTGTGAGGATAATTAATCATTGGAACCACTCCTGAAAGGATATGGTAAGTTCTCCGTCACTTCAGGTCTTTAAATCAAAATTTGATGTCTATCTAAAAGTTATGCTTTACCTAAAACACAAGATTTGGGCTTGAAGCATAAGTTATTAGCTTGGAATTTTCTGGCCAGTGCTATGCAGGAGGTGTGACTAGATGATCACAGTGGGCCCTTCTGGCCTTAAAATCTATTAATATTGAAGGAAAGTGAATTTTAGGCCTGTAGCCGAGACAATTTTTCTTACCCCAAAAGGAAATCCATTTTTGGGGGTCTGTTTACACAGAAACGTAAGCCTAAGGTTAGTGGGATGCGCGTCAGCTGATCCTTGTCAGGGAATCTTTGGCTTGAGTGTCTACACTGCCTTTTAACCCTAGGTTAAGGATTTTCTGACCTGTGCTTGAATGTAGGGCTCTGGCATCCACATGGCACTGCACAGACCTCAATCAAAGTAACCCTATCTCAGAGTAAGTAGCAGCCCCTCTTCCCCTAGTGTTGACATGCTAGCCCCAGGATTGTGGTGCACCGTGGAAAAACTCTCCTGCCCGACTTATTTTGTAACAGTGCCAGTGCTTTCGATGGAACCCAGCTGCCCACAGGGAGCACAAGAGTATATAAGCTGCATGATTAGCTCTTTTGGTGGCTGTCTCAGTAGAATGACTGCAGTTTGAGAAGGCTTCATACTGAACTACCATCTAATCTGAGCATTGGATGCTCTACCTCTAGGCTGAGTCACATGGGTAGGACAATGCCCATGTGCACCTTTTCTGAGGATCATTCGGACATCAGTCTCCAGGGCTGTCAACTATTCAAATCAAACTTTGCAATTCTTAATTTTTAAAATGGGCTGATCAACACAGATGTTTCTGTCTGGTTAGTTTTTTTATTTATTTTTTGTTTTGAAATTTGATATAAAATGTTGGTTTCAAAGGAAAAACATGCACACACCCCAGCCTGGCTGCTTCCAGCTGCAGAGCAGTGAAGTGCATCCCTGGGGTTTGGGGTGCAGTGTGCTTCAGAACCTCCCCTCCACCCTCCCGGGGATCCCTTATCCCTGTCCAGGAGGCAGGGATAAGAGATGCCTGGGAAGCTGTGGGCAACTTTTGGGGCAGGGTCCCACTCACCACCCTCACGGTGCATGCTGCCTTGAGCACCTCTGAAAACACAGCCACAGGGGCGTGGAGGGGGAAGGGGGAGAGAAAGCAAAGTGGGGCCAAAGTGGCTGCCCTGCAGGGAGGGGAAAAAGTTGGGGTGTTGGGGATCATCCGTCCCCCGGCTGTGCTGAGCCAGGAGCTCTGCCACTCCGCTCCCTGAAAGGCAGCGACTTAGTCTCCTCTCTGCTCTATGGCTCCCCCCTCTCCCCGGGGGCTGCATGTGCAGGGGCGCCCGGGAAGCGTGCACCAAAATCTCGCTATGTTCTCGTGACTAGGAAGCAGCTCTCTTTGCAAAAAGTTTCTTCTGATCAGTCTTCATAGGAACCCTGCAGGCTGTCTGATACCATGATGCAGACCGGTGTTCAGCAGATGATGGGCTAACATCGACCTGAGTGGCTTCCCTCTGTAATAGAGTGCACCATAGATTGTTGGCAGAGAAAGGGCTAAGGAAATTGCCCCAAGGAACTCTGGGATATATCTGGAAGACTTCTGAGACCCGAGTCAAACCCAGGCTGAGTGCACACAGGAAAGCAATAGGCTCAGACCCTACAGCTCTATGAAGTCTTGGGTCCCTAGGTTAACACAATCGGTGTGTGGATGCAAGGGGAGTTAGGCTTGCATCGCTGTGTAGATGTACCTGTGGTGTAAATTCACACTTCCCAATTGAAGTAACGGAGCTACACCAATTTATACCAGCAAAGGTTCTGACCTTTTGAGTGAGCAATCTCCTTAAAGAGAATACTGCTACGTGGTACACATTTGCTTTTGTCTCCAATAGCCAACTGTGAGAGCAGAGTGGCATTTTTGATTGCACACTGCACATCTTTTTTTTTTTTTTTTTAAATAATGCTAGTTTTTTACTGTTAACCCTTCTGTCTTGAACCTGTGCTTTTTCCAGGACACTACTGAATTTTATAATATCTCACAAGCCACATAACACACCTTGCATCTACCACATGCCACTAGGGCTATATTTTTGTCACTGCCATCTGTCTCCAGCCTTCCTTTCACTGATCACTTTTTGTTCTCTCCTTTTTCTCTCTCTCCCATCCGCTATTCTTTCACAGGATTACTCAGTAACTTCCCTGATAGCATCTGGGTTCTGCCATTCTTTGCATTCGTCAAGCAATTGGAGTGGGCTTCTATTCCAGCCGGGCCTCCTCTTTCTGCTAATGCTGTCCTTGCTGCACGGCATCATATTCTTACCCATCACAACAGTATTGTAGCATCACAATGCAGTGGCCATGGCTTCTCAACTGCCTTGGGTTACAAACTAGAGAGCAGGTGAGAGGCATGGTTTGTGGTTTTGGAAGCTAAGGGAACATTAAGTTAATTCCTGGCTCACTATAGGAGTGTAGCAGGGTAGTTGCTTACCAAGCCTTATCTTGTGGCCAGGGATCACTTTACAGACACCCTGCCCTGCTAACTCCCTCTTACAGACTCCTTAAGAACACTCCACCAGCACTCTTGGGGCTAATAGCACACCCGCTCTGAGCCAGTTTAATGACAGAAAAAGTTTAAACAGTCCTCAGGATCCCCAAAATACAGCCCAAAACTATAACACAAAACTTCCTACTCAGCCCTGCCTTCTTGTGGCACACACAGATGTGTCCCCATCTGCTCCAACCAAAGCCACCAGTCCCCACCCTGGCTAACTGGTACACTAGCCCGTTTCCTTTGTGTCAGCCACATCCTACAGCTTCCTGCTGCTCTTTATAAGGCACCCTTTGATCCAGCCCAGGTGTGTCTCTTCAGTAAACAGAGTTGGCAACCTTCCAGCCGCAAGTGACCCTGTTATATCCTCGCTCAGTTCTAGCCTCTGCTCTTTCTTCTTACTTTGCAAAAATGGTTTGTAAAAAGAAGAAAATCAAGCTGTGTTTTATACATCCCCATTTATTTAGAATCCTAAACCCACATGCATACAGAATACCTCAACGGTTTCCTGTAAGGCCTTTAAGTGCATGGATTCAGACACCAAATGTCACCTCTTTGGGGTGGAACCCATCTCTTGAACATTAAGGATGAACATTCAGATTTCTCAGCCAGAACCCTGCCAGGGTTTAGTCATGGGGAAAGTCTGTCCTATAAAAAGGCTGCAAGGAGCTAAGGCATAGTCCAAAGCCTGCCGCATTCATCATAGACCTGATGTAGCACGTGGAATGTCACTTTGTGTGATCCCGGTTCTGCCAATAGACCTGAAAGTGTTCCAGCCACTGGACTTTGCCTGTGCCTGAAGGGAAGTGGAAAAGACAGAAAATCCACCAGCTGTCCTAGCTTCTTCTGTAGCGATTGGGGACTAGTCTCTCTCTCTTTCCCCCTCTCCCCTCTTGGTCTTACCACGTGGCAGTGCAGAGAGAGCCCTACCAAACCAAAGAATGATTTGACTGAATAGGAAAAACATTTAATACCTGAGTCATTGTACCTCACTTACATGCTGTGTGGGACTGGAGCAGTGCCCATGAATCCCTTCTAGGGCTTTTCATCATCCACACCCAAACAGAAACCTCCCCTTTCCACAGAGGACTCTGAGGTTTTAAGGGACGTTTTTTATGTTACCAGACTAGAATACAGCAAGGTCAGACTCTTCCTGTGGCCCTAGGTGCTGTTCTTCCCAGACTTGCACGCTGGAGCTGGTGTGAGCTGCTCACATTCTCTTTGACCTGCTCGTCCCTCGCCCTCAGTGCCACCCACTGCTCCGCTCCCGGTCTGAGCAGAATAGCTGAGATTAACCAGCTGTGAAGCGTGTCAGCCCTTCCTAGCTGGGTAACTATAGTCCCTTGACTTCTCAAGAGGCTCTTTCCCCGTCGCTCTCCTCCAGATTAATCAGCAGCTTGATGCAGCAGGGGAGATGCCGTGGGCAGGTCAGGGAGTGTAATTAACCAGCTAGCATGCATTGATCACATTCCTTTAGCTATTCTGTTCCAGGGTTCCCATGCCACTCACATGTGGCTGCAATGTGAAAGGGCCACCCTCATGCCCCACATACCCTGCTCAGCCGTGGCCAGGGAATGGATTGGCATGGGGGTGGGGCTGGAGACAAGAGCCACAGGAATGAGGTGGGAGTATGTGGTTCGCTGCTGGAGAAGGAGGCCCAACCAGAGCCCGGGGCGAAGGCTAGGGGAACAGCTTACAGCCAGGCTGGAGGGGTGATGCAGATCCAGGGAAGAAGCCTCACCAGCAGTGCAACCAGGGATGGATTAACCATTTGTGGGGCTGGAGCCAAACATATTTGTGGCCTCCCCACCCCCTGGGGAAGGACTGTAAAAGCCAGGAGCAGTGGTGAACTGACAGAAGGGTGGATGGGAGGATGGCCATCCCCTGGGCACCGGTCTTGGGGGGCACTGGCTGGGCCCTCCTCCTCAGAGCCGCCCCCCAATTCCAGCTCAGGCCTGCCGGAAGCCGAGGACTCCTGCTGCGGGCGGACAAACGTCCTCCCAGCCCCCCCACCCATCACAAAACCAGGGAGCCGCTGGGACCCCAACCATGCAGGGGCCAGGCAGCCAACTTAATGGCAGGGCTCCAGTGCAGATCCGGGGGCAAATGCAAGTATTGGCCTCCGGGCGCCGGCAACCCATGGTACACGACTGGATAGGAGACTGACACAGAGCTTGTCTTTGACCTAGCACACAGCTGCACAGGGTTCATTTACACTATCTGCAAATTTAAGTTACAGATGGAAGTGGTGGCCACGAGGGTGCCAACAACAGTAGCCCTAGGGCAAAAACAAAAAAGGGTAAAATAAATTATAAAGGAAAAAGTACAAAAGAAAACACAGGGCGTAAAAACAGCTAACAAAAGCCAAAGTGACCAAAACACCAGACCGGTGCTTCTCCCTCTAAAAGGGAACCTGGCTGCTATCTCATCTGGCACATTTCTCATATGAGCTACCAGGGCCTGAATTAAAATTCTGTATGAAACCAGGGGAGGGTTTAAAACTGTTTGAAGCATTTAAAAAAATAAAATATCTGAAAAACGTTTTCTTTACAGCATCATTATTCATACTAGTCTTGCTAGTCAGAAACGTGGACTGGGATCCGGAACAGCTGTGCCCCCAAAAGACCAGCCAAGCCTTCAGATCGGACCAGACCCATGTCCCTCCCCAGAACGCCCCCTCCCACCCAATCTGGATCAGACCCACATCCCTCCTCAGACCAAAACCCACATACTGATCCAGACCCCCTTCCAGTCCAAACTGGATCATACCCCTCTATGAACCAATCCCTCTCATCCTAACCCTCCCCACTGCCTACCAGAACAGCGCTCCTCCTGACCCTCTAGTCCCAAACTGGACACCCCCCACCAATTCCCAAGCCTGACCATTTTCAGGCACCCCACTCCAGAACCATCCCCTGCTGTCGATCTACCCCTGTTCTCCTCTGGGCCAGGTCTCACCTGGCTGTAGCTTGGCCGAGTGCAGCCCCCCCAGACCTGGAGCCAGGGGAGCTCAGAGGGGCAGGGGGGCTCAAGTGTCTGCTGGGGTGCTGGTGGGAGGATGGGGCACTGGGGCTTCAGCTGCTCCATGCGATCAAGGGAGAGAGAGAGAGGTGACCTAGTGCAAAGAGCACCCACTGGTCAGGGCGCTCATCAGCCGGGTGCCACTGCCACCTTCTGCCCAGCATGATCCAGGACTCCCTCACTCCCTGCCACCTGGCTCGGCCTCTGCATTCCAATAACGTGCGCCCAGGAGTTGTTCAGACTCTTACTGGGGTTAGTGAGGGTTTATCTGTATGTCTGCATGTTGGGGACGCAGTATATTGTACTGCTGCTTGGAAAGGTATTTGTGAGCCCCTAGAGGCCTGCCATCAGTCCCTTTTGTCGCTGCCTGGAAAAGTGCAGGTTTGCAGCTGGGTGCAGCATTTTTTTCTGAGGTTAATTCCTGTCTTCCCAAAGGTTGTACACAATGAAGGGGACTAGCCCTAATAGGAGGCAAACTGTGTTCTCTTGCGAATATGGCCTGGGGTTTGGGACCAGTTAACAAACCTGGGGTGCCTCCACCACACTGTTCGGCTCAGACTGAAGCAGTGCGTGGCAGGGACCAGCAGCAACAGGGGAGGCTGGGAAGGAAATTGCCTAGGAACGAGGGAGTAGGAAAGGAAAGTACCAAGAGGTAGGAAGGAGGCCAAGCGAACAGGAGAGGAGGCAAATGTTAGAGCGAGAGAGAGAGAGAGAAGCTTCTGAGGAAAAGGCAATAAAGAACATGACAGAAAAGAAAGAGGAAGACAAAATATAGAGATAAGCAAAATGATAAAATGAGGCTGTCTCTGGTAACGGGGGAAAGGGCAGCCTGCATCCAGGCAGTGAGGGGTCTGGTCTACAGTATGTAAGCACGTAGGCCACTGCAGTGACATAAGCACATGCTTAACTTTACCCCATGCGAGTAACCCCATTGAAACCAAGCCACTTTGATGCTGATGGGGCTAATCACAGTGTTTAAAATGAAGCTCTTTGCTTTGATTGGGGGTATAATCCCAACGTTGGGAGAACTAGGCACAGACAGAGTGTTTAATTGGGTTACCTGGGGAGGTGGAATCTCCATCATTAGAGATTTTTAAGGCCCAGCTTGACAAAGCCCCGGCTGGGATGATTTAGTTAGGGTTGGTCCTGCTTTGAGCAGGGGGTTGAACTAAATGACCTCCTGAGGTCCCTTCCAACCCTAAGCTTCTAAGATCCTATGACTCTATGAATTGTTTTTAAAAGGGCAATCAAGTATTTTTATTATACGTATAAAGTAAATGAACGTTGACTGGAAATAATTATAATCAATTTTAAAATAATGATTGATCTGGTTGTAAATAACAGTATTAGTGAAAAATGGATCAAACAATTAAAAAGGCTTCAAAATATGTAGAAACACTTTTGACTTGTTATTTCTGAATTGAAATTTAGGGCCATGCATACAGGTTTTGCAGGAACTCAATTAAACCAGGATACCAGGTAAACCTGAATAAATTCAAGCATTTTGGTGTTTGTATGTTTTCCACCAGCTTTTGTGAGATTTGTTTTTGTTTGGTTTTGGTTTTTTCCCCATGGTATTTCCACCACCCCGAAACATGCTAAAGAGGCAAAATCTTGTTATTTCAGCCTCATAAATGGCTCCTGTAGGCACGAATAGTGTTCTAGACAAACGTAAACGGAATTGCAAATATTCAAAACACAATCTGAGTAAAAGCTATCATGCTCATCTGCACCCCAATACAATCTTAGAGGCCCTGCCATTAAGTAAGAAAAATGGGTGGTCCTAACAATGTGGGCGTGGCAAGTGGGGACTGTTAGCGTGCTGGGTGCAATGAGTGAGAAATGCTGGCATTGTGGTTGGGGTTTGAGATTACCATACATTCCCTCCCACCCCCACCAAGTTCACTCCTGCTTTCTAAGTGCCAGGATTGTCCTTGTGTTTCTGTAGGGTGTGGTTTTAAAGTCAAGTATGATTAACTCCTCTGCCAGAGAGCT
>ML675618.1:51887909-52041129 GCA_007922155.1 Mesoclemmys tuberculata | reverse complement strand
AGCTCTCTGGCAGTGAATGTTTTGTTTGGAAGTAATTTGAAAATGACTTTCTTTTCTTTAAACTGGATTTGACTTCTTGGCAGTGGTACAGTATGAACGTTGTTTGTATAACTCATTGGGATACGTCTATAAAGGTTACTATAGAAATACTACAGGCATTACGTTGTGTTATTGTATTGTGTAACCAAAAGGTTTCCTGTTCTACACCAGAATTACAATTTGTTATTTTTCCAGCCCGTTCATTAGTTTGCATTCAACACCTACACAACGTACCATCCTAATCAAATTTTTCAGGCTCACCTGAGCAAAACCAGTTAGCACTGGCCAGATCATGTTTCTGTGACTCAATAGCATTGGATATAATGACACGTTCCAAGAAAATGCAGCTATAAATCTCTCTCTCTATTTCTTGGCTTTACTCTTATATCCATCATTACACAATGGAATCATTGTTACTTTCTGCAAAATAGTGGGTTAAATACAAGGCTGGGGTCTAACAATACTCTGAGCAGATGTATTTGCTGCCAACTCTGGGCAGAGAATCATTAATAACAGTACACTTACATATAGCTGTCCATCCATGGATCTTAAAATGCTTTCCTCACATTAATGAATTAACCCTCACCACACCCCATGGCATAGTATAAACCCCATTTTATTGATGAGAAAACGGAGACACGGAGAGATTTGTTTTTAATGGCATGGAAATTCCAAGCCTAACTTCTAGGGCTGTGCCTTAGCCACAAGTCTGTCCTTTTCAAATATTCGCTGCCCACCCTCTTTCCTTCATATTCACAGAATATGTGAAAGACAATTGTGCTGAAGTGTTTTCCGGCCACAGATGTATGGTTTGCAAAAAATACTATAGTTTTCAATTGATGTTGATATGTTAAACAAGATTTGAACAACTTGGTCATCGCCACATACCCCGTCCCCAGTGATTGACACTCCTGGCCACGACAGGCTACTTTGGGTTCAAGCAGCTTCTGTCTGTTGCTCTGTGGTTTTGGAGGTGGAGGAGCAAGGGCTCTTTGTTCCCATGACTTCACTGAAGTATCTAATGCAGAGCCTTCTACTTGGACTGGTCACTGGGTCCCTCATATGGCACATAGTGAATTCCAGTCTCTGTTAGAGATGGGGCTGATAATTTCTCATTATGAGACACTACTGCTGTCAGTTGCTTATAACTTTGCCAAATTTTAACCACTTGGAATCAAATTTTCCACTCTAGGTGTCTTCTTTAGACTGATTTTTTTGGGGGGAAATTCAGCCAAAACAATGCAACCATTTCTGAGAATGAGACTAAAGAAAAATATATTGTTTTGCCCATGCTAAAAAAAAAAATTCTGGTGACCTTTTCTTTGAACTGCTCTTAGGACCCCATACTTTGGAGCAGAGACTTGAAATTTGCAGGGGGGAAACAGTTTTTGTGTCAGGGATGTACCTTTTGAGAGCCCAATGAAAATCTGTCCAAATCTGGCCAAGTTAGGAGCCTCTGGAAAAAATCTTTGCACATGCTCACTACAGATCAAGCATGTGCCAACTAAGATTTTTTGGCTCATAACTTGGCCAAATCCAGGTAGACTTCCTTAGCATTTAGCTGCTAAAATCTCTGAAGCTTTTTTTTTTCCTTTCTGAGACTGCTCAAGCCTCTCCCATCTCCTAGAACTGACCAGATTTGTACATGTGCCTGCCCCACATTGTGATTGAGCATGCTTCATTTTAGGGCTTTCATTTCATGCTTCATTTCAGGCTCAGAAGGACTTTACTGATAACGATGATGCTGGATGCTCCAGACCATTCTGAGGCCAGACACAGAGACTGTGAATGGGGACTCTGTCTGTCCCGAGCTCTCAGTTACTGCACCCTGCTGGCACCCAGGCAGTCTGGAGGAGAAAGTCTGACTAGAATGCAGAGGGAGCAAGAACGGCACTGTGGGGAAGGGAAAAGAAGTGGATTGGGTTAAGGAGACTGGGACTGGAAGAGAGGAGAGAAACTGGGACTGGAGGCTGTGCGGGAGAAGACTGGGATTGACTGGGTGTGAAAGGGAAATGGAAACTGCTTGCTCATGGAGACTGGGAGTAGGTGCTAGCGGGCTAGGAGCTGCTGAAATGCAATGTGAGGGGGTGTGGGAGCCAGTGAGCAGCAGGGAGGCTGAGTTCAGACAACTAGCTGAGGGGAGAGTGGGACCAGGAATCACTATGGGGGGAAAGGAAGACAGATCTGGCATGGAGCCAGGATCTGGGGGGAGAACAGAGACTGGTTGGTGAAGAGACTGGGATAAGGAGCTAAGGAGGGAGCGTGGATAGCTCACTGAGACTGTTTGAGGAGCCCATGGTACTGGAATTGGGAAGGAAACGGGTACTGGGAGCCAGTGCGGGAAGAAGAGACAGACTGGACAAGGAGCTGGGTAGGGCAGAACTGGGAGTGGCTGGGCAAAGACACTGGAGCTGGGATAAGAAGCCTGGGGAGTGGAGAATGAGTCTTCCTAGACAAGGAGAATGAGACTGGGACAAGGAGCCAGGCATGGGGAACAGACAAGACAGGGATAGAGACAAGCCAGAGGAGATGGGAAAAAAGGGGTCAAGCTTGTGATCATGTAATTAAAGGTCATATCATAAAGTACATGAACAAGGGGATGGGGCAAATTAAGGTCACATAGTTAACCTTAATTCTGGCATTTCCTAACTTTTGAGAGCTTAACTTAACTGAATGTTCTTATTAACATAGTATTTTTGTGTGCAATATACTTCTGTAGTAATCATGTCACACCAAACGTCAATTTCTAACTTCCCTACCATGCATTTTACAAAGCGTAGGTTGCCCTTCCCCTGACATTCCTTGCTGGCCTGCTCTTGACATTTTAATGTGATAAATCCATGTCAGACTTTGCATTTCTAACACCACCTACTTGCCTTGGCTCTAGTTTCTTGTGTTCATTAGAATTTCAGCAATGTGCTGTTTCATGGCAGATAATCTCCTCTCTCTTTCTGGGCTACGTGTGTAGGGGCCGAGGGCATGGGTGCATTTCTCGTCTTCTCGACATTTATTACATTCCTATTTCTCCACTTCGTCTGCACCAATAAATCAATGCTGCTTGTTATTGTCTGCTCCCTGCGCAGTGTTTGGGAAAGCTGAACTGGGAGAGATCAGCTATCCTGCCTGTAATTGTGTGTTGATTTTTTTTTTTTAATCCTCTCTTCCTCAGGCATTTCGATGAAGAGCCCTGTCTGGGCTTTGTAAGCCAGCTCCATGCTTGGGAGGGAGAAACGATGGAGGTGCTCTGTCCAAGTGACAGATCCCAGCAGCGTTCTAGCTGAGTCAGCTGGAAGCCTTTAGATGCACTTTGGAGAGGGAAGGGTGTACTGCCCCTTGTGTAGCCCCACTGATGTGGAAAGGCTATTGTGGGGGGGTAGTGCTGCTGTCTATATAAGACAATCCCAGTTCCTGTGTGCAGGGAGCACAAGGACTGAGACCACGGCTATGTAGTTGTGTGGAGTGTGTGTGCTCCTTGCACACTCACAAGAGGCTAGCCACAACTGAATCCTAAAGAATGATCAAGGACGCAGAAGAAGATTACTTCTACGCTGTGTACCCTGCGGGCACTCTGTCACGTACAGCACCACACGTCTCGCAGAGCTGCCTGGGAGACCTGTAAATCAGCAACCCTATAATAGTGGGTCTGTGGAATATTGCACTCACTGGCAGAAGCTGCCTGCAGGAGCCTTGCTCAGAGAGCCTCTGTGTTTGTTACCTAATCCCAGTAAACAGGTTTCCTTCTGGATAGCCACAGAAATAAGACAACGCAATTTAACTGATGCTGTGGGCAGTGAAATAGGTTGTCCTGTCACCACTGAAAATGGCAAGGGAAAAAGGGAAGGGTTTATAATGATTATGACTGGGGAAGTACATGTTCCCAAAAAACCTGACTAGGGTTTCAATGTAGGATTACCTCAGAGTGGAATGGCTCACCCAAGCCTGAAAGAAGCCCCACATTTCTTAAGTGGCACCCACATTTTATAACCCCAATAGGCCCCACAATAAGTACATGGGCTTGAAGTTCACATTTACAGTCAATCTGGGCTGCATTCAGCTTTAACTTGTCCCTCCTGAATTTAACTGAAAGACACTAATACAGGATTTTATAAAATGGATTTTGCAGAGAGTTTGTCAAGCTTAATCTGCTGGGTGGAGAAGGGCCTGGGCATAAAAGGAACTGTATGCATCCTGTGTTTACACAAGAATCAGGAGTATTTCTATTTTGTTTTGGGCTGAACAGTTAATGGTAAAAAAAAAAAGCTTAATATTTGCTGTTCTCAATGTATTCCTTGTTATGATTTTTTTCATACAGAGATGAGAATTTGGCCCACTGAGCAGATACTGTGTGAGCATGGTCTTTATTTTAGACTGAGAACAAAACAAGGAAGAACAGAAGCAATATCTCCAGGAGAGAGAAAGAGAGGGAGGCTCTCCCTCTCTTCCTAGCCATCTTCACTGAACACTGCTTCTTAAAATGGCTGCCTACAGCTACAAGCCAACGGTTCCTATTGCTTGAAAGATGCAGTGCATGGGGAAAATAAGCCATAACAAACACAAACTCCATAACAGCACACTCCTTCTCGTTCATGCTGACCACTCGCTATCGAAGGCCTTGCCTTGCCTCCTCTGTAACTGAGGGAAAGTGTACACAATAATTTTCAATTATTAAGACGTCATCTGGCATGAAAGGTTTTAATATGAGGTTGTGTTTGCGCAAGCCCCGCTCTCTCGCTGGAGAATGGACATGTACTGCTGACTGCAGCAATGAACCAACACCATGTAAAAGCAGCTTCACATGTGGAAAAAATAAGTTCCCTTTTATGTGATGGAGGAAACTTTCCAGGGCTCCAAAATGCATCTGATGACACGCAGATAATAATCTTGATTTTTACACGTTGATGAAAGGGGTTTTTGTCTTTCACTCCCTCTTCTCCCCCGCTAAAGTGAAATCCCCAGGGTTAATATAGCTGCCAGGGGATAAACACTCAGTGTGACAGAAATTAGATCCTCTTACAAGTACAGCCTCAGCCTTTTGGGATGTTATGAACACCTCTGGTTATAAAATTCCCCTTTCGCTAGCATGCAGTGTCTCGAGAGAGAGAGAAAGCGGGTTAGAATTGAGTGAAAAGTAGATCAAAGACAACTAGGTTCTGAGGACGCCGCATTTCTCCTCCCTCACCCCCACCCACCCCACCTCACCCTCAAACTCTAGGTGCCAGTACTCCCTGTCCCCCTCCCATCTGCAAAATCCAGAGCCCTGCCCTGTCCCCCACAAACACACAATGGCTGGGGTGTCTGGTGTTTGGTCTTCACAGAGAGTGAATGTTGTATTTTAATTCTGCTTATCTCTAGCTAAAAGGCCTATTGAGACTAGTAGTTATTTCAGATACAACGTATTATCAGCAGTGTTGCTGCCTTTTCACATTTCCTTTTCCACAACTCACTCTCTTGCTGATAATTACCCTTTTAGAGCTCACATAATTTCAGCTATATAACTGAGTTATACCGTAGCTGCCAAAAGTAACGGTTAAGTATTTTTTTAATCATTGAGTCTAAATAATTCCCAAACATACCTAATTACCATGGTCAGCGCACATTGGGTATATCTCATACATCATGGACTTTCTTCAGTATATTGTGTACTGGTATGAGCATAATGAACCATTTGGATCTGATGCTGCTGATCAGGGCGAGAGTTACAGCCTGAGTGAAAACAAGAGGAATACAATGACTTGAGAGGATTCAAAGTTCAGATGCATAAAAATTTGGAGCACTGGTTAGGGCCCCTATTTCACTGTCTGTAACTGAAGCCATCTCAGAATGATTTCAGTATCTCACCACTAACACTTATCAACTGTCTCTAAGGGGGGATAACATGATTTCACGGTCTGCTCTATCAAATGTCATGGAGACATCCAGCCATATGGATATGGTCCACAGCCAACAGGATACTACCCTGGGGTGTCATCAGTGTCAATCGCATTCCAGGCCCCGGTTGGATGACTAACTGGAAAGAGTACAGGATGGCAGTATCTAGATGGATGTAATCCTTGTCACAGTTCATTTAGCTTGTTTAGGATTGGGAAATTAGAGATTGGGCCATATTTGGGAAGGTTGCTTGCATCAGGCGATGGTTTCTAAATAACAAGGTTGAGGTAGATCATAGATATCTCTTCTCCAAGAAAGTGTCAGAAATGTCATTTGTAAGCATCTCAGATGCTCTCGACTCTTTCTCTAATCATGAAAGGAATGGATCGGAGCTGCAGGAGGTGGCTTGGGTTTCCTGCAGTGCTTCTAGGACTTCTTGTTGTGTGAATTCAGAATGAGAAGCTACTGAAATACTGGGCCTATGATCAATCTATAGAGCCTGGTGTCCTGAGATGCCATCTTCAATGTTGGTGATTTTTCTCTGAAAAGGAGGTTGACAGCTGTTCACTGTGAGAGGTGCTGGGTTATGAAGTTGAGTGGAAGCATTCTGGGCCAACAGGGCCATTCACTGCCCAGAATAGTTCAATGGGGCATTATTTAGCAGATGCTATGGTTGGACAGAAATGGACCATTTTGCTTTTTCCACAGGCAGAAGGACAGAATTCCTTGTGAAGGAGCTTGTTCATACCCGCCCATGTTTTCTGCCGTTAACATTTAAGTTTTTGTATCTAGTCCTAGGCAACCAGAGAACCATGGACATCTATAGGGGTGATGGGAGGAGTATAGAGATTTTTGGTGCCTGAATGTCAATGATTCTCCCTTCTTGCACCTCCCTCTCACTTCTAACTAATCATCCATTCCTATCAGATTCCCATCCCCTTTACCTATCAGATACTCTCTTGATGGGGACGCCTGATGACCTGCTATCTGTTTCTGACATTTCCGATTAAGTGGATTCACTGCCTTTCTGGTATTTTTCCTAAATGACCACTATCTAACCTTCTATCTCTGTTTGTCTCCAGTGGGCATCCAGCAGGCCCCTTTTCCCAAATCCATCTGGGGATGGCCAGAAATACCACTGGCTTTGTTACTTCAGAGGTCCCAGGCAGATAGTGGAAGTAAAAAGTAAACCTGAGCCAGACATTTCAGAGCTTCTCTAAAGGCTTGTGTTGAGTTTGCCTCTGTAGGTGGGCAAAAATTAGAGGTGGAGTTCCTTGTTCTATCTGAAACAAAACAATCCCTGATATAAGCAGGAGGGAGGGAACACAGATCTTTGGTTAACTTGGGCAAGGTTTTGATAATGATTTGCCCATGAGAGCTAAAAAGAAACATTACAGCATGGAACAATGTGACAGTATCAGAACTGAAGCCAGATGTGGGATCATGTAGTGGTGAACACATGTATATGATACAAAGTCAATGTCTCCTCTGCGTCTGATGTTATGCAGCCAAAAAAGAGCTTTTTGTGAAAGCTTTTTTTAAGGTTGCTACACACCTGACATAAAAGCAGGGAAATAAAAAATTATTTTTAGTTATCTTAAAACCAAGCAGCACAGCTCCTCTACACCTCCCTAATTCCTGATTAGCTTGTATCTACCATTGACCAACAAGCTGCCTCATGGAAAGCTGGCTTGTTGGTCAATGGTAGGTACAAGCTAATCAGGATTCAGGGAAATGTAAAGGAGATGTACTGCTCAATAAACTGCATATTTCCTGCAACCAGAACTCAGGGACAAATAAGACCAGCTGAGAAGCACTCTAGAATTGTTAACATGCACCTGTGTTCAATCTGTCTTCAGTTGCACCCCTTCTGATGCACTTAGTTATCACCATCAGCATGAACAGTGAGTTACCCTGATGCTAATGGTTATGCTGAAGCACTGATGCCAATTTCCTCAAATAAATGCTTCATTGTCGCTAGTGATTCTCATGGTAGCATTAGCCAGTTTAACATTACATAGCATGAGAAAATTAAATGAGCAATGTCTGGTGAGGAGTTTTCATTGTTCTTCCTTTGTTTTCGTAAGTGGTAGTGTGATGTGAGAATAATTACTATGCTGGGTTTATTGCCTTTACCATTGCCCTGTGTGTGATTTAAATTGTCTATAATATTGTTGTCTTGGAAGGAAAAAGTAAGGAAGGGAAGGGATGTGAAGTAGGAGGAATTAGAGATTGATCTGCGATTAAAGTGGGTGTTACTGTGACCACTTGCAGGGTCTGTTTGTAAGAGCAGAGTCCCAAAGCAAATATCATCCAGGGTGGATTTGCTTTAAAGGGATCCCGTCAATTTAAAAAAATCATACTTCTTTCTGGATCTTTTACATCATGCTGCTACAACTAACACCTAAGTCTATTGGTGTCTTGTAACACCTTTGTAACACATACGATTATTATAACTGACAGACTAGAGAAAAAATATTTCTGTATTTTTTCCAAACGTGTTTACTTAGTGCAATTGACAACACTCTGCATATAGGCAGTAGATCAGGCTGAAAACCTGCAAATGACATTGTGTTACATTTTGTCCAAAATTTTGGGTCCTTTTTCATTGAAATTTAAAAAAATGTGGACCAGTTTTTGGTCAGCTTCAATGTCTTTCCCTGTATGATCATTTAGTAGATTTTCCTGTTGTCTGTGTGGCTTGTTCACTCAGCCAGAGGGATGAGAAAAAAATTAATACGTTTGAACATGTGATTTATATTTTTAAACCCAATACAGTAGACATAGTCCCTGCTTGAACCGCATACCATCTTGGGTCTTGATCCTGCAAGGAGCTCTGTGTAGGAACCAGGATGTGCCCATGCAGAATTCAGTATAAAATTGGACCTAATTTCAGACATGATTTGATGAAAGGAGGAACAAATCAGATGGCAGGAAGGCATTAATTAATATTACCAGTCAAAATACTGTATTGTATAGAAATGACTTTTGCTCTTTACCCTTCATGGGAGGTGGCAGCCCACAGATCTTTGACAGAGAGCAGGTACATGCCGGGCGCAGGAATTTCTTTGCTTTCAGCCATATGCAGACAAGGCAGCCCTGAGTGAATGAATACCTGCAACTTTAAGAAACTAGTGAAAGCGTGGCTGATAAAGAGATCTTCTTAACTGTGATGATTGTGAGTTCCTGTCAGTATTAGACAACCTGAGAGAAAGAGGGAGACAAACGTGGTTATTCACAGCCTTTGTTTGTCAGTTTTCAGAGATTTGAAGGAGCTGAACAAAAAGATGCAGTGCTATATGCCAACTGTTGGGATTTATCAAATAATAATGCAATCCCAGTGGGTATTAATAGGCATGGAATTATTCTAATGAGTTTGGCAAAATCTCATTAGGATGAACAGCAGGCAATTACAAAGTGTATGATCGGTATGCAAATGACTTTCCTTTCTCCGGCTACATGCACTTTCTTGGACTCTCAGAATAGAAGCTGTCGGAAAGATGATTACTCATGGGAGCAAAGTACTATACACAGTGGGGTCAGTTTTTCAGATGTATCAGTGGTAGAAATAGAAAGATCTGGAAATATTTTATATTCTCAGTTCAAGAACCCCTCTGTGTCTCTAAATTCTTGGACATCCCTCTGAAGGGGAGGGGAACAGACATCTTTCTGTTAGGCCTCCGGAGGCACTACTTCCATGAATACCTTCAGAGCTTGAACCCATCAATGGTGTATGATGTTATAACACAGAGTAGCTTCTTTGGGAGCTGTGGGAAGTGATTTGGGGGCTGCACTGAATGACCATAAAAAATGGAAGATCCCAGTGGTGGAGAAATAATTAGGTGGACAAAGTTACCTGCATGTCTCTGAGTCTGAATTCCCCGCTCTAGGTTCAGAAATGCTCTTCTAATTAAGTAGACAATGTCAGGCATGTACACTCAAATTTTGCTGTGCATGGTAAAAGGATGGCTTTGTCCCATTTTGCTGTTTTACATCAAGCGGAGTAAACCCTGATATATTCTGAAAAACTCTGTTAGGCTTCTAAGGTGATTTTGGCAAATCAGGTTTTCATTGCATCCAGCTATAATTAATAGTTTTAAATCCTATTTTTATTCATTACACAAGGTCCAATCCTGCCCCTTATATAAGTCAGTGGAATGTGGAGGCGGAGTGGGACAGGGAGGAGAGAACTGAAGCACTTCCAGATTACATAAATCAACATAGACAAATATTCCAGTCAGTCTTCTCTGCAGTGTGTGGAAACCATACTCGCTGCACTGGCAAGACTATAATGGGGTTCAAAAAATAACTTGATACATTCATGGAGGATTGGTCCATCAATGGTGATTAGCCAGGATAGGCAGGGATTGCTGTTTGCCAGAGGAGGAAGTGCCCTTCTATTGCCCCTCCCTAGAAGAATCAATCCATTTAACTGGAGGAGTCAATGTGGCCCATGGATATTAAGGTGGATGTCATCCATTGCTACTACTAAGCTGTTATGGGGATTTATCCAAAGCACTTTATGGAGCTTGATATAAATCCATAGCTCTCAAAGTACTTTATAAAGAAGAGTTAGTATCATTAACCTGTATTACATATGGGGAAACTGAGGCAAAGTGTGGTGAGCAGCCCAAGGTCACAAAGCAAATCAGTGACAGAACTGGGAAGAGATTATCAATACAGTATCCAGTGGGCCATGCTGTCTTCCCAAAAGGTTATTGAAAGTATATTTTTAAGCTTAATACATAGAGAGTTTTCCAAGCTCTTTATATATGTTTAGTAATAATTTGGTATTGAATAATTGTATTAAATCTGAGCTCTATAATCCAAGCACTGCCAAAATGACTGTGGTCCAAAAATGACATTAAATATGAAAATGCCAAATGGGCTCAGTTTGCACTGCAGCGGCATTCACATCCATGATTGGATTACACATGTCGATATTTGGTGTTCCAAGCCAAACCGACGGAGGTACCGTGATGCCATAGGCTTCCATGTCTGTTTAGCCTGTTTTGCTGACCAATGAACAGAGGTGGAACTGCCAAGCCTGAAAAGACACGGCTTGGACAAATATATGTTTTCCTGCTATGTACGCCACCGGCTGGTCATTAAAACGTGTAACTAAACTTAACGAAGCTTTGCTGTTCATCATGGAGTTCTTCTGTGCTATGGCCGTCTTTCATGGTAGTGACACATTGACGGTAGTGAGCAATCCAAGATGGGGAGAGTACTGCCATTAGTATCGGTTTAGAACAGAGACGGGAGGGAAACCTGAGGTGTTGCCCTGCAAACAGAGCAGGCAAACTTTATTCTCTTCATATTTTCGTACAGACCTAAGGTCCCGTGCTGGAGTCTCACACTTCTGATCAACTGACTACTCAAACCATTCTGCCTTCACCTAGTCTGTTTGTTGGTAGCCCTCCCTCAATCCCCATGACTTCCCAATTCATCGATGAGGTAGATTGTACACCAAGGGACTGCAGCCTATACAAAAAAACGGTTCTTCAGAAGGTGATGTCTGCTGGCGTTGGGAAAAATGCAAAGGAGGAGAGGTCTAGGGGGAAACCAGGAAGGACTTAAGCAGCATGGAAAAAGTGTGGTCTTTATTGTTGGAATGTGACACTGGCCCGGACTTGCCCCCAGTTCTGCATAACTCATGAGTTTGCTATGTAGCTCAAGGCACATTGAACACATCTGACTGACAATCCTCCTCTCTCTCTGTCTGTCTGTCTGTCTCTTTTATGCAGTACCAGGTAGATCCTTTTCCTTTCCTCTCTTCTTTTTCTTTGAATGTCAGATGTGGTCATTTGAATGGGTAACCTTTTCCTAGCATGGCTGTTTTGATAGATACTGGAGAAAATTGTGCTCACAGGACCTGATTGTGCCCCTAGGATGAAAAAAATAAATAAAAATAAGGCCTCCTCCCCACACTGATTCAGCTTTTCCCCATTCTCCTGAGCACTAAAGAGAGCTCACAGCCGGTCCAGGAATCTATGTGGAGGAGCGAGCTGGGGGATGGTTGGCCTGGGCACCCGAGGATGAGCACCACATTATTTTTCAGTGCATCCTTAGAGGTTCTTGAGAGTTCCAGGGGCTGATGTGCCCAGAGGTGACCTGGGGGAAGCCACAGGAGGTCAAGAGCCCATGTATGCTACTGAGTTCTTGGGATACTGAGGCCCATGCTTCCAAAAACAGTCCTAAGATTTATAGTCCAGACCTTTGTGTTCTTTCATGGGGAGAGCTAACCCCATGCTCTGTTCTCCCCTCAGTGAGTTAATGCAAAGGAAACTTTGCTGGGGGACCCATGCAGAGTAATCTTTACCCTTCTTGAGTGTTACCATACATGGGAACGATCTGGCCCACAGTTAAAAGCGTCTTTGACTTCAGTATAACTGAGAGCAGAATTCAGTCCATCACATAGTTAACTAAACTTTTTTTTTTAAGCCTGTGCAACTAGGTTTTAACCTGTGGAACGATGCATGCAGCTACAATCATTAGCTTGCTGATTTCTATCTTTTATAGAGGAGAGAGCACCAATGTTCTGTGGAAGTGTTCTAACTAAACTCACATTCTATTACCATATAGCCACAGTATGAGGAACAATAATTCCTTTATAAGCATATGCTACCGTAAAGGACTTAAGTAGTTCCAATGTGTTCTGTATCACAGTTGATATAGGCATTAGAAAAGACTATTCTATTGATGCATAACAACAAAGTATCTCACCTTGAAAATGTTTTTATCTTCTTGGTATCCTAAGCATGACATGATGCTACTCAGAGGAAGTGCTTTGAGTTAATGATAGCATAATAGCAGATTACCTTCTCTTTTTACGAGGTGCTGTGTTCGGCTTTTGTCAATTTCTTAACAACATTTCTGAAACGCTGAAAGTTAGCCAAAGACACCTTTTAACATGTGATGATAATGCTTAGGTCTGTCAAGCAGGCACATGAAACTTTACCACAGGAACTGTCTGAACTGCAGTTAATATGGTTTTGTTGTAGATCTGTAGGCAATAGGCCCTCTTTTAAGCATATCATTATAGAGAAACTGATGTGTTTAATAGTTCATGAAACAATTAGAGCTGAGCAACTATTACAGTGTTTCAGGAAATATTGGTTCAAATATTTAAATTTACATCGAATTCATGGTTGCTTTCCATGAGACTTCATGTGATCTAGTATAAAGGCTTTTCATGGGAATTCATTTCAGAAACTTGGTCATAAGTTGTTCATTCTGTCAGGGAACAGAAACAACAATGTGAAAACCACAAGAGTTCTGTAGCAACGAGAGTCCTGTGACTTACACGGCTAATCGCAACTAAGCAACACCACGTGGTTTAGAGATTTCCAGTGCCAAGACAGAGTAAATGATGAATAGCAAACTGGAAGAGACTGCAATCAGATTGTGGCTATTAAATGAATACCAAAAAAAAAAAAAAGGCAAAATTACTTGAATGAACCATTACAAATTATTTACTCAGCTCTAAAAACTAATGATTTGTCTCTCACCAGTTACATTTGCTGACCACAAATGCTAGATTGAAATGTCTCACATTTACACTTTGGAAACCATGCATAATTTGAGTCACAAGGATTCAGAGTAAACCAATCAAGTTTGCTTCAGGGTTTGAGGTCCCCAAAGTCAAACAAGATCTCCAAGGCTGGCCTTCCAAACTATCCCCTCCTTTCACTTCCCAAATCCAAAGCCTTCAGGAAGGTTTTGGGGTTTGTTGAGGAAGTTGAGTGAGTAGGGAAGGCCTGGCTGTGGGGAAGGGAATTGTCAGTTCTTCAGTACAAATATCCTCATCTAGGGTGACCAGATGTCCCGATTTTATAGGTCATCAACCCACCTCAACATTGATCAGTCCCAATATTTGGGGCTTTTTTCTTATTTAGGCACCTATTATCCCTCCATCCTCTGTCCTGATTTTTCACACTTGCTATCTGGTTACCCTATCCTCAGCCCATGTTTACTGAATATTGTGAGTAAACGCTAAAGTTCAACTTCAACCCCAGAGCTAAGTTTTAGTGGGGTTGGAGCTCAGAATAGTTTGCATAGCTCTTCTCATGTTACAAAGACCTTTAGGGATTCATCTTGTGTTCTGAATTCCAGACTTAAATATGGTGGGAAATTAATGGGTTAGCTTCATAGGTAACTATGAATAGACGTAGGTAGCAGGTATTCCAAACTAGCTAAAGACTGCCTCTGTCCCTATGCAGTACTACTGCAGCTGTGGTTAGTGGGGGAACTCAGATGGAGCTCCCTTCACTTTAAAAGTGAGGAGCTGGCATCAAAGCATTCTTTGGGAATGAGTCTTTGACTCTGAAATTTGCTCAAGTCTCCATCCACAAGAGTCTAGGAACCTGATTCAGTGCCCACTGATGTAACTGGGAGTCTTTCCAATGAGTGCTGGATTGGAGTCCAGAGTTATTAACCTTCTGGACATGCTGCAAAGCACATCCTTTTCTCTCTGCTTTAGATCAGGGCTGGTTGGTTGAGGGTGGATGACAATTGACTAGAGTTGTCGTTATCATGGGATAACTGTTGTAGCCTGTATGGTCCTAGTTGGGAAGTTCAATTCTTTTGCTGATAGTTTTTATAATAGTTGTACTTTAATTATGTACTGCAGCTAGATCTCTGGAGTGAGGCTCGATGAACTGAAATAAACAAACATTCCTCCCTCTGTCATACCATACGCACACCTGCCCATCCCTAACACACGTCTCTAGTGTTCACACCGTGATCCGATACTCCTCCTTTGTGCCGCCCACCCACAAATATCACAGAACGCAGCTACTCCAACGGGTGATCTTTGCACTGTACTCAGCAACATCAGGAAGTAATCACAGCTAATTGTTATGGCTGTAATTCCAAACCTGCCAGCTGGCGAAGAATCAGCATTCACAGTCACATTTGCTAAATGTCTCCCTAATAGGTTTCATCAGACACTTATGGCAGAGTTCTTCGAAACCTTGCCTCTTGACTACTTCCATTTCTCCGCTTCTTAGCTGGCTGCTGCCAAGCTGTCCTTCTCCAGGGCAATTGTTTGCAGACTCTAATTTCTTGGCAACCCAGCTGGCAAATGTTGCTTTCACACAGGCTAGACAAGGTCTACATTGGGCTGGGATGACTGGATAAAGATTTTAGTAGCATCTAGAGTGAATGAATAAAAAATGTTTACAATGGAAATATCAATGCCATCTGCTCCCATTCAAACTAATGGCAAAGCTGCTAATGCCTTCTATGGGAACAGGACCAGTTCTATAGCCCGTCTAGGGAAATATTGATGACAATTCAAAATGGCAATCCCTTTAAGAAAACTAAGTCTGAGGGGATGAGAAAATTGGAGAGATTGGTAATGGAGTATGGATCCCTTCTCTCTGAAGTCAACAGCTCAAATCTAGCTCAGATCATTGGGGAATGAAAATTGTTACCAGGTAAGAAGTGTGCAAATAACAGGGTGATGGATGGGAGAGAGGTAAGATGAATTTGGTAGCTAAATCTAGTTCTCAATGGCCATTTGTTCCCATCATAAAATCTGCCACCTCTGCTAGAATTAAAGGACCACCTATGCAGTAATATTTAGCAAAGCCACCAAGGACTGATCTGGCATGTTGAGATAGAACGACCTTCTTGCTCCAAGAGGCAATCCCTCCAGAGCATCCTGCCTTGGTGCTACCCAGGCTGTAGTCATTTTGTGGGTAAGCAGATGACTTCATTCTCTAAGGCTCTAAATCTGGCACCTTTCAAAATCAGTACACGCTCTGGAAAAAATAATAAAACCACTGTCTTTGGGACTGAGAGCGTCAAAAGATCAACAATGCATGCCACAGAGGTCAAGGAAAAGCAAAAAGAGGACTCATATATTCTGGTGATTCAGCTCTGATGAAGGCCAGTACAACGTAACCAAAACACAGGCAACTGCAAGAGAGATGGATGAAAACTAGACTAGACACCAAAATATGAGTCAACTTTGTATTGCTATACAAAGGCTAATGCAGTGAGCACTGACACTTGGATTTGAACTATACGGCAAAGAAATTAGAATACTATGCATTTTATGAATGGCCCTTCAAGACAGTTATGATAAAACCATATATTATATTCCATATTTTAAAAATCACTATATAAGTGACAACCTTTGTAGAGTTAGAGGGCTATCACCAGGGATAGGTTCTGCACTCCAGAGTCCAAATTGAGACTGAGAGGCTAAATTGGTGTAATTTAAATAATCTATTTGAGCTTTTTATATAGAGCCCATCAATCTGCTACCTCTTCCAGCTGCCTCAGTGTGCCTGAAACTTGGATGATCTCTACACCCCCAGAGACTTCTTTAGAATTACACCCACTCACCAATAGTTAATGTACGTGGACCCATTCGTGCATAATCTCTGCATTTGTCTCCCTGATTCTCAGGGACTCTCTCAGGGACTGAGGGAGGCTAAACCTCTGTAACCCACAAGCCAGGGGCCACAGAGAACAGCAGCAAAAAAACAACTTATAGGAGAGTGTAGGAAAGTCTAAATTTACCCACAATACAGAGGTAACTAGGTGAGGTTCTATGACCTATGATACACAGGATGTTGGAGTAGGTGATCTAATGGTCTTAAATGGTCAGAATCTTCTGGTCTTAAAAATCTGTGAAGCTATGAAGAAGTATAATTTATGCCACCTTAGGCTCTTTGGCACATAAGTTACACAAGTTTAGCTCTTCCTTACATGTTCATAGATTGGTGTACTAAGGAAGCCCGATCAAGTTTAAGGAAGTCTATTTTTAATTATTTCTATCATGGTAGCACCTAAAAACCCCAACCAGAGATCAGCTCCCTATAGTACTAGGTAGAGTACAAACAGATACTATGAAGATAGTCCCTGACTTAGAGAACTCACAGTGTAGTTACACAGCCATTCATCACCTGTGAATATGGTGTCAGGTGTAAGTATTAAAATATGCTGATAAAATCAGTGTTTCCATTTCACCCTAATGCAATACAGAGGTTTTGGGTAAAAATGAAACCATCATTTTTAATAGCTTTAAAGATATTTTAAACAAACAGTACAGTAAAAGAAAACCAAATCAAAAGATGAGTTCTAGGTATGGAACTTTTCAGATCCTAAGAGATCCGAGGTTCAAGAATGAAGAGGATAGACCCCTGACGTTTACTCAGGGCCCTGGATAATTCTGCATCTGCACATGTTTGTGGAGGGCAAAGCACAGTGCTCCTATGTTTGACTAACCAGGCAGAGCTTTGCTAATAGAACTGAAAGGGGCTAAATGACTTCAAGATAAATAAGACTTTAGAAAAAAAATAATGAAGGAATTAAACTGACCTTCTTTAGAAATGGGTGAGACCGGGTAAACAGGGAAAGACCTTGTTTTGCTTTCATCCTGGAAAAATAACATTTCTTCCTTTCCAGCTCAGTACAGTTGACTGATTTGGAAACAAATCTGTTTTCTCTGGAAAGATTTATTTGCCCACCAGACTTTTTTTTTTTTGTTGGCAAAAAGAAAGCAATAAGTTGAAAGAACAAGGATCGTCTTGTTAGCAAGTTTAAAGGGCTCAGTAATTAACTGATACATGTGAAGGCACAGCATGCAGGATGCTTACAGCAACCTACTGTATTATGGTGTCATGTGGAAGTGCTTTAAATGGCATGATAACTTCAGAGAATACAATTTAATTCAATTATCTGCCAGTGTTAGGTAGTGTCGAGGAGGCATATTTAATTATGAAGTAAGCAATAAACTTTGTTGAGATAAGGACGCTCAAATGTCCTTTATGAAAACAACTGTTAATCTGTGAAGTGGTTTGTTTTTTGTTTTTGATTTATTATTTTTTGGAAGGTATATTTCTTGAAAACAAAGATGCATTTATTTGGTCTGGAGGAAGCAGTATACATTTTTTCACACCGGTCATCTAACGATACACAGTAGATGCTCAGTAAATACAGGTCTCACCCTGTGCTTTGAGGAAGTCAATCACCAAGGGGCATTAAGCCATGAAGTCATCTCCTTTTGGTGTATGGTATGTAATGATGTTCTGCATGGGCAAAGATCTCTAAGGTAATTGAGCACAGCCTCTATGGTGCTAGTCCCTCAACATGCCTCTGGTTTGTTTGTGTTTTTGGTTTTCGTTTTTGCTACTGAAAGCAATTATTGACTTGGGGCAAAGCTGCATACCTAACATTAGGCTTCTAAAACCATATTGCACTTATTTAAATGCAGTTAATCTGATTTTCAGAAGTGCTGAGCATCCATAGCTCCCATTGACAACGGTATCTGTAAGTGTCTCTGGTTTCTGAAAAGCAGACTACTTTTATTAGGGTGATTATAAGAATTATTATTATATGAATGAACAGAAGAATAACATTATTATAAGAATGTATTTAGGAGGCACATTTTATGCAGCAAGCTCCATTGGACTTGGAGGGAGAAACATGGATTGGAGGAGTGAAGAGTTCAGAGAAAGCACCAGAAAGTCAGTCTGTGGGCAGGTAGCTGGAACGCTGGCTGCAGTTTGTAGCATATTCACCCAAGAGTTCTGAAAGACCTCAGATCTGAGATCGCAGAACTACCAAGTATGGTTTATAACCTATCACTGAAATCAGCTTCTGTAACAGATGACTCGAGATAAGTAACGTGACACCAATTTTAAAAAAAGACTCTACAGGTGATCCTGGCAGTTACAGGCTGGTAAGCCTAACTTCAGTACCAGGCAAATTGGTTGAAGCCATAGTAAAGAACAGAATGATCAGATACATAGCTCACATAATTTGTTGGGGAATAGTCAATACGGCTTTTGTAAAAGGAAATCGTGCCTCACCAATCTGTAAGAATTCTTTTAGGAGATCAGCAAACATATGGACAATGGTGATCCTGTGGATATAATATATTTGGACTTTCAGAAAGGCTTTGACAAAGTCCCTCACCAACAGTTCTTAAGCAAAGTAAGAAGTCATGGGAGAAGAGGGAAGGTCAAAAAAGGTAGAAATAAATGATCAGTTTTCAGAAGGGAGAGAGGTAAATAGTGGTGCCCCCAGAAGACTGTCCTGGGATCAGTGTTGTTTGACATATTTGTAAAAGAAAAAGGGTAAACAGTGAGGTGGCAAAATTTGCAGGCGATAGAAAATTACTCAAAATAGTTAAATCCAAAGCAGACTGAGAAGAGTTACAAAGGGATCTCACAAAATTGGGGGATGGGCAACAAAAATGGCAGATGCAATTCAATGCTGATAAATGCAAAGTAATGCACACTGGAAAATATAAATCCCAACTATACATACAAAACAATGGGAATCTAAATTTAAGTATTGCCACTCAAGAAAGAGATCTTGGAATCATTGTGGATAGTTCTCTGAAAACATCCACTCAATGGGCAGCAGCAGTGAACAAAGCTAACAGAATGTTAAGAACCATTACGAGAGGGAGAGAGGATAAGACAGAAAATATCATAATGCCCCTATATAAATCCATGGTACTCCACACCTTGAATACTGTGTGCAGTTCTGGTTGCCCCATCGCAAAAAAGGTATACTAGAATTGGAAAAGCTACAAAGAAGGGCAACAAAAATGATTAAGGGTATACAACAGCTTCCATATGAAGAAAGATTTAAAAAAAAACTGGGACTTTTCAGTTTGGGAAAGAGATGACTGAAGGGGGAGATGATAGAGGTCTATAAAATCATAAGGGAGAAAGTGCATAAGGAAGTTTTTATCCCTTCACGAAGTACGAACCAGGGATCACCCAATGAAATTAATAGGCAGTGGGTTTAAAACAAACAAAAGTAAGTATTTCCTCACACAACGCACAGTCAACTTGTGTAACTCATTGCCAGGGGATGTTGTGACGGCCAAAACTATAACAGGGTTAAAATAAGAATTAAATTCATTGATGATAGGTCTATCAATGGTTATTAGCTAAGATGGTCAGGGATGCAACCCATACTCTGGGTAGTACTAGCTTCTGAGTGCCAGAAGCTGGGAGTCAATGACAGGGGATGGATCACTCACTGATTATGTGCTCTGTTCATTCCTTCTGCAGCACCAGGCATTGGCCACTTTCAGAAGACATACCTGGACTAAATAGACCTTTGGTCTGACCCAGTATGGCCATTCTCATGTTCATCTCTATATTATTATTTATTTGTATTACTGTAGTGCCTAGGTACCTAGTCACAGACCAGGACCCCATTGTGCTAGGTGCTGTACAAATTCAGAACAAAAAGTAAATAGTTTTCTTAAAAAAGAGCCAGTTTTGTTTTAGAAACAAGGAGTCCACATCTTATTACACACCTTCCAGTACCTGAAACACAGTAAGCATCTGTGTTTGAAAATGTTGGCCTGAATACCCAGTAAGCCTTCTATAATTCTCAATGAAACCTATACAGGAGTGAACGGAGTCTCTTCAAGTACACTATTGAGTTTTTTTAAAACTACAACTAATGATTTTATTTCCATATTTATTTTGCAGACTGCCACTTCCATGCTTCAGGTGACAGCCAATGACTGAAATCTACAAATAATTTCAGTTTCTTATTCAGGGCCAGATTTTGCCATCCAGACCAATGCTGAGTGGTGCCTTATTCCACAACTAATACTCCCTCCACTCTTTGACATTTACAGAGCCAAATAGTCCCTTAGAATGTACACCGCTCTCCCATCCCCTGTAGAGAGAGGAGCTCACAAGCACCTGAGAGCAGAATTTGGCCCATGATGTTAGAAATATTTGTATCTGTTCAATCTCGTATTTAGCTGTGGCACTCTGAGTATCTCTTCCAGTCCTGAAGAACAGCTCTTTGTAGCTTGAAAGATTGTCTCTCTCACTATCAGAAGTTGGTCCATTAAAATATATGACCTCACCCACTTGATCTCTCTATTAGAAATCAACGGATTCATTATAAATGAAGCACATTATCTGTAGCGTACTGGAAAATTCCATAGGATCTTTGTAACTAGCAAAGAGGATCTGAATGGGACGAGCTGTAAGCTATTTCTCTAGGGCTCAGATCCTGAATGGTGTTTAGGCTCCTAACCTCCATTACTTTCAGTAGAATAGGAGTCTAAATGCCTTTGAGGATCTGGGCCTTGATCATCAGTTTGCAATCTAGCCATTGGCATGGGGCAGGAGTTTGCAGCATGGGAAAGAGACTGCGACTCAGCAAATCACAGCCTCTCTTCTGGTCCCCCTGCAGTTCTGGAGGACTAAATTGCAGGAGGTTTCAGTGTACGCTTGCTGATGTGCCGGGGTGACTACATTGCCAGGACAAACTAAGGGCAGGGGGAAGGGAGTGCTAAGCACACTCATAATGTCTTCCTGCCTCTTCCGGGCCACCTGCACAACGGGGTGATGACTGACCAGCTATATGGAGCCTGTTTCTCTTTGCACACAAGAAGTGGCAGTACACTGCACCAATAGAAGCAGGAACGATCTGGCCCTACCCTAAGAAGATCCAAGGGATGTCCAGCTTTGCTCTTTTCCGTATTAGTGGCTGGAAAGGATCGAATTTAAAAGATCAAAGTAGAATGAGAGGAATGGATTACTGGGCATACCTTGTGGAGGGAACAATGCCCTTTGGACTGGATGGGTAAAGTGGATATTGCATTGCCTGTTCATCCTCGGTCTGTAATCTTAATCTAGCATTGATTGGGCAGCCTGGAAAACTGCTGAACTGCCATAAGCAGTGCCTAATGCAGATGGCCATCCTTGACGGTGGATGTATTTGGCCACATCATCCAAATGTGACAGGTGGATACAAAAACATAGTTATGAAGAGAGCCCAGGACTAAATAAGGCTAAGTACAGTATTTTTCTCCCTGCATTAAAGGATGGCTGGTTCACAGCAGTTCAGGTCAAACCCTACATGGAACAGGAAAGGATGCATGCAGTACACAAGGCTGGCTTTGCACAAAGGAGCAAGCTGCTGCAGTGGCCAGGCCAAATTTAATTATCTGATTTAACTGGAGTTGCAATTGTGTAAACCAGGGCAACACTGAGCTCTGGATGTCTAATCTGTGAGTTTACCCAGGACAAAAAAAGCTTGGTTTTGCACAGTATTGGAAATAAACAGTTAGCAAAGCATATGAAGGGAGATTATGTATTAAGGAAGATTATGCATGAAGGGAGACAAGCATTAAATCAAGAGACTAAGGAGGGACTTGTGCTTGGGGAACTGAACAGGGATGTAGAAACTTAGGTTAAATTACCAGCTCCTTTGTGAATGTGGGCAAATTACTTTCCCTTCTGATACCTCAGTTCCCCATCAGTAAAATGGGACTAGTAATCCTCTGCCCTTTGGGGGCATTGGAAGCACACATTCACTAGCATTTCTGAGATGTTCAGATACTATAATGATGGGTACCCAGATGTGCCAGGTAGATTAATCATATTTGCTGAGTTTAAATGACTGAATGATTTTGTTTAGTTACTTGATTTTTTTCCCCCCGACAAGCAGGTATTAAACTTACCTGGAGATATTTAAATGGGATTGTGACATCAGAAATTTTTATATCTTAATTAAGATGTTTTACACATTACATTTTTTTCACATATGACAGCTTAGGAGGAAGTGTGGGCTAGTGGACCAGGTATTAGGCTAAGAATTAGGAAATCCAGGCTTTAGCTGTGGTTTGCCACTGATCTTCAGCAAATCACTGTATCACTCTGTGCCTTTGTTTTTCCTCCTGCTCTTTATTCATCTTGTCTATTTAGACCATAAACTCTTTAGGGCAGGGACTAGACAGCTGTATAGCTCCTAGCACTAATGACTTCAATCTCAGCTGGGACCTCTAAGCTCTACTGTAATACAAATACACATTAATAGCATATTTGTAGGGTTAAATTCTGTTCTTACACGCACCGGCACAAATCCCACTATGCACGTCAGTTTCCTCTGAATAGCACATATACATAATGAATGTAAACCAAATCTGTCCCTTGCCACAGTTTGTCTGTCTCATTACCTTACATCACCACAAAACCATAAGCTTTCCTAAGATTTCCCTGGCAGGACCTGAGAGTCTCTGCATCTAGTTCACTTTACCTCCAACACCCTCTTATACTTCTGAAGCGGATCTAAGTGCATGTGTCTGGTCTAACCTTAGAGTGACTCAACAGAAATAACTCTGCATCTCTATATATAGTTCAGGCACCTCCGACATCCAGATGACTCAGCAGAAGAGCCATGCATCTTCACACAGGATCCTAGAATCTGCCTCCCAGTTACAGTACAAGCCCAGTGGGCGTGTATCTGTACATTTTAATGGCCTTTTTTTGAGTAACCTCCTCCCCTACCTAGATTAAACCGGTTGCTGCTGCCACTGTCTAAAATTGGTGCTACAGTTGTTTGTGATCCCAGAGAGTTAGACAGGCTGCAAAGGGAGCCTTTTTATACTGAACATTTGTATTCCCTCATCAAGGCACTTGCTGTTGCTCCATAAAGTTAGGGTCATATTAGGGAATGGGTCTGGAGAATCCTGTAGTTTACTGGGCTGATTTTCAGCTACTTCACTCCTATGCTTGAGGGCTTTAAGCTGTCTTTGCACTTCCCTTAGTAGTCTGTGGCCATGCAAAACTCTGCCTCACACCCAGTGTGTTAGCGCAGTCTCAGGGATGGTCTAACTTATGCTTTACTTTCTATGGCCAAATATATGTCCTAAGAAACAGAAGACCCATAATGTAGTACACACCAGCCAAGTTCTCAACATGCCCTTGCCCCAACCCTATGCCTGGGTCTGGCAGGAAGGCCACTATACAGCTTTTACCCCAGCTCTGCTGCAGCTAGGGAAGCCCTCTGTGTGAGGGATTCCTAGGGAGTCATTTCTGCCCACTGAAAAGCCCCTTTATGCTGCTCCAGTGGGCCTAAGTCTGACTGAAAATCAGGCCTTGTATGTCTGGGGTAACTTTCCATAGCTCTTCATCACCCCACCTTGGAGTCTTCTGCTGCTTGGGACCAAAGTCAGGGAGACTTCTGCTGTCTATGGTGGAGGGAGTTTCTTTATAAGTGGCAAGGTCCTAGTCCCCACTCTGAAAGCTTTGCCTTGCATTAGTGATGTAAACAGTTGTAAAACCATCTTCCTTGACAAGTGAAAGACACTCCACCATCTTCACCTTGTCAGGGAATCCCTGGGTGGTGCAGAACTGCTGTACTGGCTCCTGGGGCAGCACACTGTCCCAGTCCTCTACCTTCAGCCCCGACAATCTGCTGCTGAGGTTGAACGTGCAGCCTTCTACCAGTTTCTTCTGATGCTTCGTTATACACATAACACTCCAAATTATTCAAAGGGCAAACCCCTGGTGTACATAAACTGGAAACATCAGACATACCGTCTCATGAATGGAATCCATAATTTCATGCCAGAAGTTTTCAATGTCATGACAATCCCCTCGCATGTATAAAATGTTTCCTACAACGGTTTTGCACACACAACAAAGCTCTGAGCTGGATGGGAGCAGTTTATGTAATTTCTTTAGAAATAAATAAGCCTTATGCTGAAAGGTAAATGACACTATAATTTTCTTGATGTTTATAGACATCATTTCATCCTGCTCTCACGTAGCTGTCTAATCTTCCATAGTCAGAGCCAGATGTAAACTAGGGTCTGAATGAGCTCTCCCCCGCCTTCTGTTGATGAACCATGAGAAAAGACCTCAGGAGCAGACTGTATTTGCATCAACACACCTACTTTGTTTAGGAGATCAGCAGACAGACCTGCTTTTGCCAAAGTGATCAGTTTTGTCTATTTTGGGTTGAAATTTTCTTTAGTCTTGGACTCAGGGGTAATGAAATGTTCTTATCCTTACTAGATGACTCAACAGCAGAGCTGTACTTAATGTGCCCTAACTGAGCAGGTCACCCTAACTTTAACCTCATTTGCTAAGCATGAGGTAGCTCTAACCAAAAATCAGAAGGGATGGAGGTTTTGTTGAGAGAGTTCTACGAGCTATTTGATCTATCAAGTGTTTGAAAACAGAGCTGCTCAGGTTCAGCTAAGTATCCTTGTTTCTGGTTGCTGATTGCTGGAGTTGATGTCACTGAGAAGTAGCTCTGGGAGGCTGAACCAGGAGAGTGTTGCAGTGAAAGATAGTGCAAAGGATGTAGCATCCATGGGTTTCCCCATTAGCTGGTTCAATCCCCAAGAGCCAGGCAAGCATTGGAGATAGCAGTGAGCAGCATAAGTGGTTAGCAGCGACAAAGACACCAATGAGGGTGTGGAGTAGCAGCAGGAGAAACGTGGCTCAAGCACACACATCTTCGCTTCTGGTTAGTGGCTATGGCTTGAGCACTGCGTGGGGATCTGCATGGCCTGGTTTGAGTCCTGCAATTCCTCAGAATGGGGGAGAGGGAGGAGAGTGGTGTGTTAAAAGCATGGTCCGCATGGGCCTTTCACACAGCAAGCTGGGGAACCAAGGCAAAGGACTATTGCCCAAGGGGATGTTGTGTACTTATGGTACAGGCTCTTTTGAATCATTATTGTGTTGTTTTTCCCAAATTAATTCTGAGTTCCCTTTCCCTTTTAATAAAAAGCTTTGGTTTTGTTGGCTATACAGAGACTCAGTGCATGCAATTGGGGAAGTGGTGCCTCCTAGAGGTGCCCAAGGGTAGTGTTTAATTTTTCCCAGATTACTTGGGTGGGGGCTCAGACTGGTTCTGCCTCCATGTTAAGAGGAAACCATAGATATTGAACCCAGCCTTTGCTGCAGCCACCCCACCCACTGGCAGAAGGGTTCCAAACATAAATTCCACTTTTCTAAAATGTCTTGGTGAGAGGGGTACAAGCCATTCTTGGGGAGGTGATGGCAATTCTTGTTATGTACTGACTATTGGGCACCAAGAGGATGCTCACTGCTGATCCCTTCACACCAGCTGAGTGATATTCCAGCTCAGTTTCCTTAGCTAGGTAGAGTGCTGACTGGAACTAGCCTGGAATAGGATAGCATCAACATACTAGAGAGTAGAGGTAGGGTTTAGGACCTAGCAAAGCAGAGCACAAAACAGGAGTGCTCTGCATGGAAGCATTTAGTGTAACAAGATTTATTTTAAAACACAGCTTCACTTTGAAATGTGGTGCTGGAAAAATGGTTTGTGGGGCTCCACTGAAGGCCAATTGGGTTGCATAGGTGCGAATGAAGGCATCATTTGAAGCCACTGAGATTTTTTAAAAGGTGCAGTGGATGATTGCAGAATTGCTGTTTCTGTGGTGATGTATAAAAAGGAAAATGCTGCTCTGAGACCAGGTGGGCTTGCAAGGTTGGTAGTTAGGGAAAAAAGAGTTTGAAAATGGTCACCAAATCGGATATGGAATCATTGAGAGACAATGAACATTGTGATAGAGCAATCTATCATGGAAAAGAGTGGCTTGTGTCAAGGGTTAAATAGTATCATGCATACAACTAGTCAGAAGTTTTTCCAACAGTACTGGTGGTTATAAAAAGGAGTTTATAAAAGAAAGTTTGTTTAATAAAATGTTCATAAAAATTCTGAAATGGAAAGCTTAAAAAACTAGAGTTTTTAGTTTTATATAGTAGAGGAAAGTCATATTTAAATTCCTCCCCTGCAAAAAGAGAAAAGTTTAAAAAGAGGGGGAGGAGAACACTCCCTTTTCTGTGCTCCCACTTTTTTCCAGTGTGTGTGTGCGCGCGCGCGTGCGTGTGTGTGAAGAAAGTAAAATGGGAGAATGCTCCCTTACTCCCTTTGTGGAAAAGAGTGAAAATAGCCTCTGACAAAATGGTCACTTTAAAAAATTGTAACAAAAGAACCAGGGAAAGAAATAGAGAGTAAGGAAAGTAATATCCCAAAAATTTAAGATTTTTTTTATTTTGCCTGAATGAAACAAGCTTTCCAATCCAGGCAAGGAAGCCAAAATACTCATTTTCTTGTCAAGGGAGAAATTTTCTTGAGAAATTTTTTTTTGCAACTAGGTCTAGCTACTTACATTAGAGTCCTCAATAGCCTAAGGAAAAAGGAGAAAACAGATACTAACTGTAAGTTGTGCACTGGAGAGCTTCTTTTCCCCCTTGCCCTGAAAGGCAGAATCAGATATTTTCTATGTAGAAAATCTATCAGTGGAAGACCCTTATAGCTGTGGTACTCCATTTTGAATCAAGTGGAGAGGGCTGATTGGCCAGAATCTGTTGGGGGTGGGTTTAAGAAGCCATAAAACCTGCTTCAGGCACAAAGGCCTTATTCTAGGCTGGGAGTTCAGTTTAGTAAGAGTTCCACTTTGTGTGGAGGTACTGTTGTTAATATGGGAGCTTTATTTGGTAGTGGTCTGCTCCAGACTAGCTGTAAGGATTTCACACCATTTTGGAAACTGAGATTAGACTTGCTAGAGGCTTGGGCTGACTCTGTGGTGTTGGTTCCAGTTAGGTAGCTCAGTTTTTTTTTAGAGCCATGCTACAGCTCTGAATGAAAAGGTTATGTCAGCATAGGAGTGTAATATAACTCAGAGGCAAACTTCTGGTTGGGAATGTGCTGGAACTTAGAAATGCCATCTAGCTTGGAAATTTGGTTTCACTGAGAAGCTTGCTCCAGCCTCAGAGTTCACTTTGGAGCCAGGCCTATTTTGAGGGGTTTATTCTAAGGTGAGGATTGCAGTTAAGAGTCTGCCTACCTTTAACGAAGGGATTTGTTAAAGGGACACTTATTTCTGATAAATCTGATGCTTGAATTTTGTATTTCAAAATTAACACATTTCCTAGGGGATCTTAAATTACAAATCACTTTATTTTCTACATCATGAATAGATGTATTCTCCTTATTTCTCCCTCAGTCTGTGACCTACAGTACACAAGCTACAAATACAATGTGACACACAAAACCCCACAATGCTGAATTTTGTGGTCACTGTTCAGATTAGACCCTCACTTCACGTGCCTGCAAGTTACCATGGTGACCACTAAAAACTCAACATTTGCCAACACTTCTTGCAATGCTAGAGACTCAGGCCCAGATCCTCAAGGACTCCAACTTCATTTAAATGGATCTAGGTCTCAGTGACTTGGACTTCTCACTCAATAGTAACTTACTGAGTCTTCTTGCCCAGAAGCAAGGGAAATAGCATCAGAAACTGCAAAAAAACCCTTATGTATTTCTTGATTCTACTCTGAAGATGACTTCCTCTGCCCTAAATCTCTTGTATGCAGCACAGAATTCTACTTTGTACATTGTCTTTCGTGCCAACTGCATTTGAAAAGCTGTACTGAGTTAAATAGTGCAAGTACAGTGTTAAATAGGAAATGGCACAGCTGAGTGAAAGAGAAACTGGAAAATACAGGCAAGAGGGAGAGAATGTTGTGCTGGCAGGGGGCTCTTGGAATCGCCGCAGATGACCCTTCTTCACATTCTGTTACCAAGTAAAGAGAGGAGGGTCTGTGTGACTTCTTGGAGTTCACTTGCTCTCTTTATGCTGTTAAACCACCCTTGCCACTGTTAATCTATGGCAGGAGGTCATAAAACTGCTCCTGGAGAGCAAATACTTTGGCTTCATAGTGGACCAGATTACAGCAAGAGCACTTATTTTCACATTTCCCTCTCAGCCCTCAGTACATGGTCTGTGAAGTCAGTTGAAAATTCAGAAGTCAGTTCTTGTGAAATCAGATAAAAATTTCCAGCGGTATCTTGAAATGAACGGGGAGATGGTGGAGTTGGGTGGGGATGTCAGTGCTGTGATAGCGTTCCAGATTTTCCTTTTAATGCACACACGAAGCTCTTACTGATGTGAAGAGGAGCTACTATGGACTGAGAAGACAATAGGCTCCCCGGCCCTTTGCAGGTTTAATAAAAAAAATGACATTACATAAATCCTGGAAATAGGTCTTTCCATTTCTAATGCGAATACTGAGAACTCAAGCTGCAATACCTTGTCCAAGTAGATAACGTTACATATACAAGTCACTGGACAAAAGTCAGTGAGCATGGCTGTGGCAATAACAAAGAAGCAGGGCTATAGAATTCCACGAGTTGCTATCATTATTATTTGTATTTGTCCCTAGAGGCCCAAAACAAGATCAGAGCCTGTTGCTAGGCACTGTACATAGAGAACAGTCTCTCCATTGAAAACGTGCTGACTAACTAGACAAAAGAGAAGTATTATTGTCCTCATTTTACAGTTGGGGCACAGAAAGAGATTAAGTGACTTGCCTAAGGTCTCGGTCTGTAGCAGGACCAGAAATTGGAAACTCAGTCCAGTGCCCTAACCACAAGCTGCCTTATCTCACTAGCATATTAGGAAGCTTTTCAAGACAAACTCACATGAAAACTATTGAAGCAGGAATGAAACTGACCTTGTTTTAAAAAAAAAGGTACTAAGTACAAACAATAAAAGTCCTTACAAACATCCTCTTGACAGTCTCAGACTCAGGCTTATTCTGTCACTACAGAGGGCATTGGTGTCATTACTGCCTTTTACTTCACATATTGTCTTAAATTCTCTTGTTTTTATGTAAGACACGGGTAGGCTCATAATACAGAGTTCGTCAGCAGGGGCAGGAAAACAACACAATAACAGACGTTGCAGTTGGAGTGGTTTCAAGTGCTTAAGTGACCTTCTGGGAAATGGTAAGGGCTGCTCCAGCCAATTAGAAGTATTCATCCAGGCTTCCTTTTCAGCTATAGAGAAGACTGTGAACCCACCGGCTTCCCCCTCACCTCTTATAATAAGGGTTTGGTAGGACAACCCGAGCATCACATAAATGTCTTTCAGGATTTTCCCGTGAATCGTGAGTGTTGGCAAAGGAAAGAGCCAACTCTGGAAGCTTATTTTCCAGTTCCTTAATGGCCAGGTCCCTGTTTATATCCAAATGGAGAGGGATAGACCATTCTTATTTTTAGCCCAAGCCATACCGAGTGGGGCACAGGAGGTAGCGGGGAAAGAGTTGCACTCCGAGAGTGATGCTGCTGGCGCTGTCATGGCCCCAGCTCCAGAAAGGCTGGGCAGTAGAGGGGGGCTCACCAATATGTCTTGCTGCACTATGGAAATGTCATCTGTTAATTCCCATGGTGCTATCTTGTGACCCTGGGAGTCAGGGCCTTATTTATCCTTCCGTCCTGCACTGTCACGCCATGTTTGGGGCACTGGTCCGCTCCAGTAGTACTAGCAGCCACCTCCTTCCAGGGAGTTCAGACAGCCATATTGTGGCAGCCTCTTAGGCTTAAGCAACTGGGGAGAGGAAGGGCTCCAGGTATCCTTGTCCACCCCTGCACACTCATAATTAGGCAGGTAACATTTAGATAGTATCATTATTACAGGGTAACCAACTTAGTAGATGGGGGAAGGAGTAGTGGTGATATTTACTAAAGTAAATTGGTGGACTTTAGTAAGGCTTTTGACACAGTCCCACACGACATTCTCATAAGCAATCTAGAGAAATGTGTAATCCAGGGAAACGCTAGATGGAGTTACTGAAAAGTGGGTACAGAACTGGTTTGAAAGACCATATTAAAGAGTAGTTATCAGTGGTTCACTGTCAAACTGGGAGGACACATCTAGTGAGGGCCTGCAGGTGTCTCTTCTAGGTAGGTATTAGTCAATATTTTCCTTCACGACTTGCATGATGGCATGAAGACTATGCTTATAAAACTGGCAGATGACCCCACGCTTGGGAAAGATTGCAAGCACTTTAGAGGATAGGATTAGAATTCAAAACAACCTTGACAAATTAGAGAAATGGTCTGAAATCAACAAGATGAAATTCAGTAAAGGCAAGTGCAAAGCACTCACGCTTCGAAAAGAAAAAACCAAACACACAACTACAAAACGGGGAATAACTGCCTAGGCAGTAGTTCCGGAGAAAACGATCTGAGGGTTATAGTGAATCACAAATTGAATGAGTCAACAGGGCGATACTGTTGCAAAAAAGGCAAATGTTATTCTGTGATATATTAACCAGAGTGTCATAAGCAAGACACAGGAGGTCATTGTTCCACCCTACTGTGTGATGGCTCAGCTGGAGTACGAGGGTGCGTTTTGGGCACCTCATTTTAAGAAAGATGGGAATAAACTGAAAAGAGTCCAGATGAGAGCAACAAAATAAGAGGTTTAGAAAACATGACCTATGAGGAAAGGTTGAAAGAATGGGGACGTTTAGTCTAGAGAAAAGAAGGCTGAGGGGGGCATGAAAACAATATTCAAATATTTGAAAGGTTGTTTATGAAGAGGACAGTGTCACTTGTTCTCTATGTCCCTTGAGAGTAGAACAAAAGGTAATTGGCTTAATTTCCAGCAAGGAAGATTTAGGTTAAATATTAGGGAAAACTTTCTAACTGTAAGCATAGTTAAGTACAAGGATAGGTCAAGGGAGGCTGTGAAATTCTAGGAACTGGAAGTTTTTAAGAACAGGTTAGACAAATACCTGTCAAGGATAGTCTAAGTATACTTGGTCCTGCCTCAGTGTGGGGGGATGAACTAGATGACCTCTCAAGGTCCCTTTCAGCTCAACATTTTTCTGATTCTAGATAGACAGTCTGCCCAAATCTGTTCATCAGCACACATGGGAAGTACATATTTACGAGGGATCTCTGCTTATTAGAGTAATGCTAACATGAACAGTAGGGAGGCACAGTGTTTTATCAAGGAACCAGCAGTTAGGAGACCTAGATTCCTTTCCCCATCACTACACAGTGAGTCTGTAGTAATGTTAGGCAAATCACCTAGCTCCAAATTTTTCAGTTTAAATATCTTGCTTCTGGCACCCAAATAAAGACATTCAGAGGTGCTGAAGTGTTCTCTTTTGTCAAGTGCATGGCGATCCTCAGATGAAAGCCAATGTAAGGTATTATTGTTTGTGATATGTAAGCTCATCAGGAGACAACATAATTCCTTGAATTATGGCTTCCATGGTATCTCTGCATGCCATCTGAAAAGTGCATCGTTTCTAAAGTGACAAATGTCAAACTAAAATGTGGAAAAACAGACACATGCAAATTGAATTGGCAAAAAAAAAATTGTACTAAATGTGAATAACTGGCTATTGTCAGTTTTGCTCAGCACCAGTGGTCAGGTATTGCTAGCTTTTTAAAAAAAACACATATTTCACATGTGAGTAATTAGGCAGTCAGAAACTCTGGCTAGTTCCCAAGTAAACATCCTTTACTCTAACAAGGAAAATTATTGTGTAACCTATCAGGTTACAGTTTTCTGCCTTATGCAACGTCTGACATCTATTAATTATTTCTCAATGGTTAAACCATTATCAGCCTTTTAGTAAATTCTTTCTTTACAATGTAATCTAAAGTACAGGAGAACCCCCCCCATATTCTGATGTCTCTTACCCCCAAACAACAAATTCATCATCATCATCACACCACTATGACTAATGATTTGGGAAGGGTTAATAAGATGATTCTCTGAGATATAACTCACATATAACTGACTCATTACATATAAAATATTCATGTGTGGGACCAGTAGGCTTCACCCTTCCAATCTTGTGCTGCAAAAGGAAGCCCAACTGTTTGTACTTTCCCTCTATAGCAATCCAAGTACTGGTTATATTTTTCAAGGCTATTGTCACATGGAAAAAGAATATTTTGTGGGGTGGTTTTTAAGTGAAAGCTGAGAATACTACTTCATGGGGCCCAAAAAACAGAGCTGTTAACAAGGAGCATTCTCCAGTGAATCCACTTGGGAGTTTCATTGTGTTGCCAGTTTTAGTCTGAAGGGGTGTGATGCTGGGACCTCCATCTTGTTTCTGTTTGTGAGATATAATGTCTGCCTGAATTGGAGTATAAACATCTTGGGTCAGTTTTTCTACTCTACATTCTATACAGTGCCAAGGGCTATTATGGAACTGAATAATAAAAAATAATAAATAAAAGCATTCCCGCATGAACCAAACAGTGACATCCCAGCTACAATGGAAACTGGTTGGATCTTGGAGTGAGTCAATAGGGGTTTAATTGCATCATTTCTAAAATCATGTATATTGAAATTATATTTTTAGAAGAATGTTATACTCGTAAGCAGCTACTAATCCACGATGCATGCAACTCCTTTTAGTGGGACTGAGAATGACAGAATGAGAGACTAGGAGGACAAAATACTACCTCATACCTAATAAATTATTTAAAAACTGGGAGCCAGATTCAATAGGGTTTTACCGTTATAGCTGAGAGGAGAATTTGGCCCTGGAATTGCTCCTTTTAGATATGTTTATGGAGCTCAAGAAAAGACTTTAACAAGTATATTTAGCCAATTTCAGGGAAGAGATTCCCTGTTTACTTGTGTCATTACAATTTGAAATTCTTGTGTGGGAGGAAGGTAGTTCACAAGCTTTCTGTGTTTGGTGTACCGGTAAGGCTGATGTTTCTGAAACACAAATTGTATCTTTCAGTCTCTATTAACTGAGTAGAGGTTCCACCTTTCATGGGATTTTTTCTTTCAAAATATTGTAGCCACAAGTGTTCCCTTGTAAGACCATAAAGTGCGCCAAAGCTGTCTGTCAGCACTCAATAAATACAAATTAATAATAGGTCTGTGAAGTGCTAAATATTGCTTCCAAGAAACTTCTACTTGCAGACAGGAGAAAGATCTGCCCAAGAAGAGTGAAGCATGTTCTTGAGTAAAGGATGTTTATAAATGGAACGGTTCTCTCATATGAAAGATTGAATTTGCTTTAACATGTGTCAGATCTACTCTATCATACAAGTGTGCCCAAATAAGATGTCCAATGTTTACAGTCTATAGTAAGAAAGGGAGTAACATAGAATGAAAATAGAAATAGGCTCACTCTTCCCACTCTATCACCAGTCATGCAGATAGGTGCAATTTGCATCTTCCTGTGTCAGCTGGGGGGTCCCTCCCGCCCTAGGTGGGATTCACCCACACAGGAGAACAGGCAATGTTTGCACAGACACTCTCCTTTGGAATTTCTGCTGGGGAAGGGCAGCCTTTAATTGCAGTTAGGACTTCATAGGAGTTGCCCAGGGATGCACTGCTTCAAGTCATCAATCCACTGCTATGGCTGTGCCATTTCCCCAACCAGTATCACCCACTTTTTGCATTTTGTGCCAAATGGCTGTGGCCCACTTGTGGCCACTTGGAACAACAGTAACCTCTCCCCAGTGGACTTCTGCCATGAAGGGCAGTTCACTAGCAGAAGCAAGCACTTCCCAGGGACTAAATCTTACATAAATGTCTGACTAAACGAAGGGTGATGATTAGAATGTACTGTTATGAAAGACATGTTAAAGGCCTGTGATGAGGTGTTGGATCACAGCATTCTCTTTTGTGCCCAGCAGTCAGAGCAATGGAGGTTCTTCTCCTAGTGCAGAACAACTGGGCACAAAGAAGGGAGCTGATGCCTGGAGCCACTTGATGAGACCGTGTGGCCCAGAGGGAGAGGGTGGAAGAACGGGGATTCCTAGGTTTCAGTCTGGAACAAAATGGTACCTTAAGCAGCCTGGAGATTGTTTGTTTGATATGGAAAGAAGCAGTCTGTGTTGAGCTGGGAGTCTCTGAGAGGCCTTGGAGAGAGGGAGGGTCAATAACTGCTGCTTGGGACCAGGCAGTCGTTCCCTACCTGGGAAAAGGAGGCTGCCCAGCTGTTCAGGGATACGAGATTGGGGTACACTTTATAAACAAATGACACTAAGAAAATACCTGAATTTTTGGCACTGATTTCTGCTCCAAATGGGAAAGTGACCTGTCAAGCCCTGAATTTCAGCTATTTCTTCGCTAAGGAGGCCACAGTAACATCAGCGTTCTGACTTTGTTTTCTTTGCTGAGGCAGAACTGCTGTTCAGTTCAGTGGGAATTTGGTAAGAACTGCAGAATCGTGCTGTGAAGCCACACAGACTTGAAGGGAGGATACCCTGTTCAGTGTGATTATGATGTTATGCCTCTGCTTCCTCCACTCAGCCCCAGTATCTCCACCCATTGGACAGGATGAGCCGCCATTTCTGTGCTGTAGTTCAACAAACGTTTAAGCATAATCTTCCCCACTTTTCTCTGGGTTTATCCGTGGAAGGGGATGACCTGACCCATAGACCTGAGAGAGGAAAAAAGATGATACATTATTTTATATATAGCATCATACTTAGCCAGACCACTATCTAATGGGTTGAAGTGTGGCAAAAAGAAAAGTTCTAGCCTGAAAGATCCAAAATGGGTGTAATACAATACAGAGTGGGGTATGGCCATTGTAGCCACAATGCTTCACAGGATATGTGTGTCTTGAGTAGTTTTCTGAGGCAGAATGTTTACTGAACTTTAAAACGGATGATGCTCTGGGTATACAGCCTTGTCTACAGTAGAAAATTAGGTCAGAATAACTATGCCAGCGAGGGAGTGTGAAAAATACAGCCCCGTGAGTGATGCAGTTAAACCGATCTAGCCCCCGCAGTGTAGATACTGTTAAGTAGAAGAGAGAATTCTCCCATTTACGTAGCTCCAGCCTCTCCAAGAGGTGGATGACCTATGGTGACAGGAGAACCCCTCCCATCAGCATTGATAGCCTCTTCGCTGAAGTGCTACAGTGGCAAAGCTGTAGCGGTGCAGCTGCACCACTGCAGTGTTTTAAGTGTAGACCAGCCCTAAGGGGTGGCCTGGAAGAAGTCATGAAGTCAGGAGCGAACCAAAGAGAAAAGGGACAGAATGTTGGTGGGAATGCGGAGCCGTGAATTAGAAGCAGTCCTGAGGGGCAGCCCCACAGCTGGCATTCCAGTGCCTCCAGCAGTTCCCAGACGGTGCAGACACTGCACCATCTTTACAGAGGCTCCTGGTGTGAAAGTGAAGAACAGTAAGACCCAGGCACATTGCTTCTGGCAGAGAAACCCCTGATGTCTTTATTAAAGTGCCCTTCACAGGACTTGCTTGTTGTCTCCAGGAACCAGATGACCATGACCCTTATGGTTTTAACTTAACTCAAGAGGGACAAGGGGCACTCCTTTTTCTTGACCCCCACCACCCTCTTTGCAGAGACTAGTGCTAATAGTCCTGCAGAATTCTTCCACTCCCTCAGAACAGGGACACCCACTCCCGCCCCGTACGTGACCCAGTATAGACAGGCACAAAGGAATGAGTCTTCTTACACCTCTCCCTCTTCTTCACTTGCAGGGATGAAGAGACGATTAGAGTGATGATTGGGGGTGGGAGAAGATAATGTTGGTAGGGACATTTTGGATCGTCTTGGGCCACCTGATTCACTTCCATCACAAAGGAGGATGGTTCCCTACAGACAGCATATTTCCCAGTGCTTTGTCCAATCACATTTTAACTACTCACTCAATGGGACCACCACCATTGCCCTGGGGATGTTGTGCCACCTAGCACACTCGTTTTTTCTTGATTTTTTTTTAAAATTGTAATTCTCTTTTGCTCAATTTGTTCCTGTTACTGCACATCATTACTCTCACACCGTCCTGAATTGTTCTCTCACTCCTCTGTCTTTACCCCCTACCAAATAATTGGCTGTTGTTATCACATTCCCCAGAAACGTAGGATGTTGTTTAAAAGCTGTGTCCCCTGGGGCCTACAAGTGTTGTACCCCCTTTTGGTTCCACTGAAAAGAAACAACGTGGAGCATGTTAAGTTTTGGATATTCTGTTTAAAAAAACCCAGGCATTTTCCTAACCAAAGAGGGTAGATCACAGCAGCAAACCTTTACAGAAAATGGAAACATCATTTTTGGAACGTGATATTTCAGAGAGAGGTTTGTTGGCTACCATTAAAATGCACAAAAGTGCAAAGTTAAAAGAATAAAGAGGCAATAATGAATGTGCAAACATGGAATCTTGCGATTTGTATTTTTCAAAATACTGACATTTTCTATAACTCCTTTCCTTTTTGGGGTATTTCTTTGGGGCCCATCCCTTAATATCTTAATGCCAAATTGTGGTTAACTAGTAAAAACAAACAGACGTGGAAATGAAAACTAAGTTGAAAAACAAGAGATTGTTGTAATATTGTACTTTTCCATGAAAGTTAACTAGAACAACAATGTCAATGAGTCACTGACCTTTCCCTGAATCCTGTCTACTCCAGCTTGTAGACACTAGTTCCAAACCTCACAGTTTGATTGCCATGGTGTTGTTGACAGCATATGTAGTAAAGGCTGTCCGGCATGAGAGACTGTTTCTCCTTGTGATTTTCAAAGCTGTCTAAGGGATTTATAGTCAAATGAATAGAGGATGTTTTAAATCCTCTAGGTGGCTTTGAAAATCTTATCTTAGGTCTATTGAAAGCAAGTCGCTAGTGATTAAAGTGTTAATTTGAAGAACTATAAATCAACAAATACTATACTGGAGAAGTGACAACACAGATCCTTGGGTACATAGATGGAGAAGCCCTGCTCAAATCCCACCATTTTGCTGTTCAAATGTCAAAAACAGTGATGTTCAAGTGGCATTGTATAGATCTGGATTACTAGGTAAAACCCAGTCCAGGTTCATATCGATTGAAGGATGTTACCTAGGGTGACCAGATGTTGTCTCGATTTTATAGGGACAGTCCAATATTTGGGGCTTTGTCTTATATAGGCGCCTATAACCCCCCCACTCTCATCCTGATTTTTCACACTTATTATCTAGTTACCCTAATGTTACCATATAATGGTCACCTCTCTGGACCACATTGTGGGCATCTGAGTCAATGTCCCTGTAGACATGTTCTATCCACATCATTATTGGCACTTGTTATTGTCTTCTAGACAATCTCACAGAAGAGGCAGTCCCTCTGGGGGGTGTGTGTGTGTGTGTGTGTGTGTGTGTGTGTGAGAGAGAGAGAGAGTTCTCTCTCTCTCTCTCTCTCTCTCTCTCTCTGTCTGAGTCAGTATGGTACATATCATGAACAATAAATTTGCACACACGACATGTACAAATGCGTAATGGTTTCCTCTGTGAAGCAATGGTATGTTCGCACTGTGGTTTCAGAGCAATCTGTCCACCTTGTTATCAGGGTTAAAAATTTGTGTTTTGATATTTTTTCCACAGTTGCAAAATATTGCAATTGGCTGAAGAATGAACCATGGCGCATGTGCTAGTGCCCAGTAAATCCAGGATTCTTTCTCTGCTAGTCCATTAACTCATCAGCTAACCCTTTTCACCTTCGCCAATCCTGGTTTAGAGTTTCTTGCCTCCCAAATTAGTTTCTAGGTATAGTGCCTACTGCATCTGTGGTGTTGATTGTCTAAAATTATTAATAGTTCTTATCATTCTAGAAACCCTGGTGGTATAGGAAGCTGTCAAATCTTGTTACTGCATTACTTTTTTTCCACTGTGATAATACAGCTCCATATTTCAGTATCCATTTTACCCATAGCAGAAAGCATTACTGAGCAACTGGAAGCAGAGAACTCTAATTCCATATTTGTTTAAATACAGGGCATCTTCCAGGCTTTCTTGAATGCTACCGGCTACGGGATCTGATTCAGAGGAACTGCTGTGGGTTTCCTAGAGGTTTGTGAAAAGGACATTGCCCCCCTACTAGCTGGAGTCACTGCAAGATGGCATTTAGTCTCCATTTACTTGGTAATGAACTGTAGGATGGAAAGTGGCAAGACTTTAAATTACCCTTTTCAATAAATAAGGCAAGAGAGAGAGCATGTTGAGGGAGGTGGGCTGAATGAGTGAGAGATTTAGTTACAGGCAGCACGGGCTGTGCAAATCAGCCTGACATTCAAATATAGAAGAAAATTACTGCTCTCCCTGTGCAGGTGGGCTGTAAGGGTGCAGAGGAGGTGCTCGGAACTCTTCCCTCCATCTGCTCCATGCTACTGCATGGAAGACAACTAGAATGTACATCACAGGGGGTGGGGTGAGCACTAATTCTGCCAGTAACTCCCAGTGGCACTGGATGGTGTGAGCCTTTATAAATTGGAGGTGGAGAATGGCACTGGGGGGTATCAGCTACACCTTTTCTAAAGAGGAAGGAAGGTCATGTTTCCCTGAATGTTGAAAGGAGGCTTCTGAAATCTGCAAGTATAATATCTTCATCTGTTGCCACTTGGAAGGTGTGGATGCACATGATGCCCATATAAAGTAGTGGAAAAGAGGGCAGAACTGTCACCATCAGTATTATACATGGCATGGCCAAGCAGCTAAGCAGCTAGGTTAGTCACTGATTAGTGGGAATAGCAAATCCAGCAAGAAGATGGAAGAGCACTGAATGGCAGCTCAGCCAATTATGAGTATTGCCAGTGAGGACAGAAGTGGGTTATGAAGACGGCTGGGAGAAAATTGTCCATATGCAGGTCACAGCAATCATTTAGTTAGGCTTAGACTCCAATGAGGCAACCAATTTTTCCCACTGTTATCTGTCCAGAGCAAGATCTTTGACTCCATCATAAGTTGTCTCCATGACGGCAGCATCATTTTTGATCGTCCTCTGATAGGTCATTTTTTATACTCCCTGCCTTCTCTTCCCTCCAGGTGGAATCCAGTCTAAGATATTCCTTGTGCTTCTGCCATGGAGGAGCCTGATGGCATGGCCAAACCACCATACAAGTCTCTGTCTAATTATTATGTCAGCAGTCTGTTGACTCACAACACTTCTGCATTGGTTACATGATCATTCCAATGAATTCCCAAGATTCTTTTCAGACAACGCTGGTGGAAAACATTAAACCTCCTATTGTACACATCCACCATTCACTTTTCTGAGGCATACAATAGTGCAATCTCATTTTAGTGTGTAAATGTATCTTCTTACTCTTCCAGATGTTTGACAAATGGGAAAATGATCCACTGGCTCTACTGATTCTTGCCTACTCTTTTTTAGTAAGCTGATCATTAGCAGATATTGTATCACCAAAATAGATAGTCATCATCTCTCTTGTATGTGTCTCCATCAATCACACATCCACCAGTATTGATAGCATTCTCTCCTATCTCCATGGTCTTGGTCTTCTGGGTACTGATACAACGTCCCACTTTAGCAGCTTCTGCTTTTATGCTCATAATGAGTCTTTTTATTCCATCCAAGTTGGCATTGAGTATGACTATATCATTTGCAAGATCTAAGTCTCTCAAACAGTACCAGCATCCTCGGCAGCAGCCGTCGTTCTTCTCTTCACAAAGTCTATGGCAGTGCAGATGAAAAGTGGAAACAGTATGCAATCTTGTGTTATGCCAGTAAGATCTTTAAACCATTTCGTGTCTCCACTCTCTGGCCTGATGCAGCATGCATACTCTTCATACAAAGCTTTTATCAAATTAACACTCTTTGCTGGAATTCCACCATGCCTCAAGATCTTCCAGAGGGCTTCTCTATGACACTATCAAATGCTTTTGTAAAATCAAAGATGTTTTAAAAATCGTCTTCTGCTGGTATTCTAAGCCTTCCTCAATAAGTCTTCTGAAGGTGAAAATCTGGTCTGAGCACAGTTTACCAGATCAAAATCCAGCCTCTTCTTCCATGAGTACTTTATGAATGGCAGTTTTCATCCTATTCAAAATGATAATGCATAACACTACCAGGTACAGATTAGAGTGTTATCCCTCTCCAGTTATCACAAATAAGCTGGTCCCATTTTAGGGATTTTACAGATAACACCTCTTTTCCCAACGTTAGGACAGATCTCCTTTTCCTAAACCATTCTGTATAACCTGCACATGTCAGCATCTATCTTATCATAGCCTGGTGCTTTACCACTCTGCCATTGGTGTATTGACCTAGTTCTTCCTCAAAAGGGATTACTTCTAGTGATACAGATAAATCTGTTGTTTCTTCATATCCCTCAGTGTGTGTTAGGGGTTCTGGCTGATTGAGCACATCCTGGAAATGTTCCATTCAACTGACTGACTGTCCTTCCTCTGTGGTTAAAATGGCACCATCTTGAGCTTCCACAATGGTTCAAAAGTTGTGATGCCAGTTGATTACATATTGGAAAAAGCCTTTTAAAATCCCCTTGCTTGTGTGCCTCCTCAGCTTTTATTACTTTATTTTCCCATCCACTCTCTCTTATCTCTTGTGGCTGATCTTTTAACTTCCTTGTCTTTGTCCACATTTTGTTCTTACAGAATAGCTCATTTACTGTTTCATTCTTGTTGAATTTTCTTCTTTAGTTGTTTCCTCTCCACAAAAGATCCATGTACATGGTTGGAGCCGCTTGTCTTAAATCTTCTCACCTCCCATGTAGTCCTGGTTGCAGTCACACTTGCTTTTTTGAAAAACTGCCATTCTTCTTTTTCCTCTGTCATCCATTAGTGTCTTTAACTCTTCAGATGAATTGCTAAGTTACAGCTTGAAATTTTGTCTTCACTGGTGGATCTGCTATATTTCAAGTATCGTGCATACTTTCTGCCTTGCTTGGTATAACCTTGGTTTAGTTTTATTTCAATTATCCCAATAACAAGATGGTGGTTACTTAAAGCATTAGCACTCGTACACACCCTGGTGTCCAACAGAAATCCTCTCCAGTGCTTATTAATAGCAACATGATTATGCTGTTTCAGGGTGAAGTCATTATTTGATCTCCATGTCAATTTATGTCTTTCCTTCTGTGAAACTAGTGTACACCCAGTGCAAAGATAGCATAGGCAACAGAGTTCAATAAAACGTTCTCCCTCATCAGATTGTCCTGGGATGCCATGTTGGTCCATAATGTGTTTATATTCAGTATTATCATTCCCAGCTCATGCATTTAAATCTCTCATGAGATTAACAAATTGTCATATTTGTTGATCTTGCCAAGGATGCTCTGCAATCTTTCACAGAATGACAGAGTGTGGTAAAGGGACATGCTGGGTGAGATAATATCTTTTATTGGACCAACTTCTGTATAGGCACCTTCAAGCTCTTCTTCGGGTTAAGGCAAAAGTGTTCAATAAACCTTCCCACCTGCACATCACATTCACCATTGTGTCAGACAGACACCGCACCTCCCCAGACTGATCACTTCTGCCCATTGAAGCACAACACAGACCTCACATTCCCCTCACTCCCGCTGTAATAAAAATCCTGACCTCTGAACTTAACAATCTAAGCATGCTGTAGTGGTAAGCAGAGGGGGGGCCAATTTTTAGGGTGATGTGTAGCTGGCTTGTGGAGGGAGGTTGGAGTGGAGGTTTGGTCTCACAGTGATTTGGAACGTGCAAGTGTTTTGGTATCTGCTGGAGCTAGACACAATTTACCTGTGGAGATCAAGGCAACAAGATTTGCTGGTGACTCCATTCTAGAAGCTCTCCTTTATCAGTGTGATGTCTCCAGGGCAAGAGGGTTGTATATGGAGGAGCTGAGGAGCTCCATCAGGGAAGGGGAGAGTGAGTGGCTTGCAGTAGAGTGGAAGCCTCTGGAGTGAATGTTTGCAGTGTAGAAGGATCCTTGGTGGTGTCAGCGGAAATTGAGGCAGCATCTCTAGCTCTCCCTTCATCAAGCTGGGACATGGGATGGGGATAGAGGACTGGGAGATGGGACAGCACATGACAGTGGAATTGGGATGGATAAAAGGGGGATTTTCTGAGGCACTGGACATCGTCATTCCTTATTGTGTACCTGCAGCTGCCACTGCATGTGTGCTGGACTGAGCATCTGGACCTATATGTGTGACAAGGGGTAAGCACAATGGAGGCTGAGTTAGGCATTATATGGCAGTTCACATGCCAGAGTCCTAGCTACTGGGGGCGTGTGTCAGTACTTCACTGGAAGATGAAATCGGTCTTTGAGTTTAGATTTTTAAGGGCAGTATAACTGCTCATAAATGCTAGTTTGGTTTCACTCTAATTTTATGATGTGATCTCTGTGGACATGGCTTGAAATCATTTTCTTGTGAAACTGAGTGGGTCATAATCCCAAGGTCTGCTTCATGTTCCCATACTGCAGTAAGATTGTAAAGGAAACTACAATTTTTAATGATTTTAGAACCGAGTTTCTTCATAAAGGACTTCTTAATTGGCCCAGTGTTATCTCGCATATTGGTGACAATGGCAATGAATCCGCATGAAACAGACAGCAAAAATGACCTCTGTAGACATGCACATTTGCTGTTTTTTCAAAAACAACAACAAAATAAATCCCAGACATCGAAAATACTTACCGTTTCCTAGCTGCTGAAAGGCAGTAAGGTAGGGGAAGGAGTAAAGAACTGCCAAACTGAGACTTGTTTTAGCTGGAGTTTGGAAATCAAAATAACAAAACAAACAAACAAAAAAACAGCACCAGCAATCACAACACATGAAGACAAACTAAGCCACAAATGAGGGGCCAAATACTCTTCGTAAGTAAGTATTGAAAGATAGCCACTCCTTGATTTCAGTTACTTACACAGCTGATCAATAACTATTGTGAATTCCCATCTAATGATTTGCATTTATTTGTTATGGCCCATATTTGGTGCTGGTTTTTACATCCCGCTGAAATCAAGGTATATAGATCACAATTGAAGTTACACATTTACATCAGCTTTCCATAAAGGGCATGGCGAAGTTTAGCCACTTCAATGGCAATTGTGGCCAGGTACCACAACTGAGAGCAGAGTTTGGGACGATATGTTTTACTCAGTACATAATAACTTGTAAATAAAAACATTTAGTATTAGTACATTTTTCCTATACTGCCCCAGTTTTGGAAACCTCAGCCTGCAGTTCTGCACATCACAAAACAATAAAATAGGGAGTCTGACAACTCTTCTCACACTGCCATTATTTGTATTGTGGTGGTGTCTGAAAACTACAATCAGAACTCAGAGCCCCATTTTGCTATGAAAAGATTGGTCCTGTTCCAAAGAGTTTGTAAGTTCTGAAAATTTCAGGATCTGAAAGACATTTTTAAAGTCATTGAAGAAAACATTTAAATCATTAAGCGGAATTAATTATTAAAGTAAATAAACTAGTGTCTTGATGATAATGCTGAACTATAACAAGTATCTATTGTAATGTTTTGTTTTGCTTGAGTGCATCCAATCTGTGGGCAGCAATGACACCTATAAACGATTCTCAGAGAGATTCAGGCAGAAATGACTTTACTGAATGATGTGCTCAGCTTCTTTTAAAAAGGGCTTAATCACAGTTTACAAGTGTTTCTCCAAGATCTAAGTGCTTGTACATTCAGTTGAAAATGTATACCCCTCTCTGTAACTGTGCCATAAGGTGAGGTCCAATAATGTTACACAGACATAGATCCTGCAAACACTTAAAATTGTGTAATTTTCCATACATGGATAGAGTCATAGAGTTTAAAGCCAGAAGGGGCAGCCAGATAATTTAGTCTGACCTCTTGTATATCACAGGCCACTAAAAACCACACAGCCACCCCCACACCTAGCACTCAACCAGAATTAGACCAAAGTATTGCAACCCTGAGAAGACTAAGCTATTGTGTGCCACAGGCATAGAACAGGATGGCTTCCTGATAAGGAGTTGGAGACTGCATACTCAATAAAAAATTATGCCCTAGTCTTACAAATCTTTAAGTATTCACAGGATCAGGGTCATAGCTGTTTTTCAGCAGATTTACTCAGCATCCTACACTTTACCATATGTTTTAGTTTATGTCTGCACCATGATACATGATTAAGACCTATTTAGCCAAACCCTCGTCCAATTGAAGTCCACGGGAATTTTTCCTTTTACACTATTGTACTTCTATATTACTAACGGCAAGTAAGCCAAACAACACAATGCTCTGAAATAGGAAAGTATTTTCATCATTTTATAGATGGGAAACCTCAGGCACTGACAGAGTAGACAAACGGTGATTCATTAGCACCACAGTCAGTAGTAGAATTTAGTAGCCCTGACACTTCCCCTTTCTCTGAGCATACATTCCCATCTTGTTTGTTGTCTCTATTGTGGAGCTTAATATATAAGAAACTTGAATTTTGTGGTAAACTTCTGACTCAGGCCTTTGCCACATGACTGTCACACCCACTGATGTTTGGTTTATATAGACTTAATAACTTTCAGGACATAGGATAGGGAGGTGCTGTAACTGTATATGGATTGGCAAAGTGTTACAATCCTATAAAGCAGTAGACTGTAATGCTTCCTGCGCATACGGTGGTCTCTTGATCTATCCCTTCATATAGTAGGACCATGGGTCTCTTCCCACAGAAATTATTCCAGTGGAAGATATGACTGTACTTGGCCAGGTCAATATAATAATTTCCTTTCTCCTCAAGTAGATTGACTACTAAGGGATTTACTTTTTAAGTAAAATTACTGTTATTTTCCCCTATCCTTTTATTAAGCTTGGGGGAAAAAATCACATCATGATTTTACTGTATGTATTTAGAAATATTTAGCAAGAAAATTGTGGGTTATGTAAGAGCAGCACCATTTCCAAATGGTGTCTGTGAACTATCAAAGCCAAATATGATTAAATTACAACCCTCCCGCCCTGCATTAGAAGGCTTTTACTACATTATTTTGTTTTGACTTCCAGCATCATGAGACTTCATCCTAACAACCAGCCTCTCATGCCTACACTGTTGGATGTAGGTTGGTTATAGCTGTGTCGGAACCAAGATATTAGAGACAAAGTGGGTCCACTAAAAGATGTTATCTCACCTACCTTGTCTCTACATTAAGTGACTTCGCAACCAAAGTGGTCATTCTTTGCAGGAAGCGTGGAGATTTATTGGAGCTGCCTCTGTTTATGTGCACATGCTTCAAAAGAAACAAATTCTGGGTTCTTCTTTTCATATTTTCATTTAAGACAAAGCAGGAAGGAAACTTCTCTTGTACCACTCATCTGAATATCTCAGGGAAAGACGGGATCTATCTCGATTACCAGTCTGTGTAGTTAATGTCAGACATATTATGTAGATATCTATATCTCTATGGTTGTCATGTACGTCACAGTAACACCTAGAGGCCCCAGTTGTGCTAGGCACTATGTGAACGTGGCATAAGAGACAGAGACAGTGCTTGCTCTGAAAAGCTCACAGTTTAAATAGACAAGAAAGACAAAAGGATAGGTGGAAGAAATTGTTATTGTCTCCTTGTTACAGATGGGGAACTGAGGCATAGAAAGATTACGTGACTTGCAAAGGCCACAGAGTTTGTGGAAGGGCCAGGAATTAAATGTTGGTCTCCTGAGTCTCACTTCTGGGTCTTAACCACAAGGGAATCTTGGTACCAGGCAAGAATGTTTCTGAGAATGGCATCATGTGATTATTTTGGCAGGTGGGGAAAAGAAACTGATTTCTGTTGACAGTGACATCGCTTCCAAATATCCAGCAGCGTTTGGGCAGTTTTCAAAAGTTCTCCTCAAGCTCTACAAAATGAGGACGAAAAAAAGACTAACCTCTCAGAAAGCAAATATAGAGGTGTCCAAATCCTCTTGGTAACGGCCTTTCATTAAATATAGTCTGTGGAATTATTTGCAGAGACGTCCTCGTGACGGAAATCAATATATTGCTCCTCGGCTGGCAGCTGCAGAGACCACATACAAGTCAACAAGCAGGGACCAGTTATTCCTCCTCCCCTCCCCACCGCCACTTAAATTTGCAAGGGAGACCCACATAAAGTGCAGAGCCCCCGCTTCCTGCCTCTCCATGCATACTGTGGTATGTGAGTGAGGGAGAAAGATAGATGGCATCTTCCGCCTTGTATAGGGAGGTGGACAGGCTGCTTGATTCATGCAGCCATCGATTCACCCTGTCTTTCCCACAGCTGACTCTGCCCCACTTTGACATCCCTTTCCATAGCAGTCCATGGGCCACATTTCCTGTGTGGATGGAATGAGGAGCCTTCCTCCATCTCCCACGCAGCAGAATCACAGTGTGCCTTCAGGCCCCCTGCACAGAACGGGTGCCTTAGTAACTCCATTATGAGTTGTCCGAATGTGCACGTGCCCCAGTGGTTCAGCAGGCCTTCAAGACAGCTGGCCAGCGATCCTCCAAATCTTCTTAGAGAACTCCTGGCTTTGATGGATGTGAGTTCTAGCTGCAGGGTGACACCGCTTCAGGCCCAGCAACACATTGCTTTGGTGACTGTTGCAGTCACAGACTCTTGAGGATCTTACCTCTTCTCAGCCAGCTTGAAATACAGGTGACACAAAAGAAGGCAAAAGGCAATCCGGGTCAGTGCCTTCAGTCAGATAAATGTTTCAGTTAGTGGTGCTTTGGACACATTGAAGAGTTTCTCAAGAAGCTGGGTGGTGAAGTAGGAGAGAAGCATGGGTTCAGAGCCTAGCTAACAGCCTAGTATCTGCACATATAACTCACGTGCTAGATTGACTAAAAGCCATTCATTAAAAACAGCTGGTTATCGAAGGGGGAGAGCTCTGAAAGCCTAAAATGTGGCTTTGAAGCAATTTGCAGGCTTGTCTGCTCTGCCGTTGTCCATTCTACATCTTTTTTAACTAGGGGATTTAATGAGAAATGGCTGCAGTCAGCTAAACTGCCTGGCAGAGACTTCCAAGGAAGCTGCAGAGACCAGCAAAGAGGGAAGCAAGGACGGGTGGCCACCAGGGCACGTGCGTCCGTGCAGGGGATGGGAGAAAAAAGAAGAACAGCAATCAGCACTGATAGATGGGGAGAGATTTCATAGTAAATAACAGATGGCTTCAGGCCACGTTCATCTTGCAGAGAAAAGTGTCCCCATTTATTGGAAATGGAATGCTCCAAACTAATTTGTCTTGGTCTCTTGGTATATCTCAGACATGGGACAAAACACAGATTGAAAAAATCTAGCGTGGAGGTGGAGGTTTAATATCTGTACATTTTTTACTTTGAAGTACAACTAGAAAAAGGAGGATGTCTGTGAAATCAATAGAAGAGATTCCATCCAGCCTCAGTTCATGACTGGCTCATACCAGCATAATCCAGGGCAAAGGGTCTCCATTAGTGGAATGTCCACCTGGAAGGAGTTCCAGCAGCATCCATTACTGCCCCCCCCCTCCACAAAAAGCCAAGAGACCATATTACAGGAGTGAAGTGTTTATTAGCATTTGAGCAGGCAGGCAGCCATTTTCTGCATAAACTGAAACCCTCTGTGTTGCTTCAATGTTTTTCAGTTCCTTCCTCCTGCTTCCACCCTTAAAGGCCTGGAAATCTGTTCTTCTCCTGAAATGCCAGGGGTCCACCCTCACTTCTTCCACTGTAGCCCACTAATGGGGGCACAAAAATAGGAGGCACAGGCCAGGGAGTATTGTCAGTTAGGGGTGCCTGGCTCGTGCTCCGGCAGCATGTTAAAGCTGCCCTCTCCCAGCCGCATGCCCTGAGAGGGTGTGGCAATGCAAACACAGCCAGTCCTCAAGAGGGATGGACCCACCGAGGAACACAGTAGCCTCTGCTGGCCAGGGAAATGCAGTTCTCATCAGTAGGGGTGAATCAGTCCTTGGAAGTTGTAATGCTCTCCTCATGGAGCCCAGAACTGTAAGCCACTGTGTTACCTCTCTGCCTCATCAAGAGAGAGCTTTCCCAGAGTTTAAACTGTGTGACAGCTGCCTGCCACACCCGTCTGTCTGCCTTACCAGCAAACTCATAAGGGCATAAGAACAGCCATACTGGGAAAGATCAATGATCCGGCTAGCCCGGTATCCTGTCTTCTGACAGAGGCAAATGCCAGGTGCTTCAGAGGGAATGAATAAAACAGATAATCATCAAGTAATCCATCCCATTAGCATTTCTCGACCTCTGGCAAACAACAATCCCTGCCTATCAGCCATTGATGGACCTATCTTCCATGAAGATCCTATCTAGCTCTTTTTTGAACCCCATAATCTTGGTCTTCACAACATCCTTTGGCAAGGAGTTCCACAGGTTGACTGTGTTCTGTGAAGAAATACTTCCTTTTGCTCATTTTAAATCTGCTGCCTATTAATTTCATTTGGTGACCTCTAGTTCTAGTGTTATGAGGAGGAGGTCTGTGGCCTGGGTGTTCTACACCTCTACGTGCTCTATTTACTTTTTCATTAGCATTTTTCCTTTTGCCCTTTGTGATCTTTTCTCCACGTTCCCCACCAAGTGCAGTGCAGACCCAATGATGTTCAACTCTGATTTAAGCTTTTCAACAGCCAGTGTGTTCAAGTGGGTTCTAAATTAGGCAATCTGAATGGACCCATCCCTGAGTGAAATACACCTAAGGCAAGTGCATGTGTAAAATTGTCCATCCATTTTGGGATTTAGTCACAGTAACAAACCACTTGAGATTTCCTCTTGCAGTTTATACTCAGCAGAAAACCAGCACATGTGTGATGCAGTAGTTACCATAGCAGCTGTCACAAGAAGATTTCATTAACCGTTCACAGCACTGCCTTTCAGAGAATTAACAGGCAGTGAGTGAACTTTTGCACCTTTAAAAATGTCTCTGGGGGCCAATATGTTGTCATATATGGTGGAAAGAAAATAGCAATATGCTATAATGAAATGCTACTGCATTGTTAGCCTCAAGCTGCCGTGTCAGTGGCAATTTTAAAAGGTACTGCACACTTCTTCCTTCTTCCTGTCTGGCGGTTTTTGTTTTTTTGTTTTGTGCGAAAGGGAGCAGTGAGTTGGTGGTCTTGGCCCAGTGCCTAATGGCCCATGTTCCATCCATCTCTGCAGCCCACTGCAACTGGATTCTTTGTCAGCAGTCTCAGGAGAGAGGCTAATGCCTGAATGGGTGTGTAAAGGGAACTGTTATTATTAATAATTTATAGTATGGCAGGAACCAGAAGCCCCAACCAGGATCACAGCTCCATTGCCCTATATGTTGGACAAACACAGAAGCAGGCGTGGTCCTGGGTAAGGGGGAGACTGTTATATTCAATTTTTAAAAAAAATATCAAATTAATTAAATTGAAAGTGGTATATTTGTAATCACTTCACGAAGGAAATGTTCGCCGCTGCCTGCACCGTATGCTCCTGGAGATGGCTATTTTAGTTATTTAAAAAAAGAATAAAAGTCTAAAAACGGTGCTAACTTGTGTGTAACACAAGCAACCGAAATGGGAAAGTGCAGGAAATGAGCAGATAAGATGTCCGTGCAGCAGTCTGCAACGAAAGGTGTACTCCTTGCTGCGCACGTTCCCAACCCTGCATGCGCAGCTCTGCAGTTCAGTTCCAAATGGTGGCTGCAGGCTTTTTCTCAGGCTGGAAGGGAAGTGGAACTCCCTCTTCGACAGGTGCAGGCTCATCCTAGCAAATGCCACACATCTGCAATGACAGGTTTCCTTTCAGTTCCTCCTCTTGGCTGCTCTCTGGCGCCTAAGCATGCAAGCAAGGTTTCCTCCCCCTCCTTCTCCCCCCCCACTTCCCAGGGCTCTCTTTTCTGGCTCCCACTGTGCCTTTCTGTGCAACACAATGGGGTGGAATGGCCAGCACTGCTGCTTCCTGACCCTCAGGAGCAGCACGTTTCACCCCCAGGAGGCAGCCGTGGCATGGGAGATATAGGATCTGAGGGAACACAAGGAAATGTAGGGAGAGGAAGTACCGAGCAAGGGAAGCTGGATCACTATGGAGAGAGGGTCAGTGGAAAAGTGTGGGGTGGTAGCAAAGAGAGAGACAATGGCAAAGGAATGAGATGGAAGAGAGATTGCCAGGAAAGTAAACACAGTGGGTACCAACAGGGGCGGGATGGGCTAATGCACAAGTTTCAGGTTCCGTTCCCAGCTCTGCTACTGATCAACTGTATGACTTTGGGAATGACATGTCACCTCTTTGTGCCTCACTTTACCCTCCTGTAAAATGTGAATGATAATGCTGACCTGCCCCAAAGGCCGGTGAAAGCACCTTAAGTTCCTGGGTTGGAGGAAGCACGCTCACGTCCCATCATCACATCTGCAGAAATGTCACTGGAGGAGCCACACAGAACTTGGCAGCGATGTGGGCTCCATTCAGTGTATATGGAAGGAGCCTACAGTCATGCATATTAACCTCAGGATCTAGCTCTTAATTTTTCTTTCATGCATCACATCACATTATGGATGTGGCTTGTTCACAAAAGCTGGTGACTGCCCTGTAATTACTTCTTTCAAACACAGAACATGGCACTTACTACTGAGATTTCCTTTCACTAAGGCTGGACTTTGGCCTTACAATATCTGAAGCGGTATGTAAAAATAGCAGAGTGGTTATTTAAGCCAACCCTAGCATTCTTCTGTGCTGTATGTACCAAAATAGCCATACGAAGAGCCATTAAAAATGACCCATAACTAGACAACGACAATGTTTTAAAAGAAAAGAAATGCTCAGAGAATCTGAATTGAGTCTGACCTCAGTAAGGTATCATTTACTTCCTGTTTACTGCAAATGTACAATGAGTCTTGGATTCGGGCCCCACCTTTCAGCATCTAAAAATATAACAATGAACTTGTGGCACAACGGTCATGTCTCTTAGAAAAGCAGAATTTTAGATTCAGAGACAAGCGTATGAAATAAGATATAAGTTCTATTCTTTTTAAAGCAAAGCTAATTTTAAATCGGTGGAGGGTTTTGTTTGTTTGTTTATTTTTGTATTTTTAAGATGCCAGATTCAGGATGATTTGATTTCGATTTGGTTAGACTGATAGAGCAGTTTATTATTGCCAGTTATAATGATTATAAACGTTTTAAGCCACTCATCACCATAGTTACCTGGACACCATTATTCAACGTGTCTGATCTGCCAGATACATGCAGTGTTGTTGTAGCTGTGTTGGTCCCAGGAGATTAGAGAGACAAGGGGGGTGAGGTAACATCTTTTACTGGACTAACTTCTGTTGGTGAGAGGGACAAGTTTTCAAGGGTACACAGAGCTCTTCTTCAGGAAAGAGCTCTGTGGTAAACTCAAAAGCTTTTCTATCTCACCAGCAGAAGTTGGTCTAATTAAAGATGTTACCTCATCCACCTTGTCTCTCTGGTTCGCAAGAGGGTCAGGCTGAAATGCAAGGCTATGCAGATAATTACAACATGTGTTGACACACAGATGTTTAGTCCTTAATCCGGCTTCTTACCTAAAGAATTCTGAGTCTAGATTCCAGATGCTTCATTTAAAATGAACTGCCTGGATAAGTAAATTACTTGAACACACACACTCTCCTTTAATTTGCCTTGACATTCCAGCAAACTGACCTAGGGCAAAATTATGCCCTTGCTTTACACTGTGCAACTCCAGTGATGACAGTGGATTGTATGGTGTAAATGGGGGCAGAATTAATCCTCGGGAGTTAATTAAATTCCAAAGTAAATTATGTTAATTAAATCTGAAAAAATTTACTCTTTAAGCCAAAGCTATATTTTATATTTCTCTTAAACTTTTTTGTATGATGTCTGCTTGTGTTTAGTGAGGCTATCACCGAACCATGCCCTGTGGTGCTCTGCCAACCCGTGGGTGACTAATACTGCGATTTTTGTCTGAAAATAGCTCATTAGTGTCCTTTTCTCTTTCTAGGAATTGTTTTTTCTCTTTTTCTGTCTTCCCCCCCCATTACTTTTATTTTATTTCATTCCTAATGTGAAAATATTTTAATGGCTGTTTTTAATGAGTAAAAATCCTAGCTAATTGAATAGAGGCATTTCTCCCAAATGGGTATGATATGTTACTGCTTTGCTATTTGTACTTGTATGGCCATCTAAGTCCTTTTTCCAAACCAGAACAAGCCCCGCAGATCAGTTTGTATGGATCTGCCCTGCTGCACAGATGGGATGGGAGTTGGGGGGGAAGCTGCCTTGACACCACTATCGTGTTCTCCAGCTCTGGGACGGGATCTCCATAGTGCCAAGGATCCGTATATGTGGGGCTGTGATAAGAAGGGGGGAAGACAAAGGAGAAATACTTTACCTGCGGCTACATTAACTTTCCTATTGAGTGACCCCTGAGGCTGTACCACAGGGGGAAAATCAGAAAACCACAAGGGCCCTAAGCAATGTTGTGGGGATGCAGTTTCTCCTCCTGCATGCTTCTTTGCCTCCTATGGAACCCTGAGATCCACACAGTATCCACCTGGCTTGTGGGGCCTGACCCACAAGATTGAGTCTCCTGCCTCCCACAACAGGCAAAATCTGACCCTGGGTTTTTACCGAGTCTTTACTCCGGCAAAGCTTACCGGGGAACACTACAAAAACATCTTAGTTCTTAGTACATATTGCATTACAACAAAGTCACTGTACAATTTTCTGCAGTTGGCAGTCTTTGTTCAAGAGAGGTCCAGGACTGGCATAACAGGGCCATTGTACAGCAGGACAGGAGCAAGCAGCATTGGCAGAGCATTGTAGGGAAGTTGGCACAGAGCCTGCCTGTAGCAGGACTGGCTGTAGGTGGCCCTGCTAGTCCCCTAGCACTAAATTCATTCTCCGTATGGGAAACGGTCACCTCTCGCTGCTAAATCTTAGCATGATGTGAGTTAAAATGTCCAAGTTAACCCTACAAGTACCAGGATTTGTATAAAGAAATAGAAGCACTAATACCACAGGGTGTTATTTTTAACCCCTGATCTACACTAGAGAGTTAGGTCCATGCAAGGCAGCTCACATCGACCTAACTCTGTAAGTGGCTGCTCTGAAATGTCACGCCTGCTCCGCTGACTTAATAACTCCACCTCCAGAAGAGACACAGACTAAGTTTAGGTTGACATAGTTAGGTCAATGTGGTCTCAGTGTAGAGCCTGCATTAATTACATTGACTGTGGCTGGCTTTCAGAAGCCATCCCATAATGCCCCACACTAACAGTTCAGTCCGTGCAAGCACTCCCAGTGAGGACACGCACCCCTGTCACAAGGAGCAAAGTGTAGACATGCACAAGTGATGTAATTCCTGTGGCGGCTGTATACCCACTTAAGTTGACTTAATTTTGTAGCCTAGACATGCCCTAAGTGGCTCCGCCATTGCCCTATACATAGATAATGCATGATGCTATGATATGCAGCATGCTCAGAGCTGGATTATGAAAGAGGACTCAATCTGGTCTCCTCTGATGTGCTCACCAATAATTTCACATGTGCTTTTCAATCACTGATTATAGGGCTTGCACATGTACACTCTGCCGACTGTGCATGGAGGTATTAGTATAAATAACAACTATGGCAAGTCCTAGAAGCCCCAAGCAGGGATCAGGGCCCCATCAAGTACAATAAACAAGGGTAAAACAGACACACACCCGATCTCTACCCCCATTCTGGAGAGCTCACCGTTTACATTCATAGACTTTAAGGCCAGGGGGACCATCATGATCATTTAGGCACTGCAGGCCACAGAAGCTCACACACCCACTACTGTAATAGACCCATTACCTCAGGGTGAGTTACTGAAGTCCTCAAAGCATGATTTAAAGCCTTCAAGTTACAAAGAATCTGCCATTTACTTTAGCTTAAACCTGCAAGTAATTCATGCCCCAGGCTGAAGAGGAAGGCAAAAACCCCCTCAGGGTCTTTGCCAATCTGACCGGAGGGAGAATTCCTTCCTGACCCCAAATAGGGCGATCAGTTGGACCCTGAGCATGTCGGCAAGACCCGCCAGCCAGCCATCTGGGAACAAATTCTCTGTAGTAACTCAGAGTCCTTCCCATCTGCACCTGCTAGGAGTATTTGCTACTAGCAGTCGCAGATGGGCCACCTGCCATTGTAGGCGGTCTCATCATACGATCCCCTTCATAGATATCTCAAGCTCAGTTTTGAAGCCAGTTAGAATTTTTTGCTTCCACTGCTCTATTTTGAAGGCTGTTTACTAGGATGATGACACGATGCAACAGATGGATAAACAGACAAAATGATGGGGCACAAGGGTAGCAACAGAAGTGGATATGTTTGCCAGCATTGTCTCCACAGGTGGCTAACAGACTACACAATGCCATGATTGCCGAGAAGAAGCTAAAAGATGTTTGCACATACACAAAGAGAGCCTGGGTTGAAGTATCCTTCAAAATTAGACCCTCATTCTATTAGGAATACCCCATATAATATAACTAACACACTAGAAAAATAGCCCAAAAGGTATCTTTTTGTGATTAATCTTGTATTAATTTTTATAAAGAAACAAACAATAAAAATACAAAAAAGGTAAATGATTTAGAGCTGTGAAATGTGTGAAATGACACACATTTCACAGGATAGTCAATTTAAAAAAAATGTTAACTTGTAGTAACAAGAATGTTTACTGTACTGGGCATTTGACCTATTTGTACTCTACCCTGGTGCTTTTGTATTTCCTACGTTGTCCCTCTTTCTAAGTTGCAAATTCTTAAACATGTTTAAAACAAAAAAACCCAACCATTCATGAATGTGCAGAAGAAACTCGATTTGCTTGTAAATAACACACCAGGCCAACAATTCAGTAGATTTTGTACTTTTCAGCTAAATTCTATAGAGGGGTCTTGTGTCATGTTTAGACAGCTGTTGCTATTAAAGCTCTTGCCAAGTAACTTTTAAAAAAAGTCACCTTCTAACTGCCATATTAACAATTACACCAGGAAATTTACAGTCACTTCATTGCCAAATTCTGAAACCTTCCTGGAGCTATTTTGAGGGTTACTTTGAAATCTATTTTACACCATAGGCTGGAGTTTGCAATCACTTTGCTTTACCCCACACACTCCTTTTCACACCGCAGATCTACCACAAAGTAAGGTTTTTTTATTTTAAATGTGATACTCAGGAACTGATGTATCCCAGTTTCTTTATTTTGGGGAAACTTCAGACCAGGTGTTTCATTTGGTTGTGGGGGGAAAAAAATCACAGAATTGCTTTGCTAAACAAAAATGAATAACCCCTACGCTGACTGTAGGGCAAACTAAATACCTTAATATTTTCAGTGACTTCACTAAAACCAAAGGGGGGATACATACATAATGGAGGTATTTCTCAAAATATTCCTGCAGGGAGCAGTTCTTTAATTGAGCAAATGACACATGTTTTGCACCTGCACTCCTACACATGCAAAGGGAAATGGACACGTGCTGAAGGGCAGCCTGGAGACCTTGAGATGTTGAGGAGTGTACAGGGAAGACACAATCGCAGCGTCTTTCCTTCATGTTATTCAAGTGAATCCCTGTTCACGATATTGTGCTTTTATCTTTGTGTGTCCTCCATTGCTGCTCTGAGGGATTGAATATCAGATGTTTGGAGGGAGCAGATGAGGCAGAGTTGAGACCAGCTATTTTATTAACTCAGCTGATCCAGAACGAGAGTGGGATGCAAAGCATTTTGATGGAACTCTTTCACATCCGACTGAGAGAATTCAGTGGGAAGGGGAACAATGGAAGGGGTTCCACACTGTTCCATAAGAGAAAATTTCTACCCTACCCTCCTGCAGAGATTGGCAGAACCTTCATTCAGAAAATGTATAACTTATTTCAGGTTTCCCTACAACCCAATGATTCTGTGTCACTTGGAAGTAAATCAGAAGTCACAGAAGACAACCTAGCAACCAGAGTGCTGGATTTTCCCCTCTATGAAGACCCTGGGCAGTGGTAATTTTTGTAAGGTTTTGGCATGAAGCTTATACCCGGTAATGTGAAGAAATCATTGTGACCATGCTACAGCAATCTTGTGAGACCAACATTTCAAATTACACGTTGGTTATCAAAGAGAGGTGTGGTTCGATGGTCTGACCACAGGGCTGAGAGCCAGGAATGCATAAGCTTTAGTCTTGGCTCTGCCACTGACGCCCCTTGGCAAGTTATTTAAACAACCTACCTCCATTTCAGCACTTGCCTGACAGGGATAATGACACTAACAGGTACCAACCCCACAGGGGGATTAAGAGGATTCAGTTCTCTTTCCCTGTTTGGAAAAACATCCTGAAGAGGAGGGCAAAGGTTAGAATATTTTGCTGAAAGTATCAGTGCTGTTTGGGTTTGAATCTGGGAGAAACTTTTTGGAAAGAAATGGTCTATTTGTCTAAGCTTTAAAGTGTAATCTAGCACGCAAAATGCTCAGCCGACTTGATATCTCTGAGCTGAACTGGGTAAAAGGCAAAATGTGGTCATCACAGTGGTTGGGAACAAAGTAAAATGTTCCCTGATCTCCTGTCTAGGTTGACGTGCCCCTGGCCAGATGTTGGTTTCTGCTTTATGACTTAATAAACTCTCTTACCATGTGGTGAAAATTACTGTAAACATTTTTCAGCTCGTGTGTACAGTACGTACATTCTTCTTCCAGGAGAAGGAGCACTGACTCAGCTCATCCGGCTGAGGTGTTTGTGTTACCATTGCCCTGGCAACAAGAAAGGATTAAATCAGGACCTAAAAAAATTGTGCAGCAAGGTGTGGATGGGGAGTAAAACTGTAAAACCAAGCGTTTAAGGGATATGTTGTTTCTATATTAAGCACACAGAGCAGAAATTCCTGGCATCACTGCCTAAAAATAGCACTTCAGCCTTTATTATGTGCTGTGACTTTTATATATATAAAAATCTAGCAAATCCTAGTTACAGCAGATTGCAGAAATGAAAGATTCTGGAAATCTACTTCCTCTCTTTGCCTGTTGAGATCTGCGTCTCTTGCCCTGCCTAGGGAACGGTGTTTCCAGGCACAGATGGAGGTGGCAGCTCCTGGGTTAAAGATGTCTTTCTTGCACCTGACCCAGTTTTCATGTAACATAGCTGTTCCAGAGGAACAACCATGACAGTGGTTCCATGTGAACTGCGTTACAACACATGGACTTGAGCTGGAACTTCAATCTGAGACCCTCCTAAACTTCTGGGCTGGGTGCAGTTGGGATTCAAATCTTTGGCTCTGAATCTGCCCCTATAGTTTTGGTTGTGGCACAAGGCCTATTTTCTGGATTTCGTTTGAATGCCACTCTGTGATCCTGCAAGATTTCGCTGCTATCCTACCAAAACTCTAGCCTTGCCCAGATGGATAAAACCTAACAAATAGAATGGGGCTGAAACCAAAAGGATTCTGTAGCACTTACTCTGAACAGCCTATGAAAGTGAAAGGAGAATGAAAGCCCTGTTATGGAATTCAATAGAACTGTTATACCAACCTCTAGACATTCTGCAGATATCCCAGAGAAATGTTCCATAAAAGCAGATTTGACCTTGAACCTGAATTCAGAACCCTAGCCTAAAACTAAACCGGGTCTGGAGTTGAACAGTCCCTCCTCTGCCCATCTCAGCTTAACCTGTAGTTTGAGATCATGGTCATTACAATTTGCATTCGTGTGGACAGCTGGGCTAGGCAATATTTGTGTATTAACGATGATTTTCAAATCCAGTTAAAAGCTCATCTACTCTCTGCCCAGATAGTTTTCATAAACCACCAAAAACCGTCGCTTCATTTGATAAGGGGAAGGCAGAAAAGCACACTAGTCAGTTTCACTTTTAGGCAGGACATGTGCTCTTTCACGTCTTCTATTTTAATTACCTATTTATTTAAGCCCAATAAAGAATTTTTCCTCAGTTTGTTTAAGGGCTGGATAAATAAACCTAAACAACACTGAGTCAAGCCAGGACTCACAAATTAAACATTTACCAACTCCAAGAATTTTCAAGCTTCTGTTTATCAGTTTCTCAGATGTTTTGCTGCAGACTGGAGTTCATGTCTGACCTTCTTACACTTTTTAAAGAGTAAGTGGGACAGGCACTGCTGCATTCAGTTAATGGCCTGATACTTTAAAAATACCAGGTTCATCTTTAATTCTACCATGCTGATGAGACTGCAGGCTGCATTTGCAAATGATAATTTGATGAATAGTCAGTGAAGCCCAAAATTCTCTTCCCAGCACCCAGCCCAGGTAACTCAGATGGTTGATGGGGAACTTTAAAGCGGCAGAACAGAAACAAAGTCACCCAAGGGCTACAATAGACTCTGCAGCAATAGCATTCCCCATTTAATGAGGGAGGATGAATGGATCCAGGCAGAAGAGTATCCTCTGCCCCTGCCCCTCGCTTATCTTGCTTCCAAAGAGCCATTCTGTGTGTCTTTCTCAGGGTGCTTTGTGGACCACAGTATGGTCCTGTCATTGGTCCCCTAGCCCCCGGTCCAGGGGAATCCTACCGTTCCACTGTGTTACAGGCCCTTCACGGCTGTGGGTGAGGCGATGTGACACCAATACTGGCATCGTGCGGGGTTGGATTTGCTGTCTGAATTAGTCATTTTCAGAAAATAACGAAAACCTGCAGTTCTTCTTCTGAATAAGAGAGGCTAGAGTTCTTCAGACATACACCCAGCATCCCGAAGACGCTTGGTCACTGAAACCCACCAGGCAGCTCCCAGTAGATACAGTGCTGAGGAATTCATCTGCCACACACCAAGGCCATAAATTGAAGGGCTTGAATCATATCAGGCAGTTCCAGCTGACACAGTGTGACACTGAAAGGCTTTTTATCTTCTCAGACCTGAGATCAGGGTTCTGTGTTTCTCCTGCTGCTGGGATCATTCCTTAAGAGTGGAGAATGTGACTTCCCATAGGCAAAACACAGGCCACCTGTTATGGGAGTGGGATGGGACAACATGGAGAAGAGGATGAGCGGCAAGGAGGTTTGCACAGGAGACTGGAAAAGCGACCACGTCTCCTTTGCCAATGAGTGCCTTTGCCACTCTTTCCCTGCCCACCCATCACTCTGGGTAGGTGTATGGGAGAGGGCTTCTGGTTCAAGGGCTTATAAGAGGAGTGTGCTCATTACATGACCCGGAGAGCAGAGGACAGGATATCACTTTTGCTGGGCTGGGCCTGCTAGGGAGAGCTCCTTGACGTGTAGATGCATTGAGCGAGCCTTTCGTTAGCTCAGTTTACAAAGCCTGGGACAATACCTTCACGTTTGTGAATTTGATGGGGATACTGGGGTATTTCCAGTATTTAGGGACATTTGTCAACCACACGCTTCACACCTACATACCAAAGGGCATGCTCTGTGGCACATCTTATGAAAGGAAGCGTGTTCACTGGAGGTTTTCAAAAAGAAGCTGGATAGCCACTAGGGATGTAAAAATTCTTTTAATTAAAAATCAGTTTAAACATGCTAAAAATGGAACATGTCACCAGTTAAACACTGGGGCTGGGGGAGAGGGGAGAAATGTGCTGGGCTTGGCTCCTCACTGCCAAATGAGAGCTCCCTTTCCTCCTGCCAGGCGCCACACTTTCCTGCCAGCGAGAGCTGGGCTCCCCCCAGTCTCCCCCCTCAAGGGGAGCTGAGCCCAACTGTGGCTCACCTCCCTAAACTGGGCTCCCCCCTCCCACTGGGCTTCGCGCCTCCCCACCAGGAAGAGCTGCCCAGCTACTCTTGCTGGGGGGGAGCCAGCGTAGCTGCCGCCCCCCCACCCCTCCCAGTTTAAACGGTTAATCCCTAATAGCCACTTGTCTTGGATGATTTAGACACAACAAATCCTGCATCTTGTCAGGGGGTACATGACCCTTGGGGTCCCTTCTAGCCCTATGGTTCCTTCCCCTGGATAATGAAGCGGTCAGCTGTGGAACACAAACGCACCTGAGCCAGGTTCTCAGTTGGTGTAAACTGGGGTCACTCCACTGATATGAATGCCAATTTATACCAGCTGGGAACTTGGCCCAGTTCTCCTTCTACATTATATGACCCAATAGGGTGTGGGTGTGCATGTCACAGGGTCTCCCTCTGTGCCCAATCCACAGAAGATATCAGTTGGTTGCAGCCCCACATAGAAAGCTTAAGCTGTAGCAGCTCATGCATTTAGCAATGTGGTCCTAGGTCCAAACCCCAGTGTGCTGACTGAAGTGGCAGCTGTCATATAAGTGGGGTGGATTTTGAAATCTGAATGGCTGTCGGCCTCAGCTGTGAGAACTTTAAGCTACAACAAGCCTAGGGAACTGAATTCCAAAAATCCTGACCTCAGCTCCTCAAGTTAAAGAAGACCTACAATTCGCAGGCATGGTGGCAAGCTCTCTTCAGGCCACCATCATATACGACACAGCCAGGATGTGAGATCTGCCACAAACGAGAAAAAACTTTTTTTTTGTGAACTAGACAATGACCCCCATCTGATCCCTGCTGCAGGCCTTGCTATTGCTTACGTGTCCATCCAGTATAAAGCTTTGTATGTGTATCCCTGAAACCAGAAAGGGGTCCCAGGGAAAGAAAGAAAGAAACAAATTATACTGAAATAACTGAAAGCTTCACGTGAATGGAAACGGAGCAAAAGCCACAGTTTTTATTTTATTTTAACTAGTTCTCAGCTTTCCAGAGATTCAGCAAAATGAAATTTGATAATAATCCTGACTAGTTATAGTATCCAGAAAGAGTGAAAATCCCCTCAAATTGAATGAAATTTGATGCCACCTGAACTCCACTGAATCCTCTCCAGTGCATTTCTACATCACATTCCTCCATTGCTCTGCTAAGTGCTGCCCAAAGAACCAACAATAAATCAAGTAACCTGCAATAAGGGTCTTTTCAAAATGCATCTATAAATTCATGGAACGATGGATTTCTTCTTATGAAATTTCCTTTGAGACATTAGAGGAGACATTTCTGCATTCAGAAGAACCCCTGGGTTTTTCTGTATTACAAATGCTTTGGTTTAAAGAGACAATGTCAAGATAAAACCTGACTATTCCAGCCCTAAATCATCATTGTTATTCCAGGTTCACCTCCTAGAGGGAAAAACTTTCTTAATCCCATCTGAGCAACCTAATTACAACAAACCTCGTGAAGGTGGGCATGTGGTGAGCACAGGCATGCAATGCTACATTGTTCCCTCCTTTTCCCAGTCTCCTTTGCCTTTATGCAGCTAAGACAATTTTCATATTTAAATCAAGATTGGATGTTTTCCCAAAATGTATGCTCCAATTCAAACAGGAATTATGTTGGGGAAGTTCTAGGGGTTGTGTCATGAAGGAGGTCAGACCAGATGATCCCCAGTGGACTCTTCTGGTTGTGGCATTTATGAATTTTAATAAGAATCCTCACTGAATGGCTTCAGAGAGCAGCACTTTGATAACACTGTCCACTCTGCTTGTGTGCCTTTCCCCTACTCTGTGTCTGTCTAATTAGATTCTAATTAGATTGTAAACTCTTTTTGGGGCAGGGACGATCTACTATTCTGTGTTTGTACAGTGCCTAGCACAATGTGGCTCTGTTCTTGGTTGGCCATTAGCCAATACTATGCTGAATATGATTGGCTTTCAAATCCCTGCTGGTTTCTAAAGGCAGAGGTGGGGTGGAGGGGAGATTGGCTTGGCATGGTTTGTTTCCCGACTGTTCATGAGATCATGGAACATCCAGCATTCTGGATTTGTTGCTGTGCTTCCAGCTCACTAGCCAGGAGTTTTGTAGACAGGAATTTATGAACATCAGAGTGTGGCTATGGATGAAAATTTAAAATATTGGATGCTCATCCCATGTTGTCCGAACCTTTTGAATGACCAGAGTCTCATAAAAACAGACTTTTCCATGAGATTTTCTGGGGTTTCAACGTCCTGACCCAACAAGGTATGTAAAGTTAGTTTAAGTACAAACCCATTTAAAAGTTCTAAAAATAGAAACTCTAAATGTGTGTGGAGGGGAGGGGGGCTGTGCTGGGCTTGACTTCTCACTGCCAAGTGAGAGCCGTGGATCCTCCCTCCCACCGCCGTTCATGCAGAGCAATAACTGGGCAGCTCTCGCTTGCGGGGAGCTGAGTCGAGCCCAGCCATGGATCCCTACCCCCCCGTGCTGGGATCCTTGCCTTCCTCCCCTGTTCTCGGGAAGCCGAGCCCAGCTGCTGTTCCTCTCTCCCCCAGTTTAAATGGTAATCAGCTGTTTAAAATGTTTAAACAGATGATTATTGTTTAAACGTTTAAACAGTTAAGCTTTTACATCCCTAGTCCCAACCAGGAATTCTGGGAGATTATCTTAGAAATGGACAGTGCCCCTTGTTCACTGTTCAATTTTTAAAAAAATTAACCAACCGTTTGAGTGTAGGGAAAACATGGTCCATATTTCAGAGGCTTATTCATTAACATTTGAAAAATAAAACAATACCCATACTCTCTCCCTACAGATGACAATGCTTAATGCTCTGTAAAGACCTAATATGATTGAGTGTACCCTTTTGGTCTAGCCAGCCTATTATGTAACACAGATTTCCCTCTTTCACATTTTGTCTTGTTCATTTTTCAGCATGTTTGCTCAAGTGTATGTGTGAAAGAGGCAGGAGAAGAAATTCAATTAAGAGACCAAGATAAGAAACACCTACAGAGAGTTGAGCTCATAGGCTAAACTCTAGAGGCTGTAGACTGCAAGGAAGGGAAAAATAGAAATTCATCTCAGACAGCCTTTGAGATAAGAGTAGTGGCCTCAGAAAGTCAAGAAAATCTAAGGGATGGTGATGAGGGAAGGAAAGCTTCTAATTTGTTATGTCCTTCAGGCATCTTACTGGAGAAAGGGAACAAACCGTGAAACTTGGCCTGATTTCCTTGGCCTTGCATCTCATGTAGTTGTTTATGCCTGTGCAAAGCAAGTGAAAAAAACTGTCCTTCTGAACGGTAGCATTTTATATACACTTGATGCAGGTGTGAATGACCACACAAGATGCAAAGACGTGGCGAGCCTGGCTCAGTATTTACTCTGTACATTAATGTTACAGCTATTATACACAGTATAAAATGGCCTGTCAAGGGAAATTCTACACAGGGACAAGATAAGTCTAGCTGGGGCTCATGTCCGCCAACAATTGACATCTCAGAAAGCTTCAGCATCCTCATGGGGTACTTCCCCAAGCAGATATTTTTTCCTGGTCAAACCTTGCCACACATTTCCATGTTTACAGGCGTAAGCCATCCTTTCTTCCACAGACCACAGTGGGGGGCAGGGCAGAGGGGGGAGAGAGGCAACATTTGGGTCCATATCTTGAGAAGCTGCCAAGTTTTACTACTAACTCCCCTCATTTTGCCACAGCTGTTTGTGTGTAACAAGAATCTAGAGCCAAGTGATTTGCACAAGCCTATACCTGATTTAAACACGTAATCAAAACTGAACATATCAATAAAGTGCACCGTTGTGTGTTTTATTTGCACACGCAATGGTGAGCATGTTTTGAAAAATCAGCCCCGGCATGTTTTTCCTCCTTGATTTAATAAAGTTGAGATCCTAAAATATTAAGACCAAAAATATGTATATGTTTTCTATCACACACACACCAGTTTGAATGGCTTAGAAAATTCTACCATAAGTCCTCTCAATTTCTCTCATCAGTATATCTCTTAAGCAGGGCCCTCATTACCAGAGTATCTGACTACCTCACACTCTTTAATGTATGTATCCTCACAACACCCCTGTGAGGTAGCTAAATGCTGTTCCCCACCTCCACTCCATTTAACAAATGGCGAAATAAGCAGAAAGAGACCAGGGCCAGATTTTGAAAGGGGATTTTCAAAAGTGCCTAAAGAGGATAGGCTCCTATTGCTCACTGATTGCCATTGGAGTCTAGAGTCTTTTAAAATCCCCTCTGCACCAATCTGCATCTATATGCACCTTCATACCTTTAAAAATCTGGTCCGAAGTGATTTGCCCAAGGTCACACAGGAAGTTTCTATAAGAACAAAGACTTAAACTCAATTCTCCTAAGTCCCAGGATAGCCTCCTAACTGTTGGTTCATTCTTCTTCTATCCTATATGATTTGCTTGCACAGTTTCAATATCTATGCACATAGATTAGGTTGCTGTTCAACTGCACCTGTAATTGGGAGTTCCCTATACTGAAAATGCAGCCAATTTTGGCCTCAGTTTAGTGAAACCTAATAAGAGACTTCCCAGGAGTTTACCTGAAAGCTTTCCCTAAAAAGCAAGTTGTCATTATTCATTGCTGATGTGGTAGTTTGCTCTCATCTGCATAACTAGTGGGCACCACTCATTCCCCCACTAGAAAACTTCTAACCATTCTATATAGTTAGGTTCTTAATTTTCCAGACGCTGTCACAAAATTTTGTGGCATGCCAGTATAATAGTCCCTGGGAGAATCAGAGCCAAGGGACACAGAATTACTGCTCTTGCATCTGAACACACTCTAGCTGTGCCTTTTTTAAAAAAAAATTTGTGGATAGATGGCTAGATAAATCAATAGACACATAAACAGACATATAAGATACACAGTTCATTAAAGTTTATAGCTCATTTAAAAGGTAAATCTTGCATAGCACTCCTGTTTTGCCCATAGCACTCAATTAGATTGTGATTTTCTGTGCAGCATGGCAGATGCATTAATCTTTAATACAACAGAGCTTTACAGCAAGACGGTGACGTTATGTCCCTAGTGCCCTAAGTCAAACCAGGCTTCTGAACAAATTTAAAGTTTATTGAAACAATTCTGCTCCTCCCTACGCAAGTTTTAGCACTGAGGAAGGCAGGGAACAACCCACAATCCAGCTAATTCCTGGGAAACATCAACTGTCTGAGGTTAGTGACAGTGAAAATAGTAGCAATCGCTAATATTTTTCTGATGTGTTCAGTTTTCTGTTTGCAAAGGTACAGACTTCACAGATGCCACTTTCTAGGAGAAGAAGGAGGATCTTATGGTTATAGCACAGGCTGGGAACCCAGGAGATCTGGGTTCTGTTACTTGTTCTGCAACAGCTTGCTTGAGTGAACTTGGGCAAGTTTGCTGAATCTCTCTATTTAAGGGTATGCTTATGCAGCATCTAAGAGGTGCGTCACCCAGTGCGGGTAGACAGACACACACTAGTTCTGCTAGAGCTAGTGCTCAAAGAGTAGCAGTATGGCCATGGTGGCTTGGGCTAATTGCCCTGAGTCAACTGGGATTGCACTCAGGTGGCTAGCCTGAGCCACTCCCTGTGTCACTGTGGCCACACTGGCTCGAGCAGAGCTTGTGCATCTCTGTCTATCTGTGTTGGGAATTCCCCCTGCCCAGCTGTGCTGTAGACATTACCCTGAGATTCTCCTGTCTGTAACAGGTCGATAATGATTCTTCTCTACCTTGCAGGGCTTCTATGAACTTCTTGGAACTTACCTAGCTCCTTCTCTAGAAGGATCACACTATTATTTACAGATATTTAATTAGCCTCAAGGATAGGCACATTTGCTAAGGAAGCTGAGGCACATGGTGTTTAGGTGAGTTGCATAAGCTCATGTGGAAAGTTTGCGGCAGGAATAGAACTTACATCATGTACATCCTAGACTTGTGTCTTAACTACAAAGTCTTCCTTTGTCCATGTAGATTTGCTTCTGCCAGAAGTGGCGCTCCACACAAGACAAGCTGGTCTGACAATCTGGAAGGTAGAAAAACCCAATTACTCTAACCTGCAATGGAAAAAAACGAAATTTTCATTATCTTTATTTTATAAATAACAAACAGTGGAGCTGTACTGATTCACCTCAGCTAAGGAGCTGGGCTATATGTTCACAGTATATTTTTGAAAATATGTAAGTTGCTCTTTTCTTATAATTTTTCTAAGTAATCAGGTGGCTGATGAAGAGAAATCAAACTGCATATTTACTACTGTACATCCAAAGACTGGAGAGAAACTGTAACACCTTCAGTTATTTATAGACCTGACAAAAACATCTTAGTATTGACGTCAGGCAATGACATGAGGTAGTTTATTGTTAATCGGAACAGAATGATACATCTATAACAGAGGCTCACCTTGTTTCAGCATAATTAGGGTTGCATCTCTAGGAAATTTTTAAGATGCTATGAATTAAAGTCATTTTATAGGCAGGTTATTTACTCTTGTAGGTGAGGCATGTGTGAGATAATAACAGGAAAAATAGGTGCTTGTGTATCACTTCAGCCAGTTAGATTAAAAGAGCATTGCCGGCAATGATTTTGTCTCTGTTCTCTGAAGAACAAATCAGGAATTGTATTCAAACAGCTCTAAACTGTTAATTGTTTTTTTTATCCACCCAATGATCTTGCACTGTTGGTAACATCAAGGATGTTATTGTTTTCAATACTCTGAGCAGTGTAATTAAGGTACCTTGGAGAGAAATCAATACCTTATATGACCTTTGAATAGCATGCTTGCCAACTAACCTGCCTTGTTTACTGAGCTACTTCTAGGAGTTGGAGATGGCAGTTTTTAAGCACTAATCCTATTTTGTTATTGCTAAAGCCTCAAATCTTTCTTTTCTCAGAAAAAGAGAAGTTAAGAGTATAGAGGCCACACTTTTAACTTCAAGAGACTGCAGGATTCTGCTCTCCTCGACACTGGTTTCAGATCTCCATAGCTCCACTGACTAGAGTGGATTGGCCATAGGTTTATGCTGGTAAATGACAGCAGAATCAAGCCCTTCATATTCTGCCTTTTCCTCATCCTGATATACTTTTAAACTGTGTGAGAGAGATCAGATATTCCCTCCCACCCTCAACCTCCAATTATTGTCATTATGTGGTGCAAGTAGGGGGAGGGGAAAATTGATGGGGGGTAGAAAGGAACAATTCCTGAAGATGGCTCTGAGTTATTCTAAGAAATCTGGCTTAGGACTTCCATGTAATGTGTAGCACTTCTCAGGTGTAATAACTTAATTGCTTTCAACAGCTCCAGCTTGTCAGTGTTCTTGACATAGGCCCGGTTTACACTTACCTTTGCGATTCGGCGGCAGTCGACGGGAGATACGCAAGTGACGTTAATCACTTGCGGATCTCCCGTCGACTTTGCAGTGTCTCCTCTGCGCACCATCCACACTGCGCTGCATCGAAGGGAACAGCGCTCCCTTTGATGCAGCACTACGCCACTTACCGGGGTGGCTTTCCTGCATCGCTTCCTGGATCGACTGAGCACGTCTACACAGACCGCTCAGTCAATCCAGAGCAGTCGACCTGACGGCGGCGAATTTGCCGCCATCAGTGTAGACCCAGCCATTGTCTTTTTGAGTAAAACTCATTTTTACAGATATTGAAAAAATTCAGATGGGTTAAATTCAGATCCTGACAAAGTTTATCCAGTTCTTTGGAGATTTAATACAATTTTGCCAACTTCTAGGCCAAAACTGATGGTATTGTATGAAAAACAGAATTACAGTTTGGAGTATTTAGTCCTTCAAATAGTTGTAGTGCTTTCTAGCTGGCTTTGAAATGACCCATGTAATACATGTAGAATCAGGTGATTTTAACACAAATCTCTCATTTGGCAAAGGGCCTGGAGTTCAGTTAGGAACTTAAGACAGGAAGGGAGCTCCTGGGTCATAGAATTTGGTCCCCTGCCACAGAGGGCAACCCCAACATATAATCTTGCTAACAAGTTTGTCAACCTCCCTCTTAAAAGTAGTTGGGTTATTTGCCAGCACAGCTAAACAGACAGAAGCCATGGAGGCCTTGAACTGCCTCAAACAATCCTCCTTCACCCAACAGGTGCCCTCCACCCCCTTATGTGAAGTTACATACTAGTGAGAGACAATATGGGCCAAATCCTCAGTCTTTCTCCGCAGGTTTTCCTCAGTGGTTCCTCAGTCAAAACTCCCATTGAAGTCAGTGCCACACAGAGACTCTGACTTTGACAGACCCATTTTGTTCCATCCACTCTTGGTACAAAACCACAGCTGTGCCAGTGTGCTCTCGGAATCCTGAAACACCTCTCCCACTGTAGCCGTGGCTGTCACTGGAAATTACCCAGAACTTGCAAACACAAAGCACTGAAATTAGGAGGACCAGCTGAATCACTCTAGCTCTGACTCTTGAGCATTTCTGTCTTCACTGACAGGAAAAGGGAAACTGGATTGATTCAGTGTAACCCAATCCCAGCCAGAATAACCAGTGCTTGTAAAAAAAACCCAGGAGGGCCAGAGACTGGAAGATCACGGTATCACAACGAGCAGTTTATAATGCTTTTCTGTTTTTGTCTGCTGCCGTCAAGACCTTTGTCTATGTAGCTGTCGTAGAGAAAAGGAAGAAAATAATATTAGAGGGGTTACAACAGGAACAAAGATCGCAAAGAAAAGAATGCGTTTGGGTTCGTGTATGCACTCAACGCCACAGTAGGACAGAGGGGTAAAGGCAACTGGCTGCTTTTTTGTCAGCCCAAGCTCAACTGCTAGCATTTGGAAATCCTTAAACATATCTAAGTGAAAAATGGGGGAATAATCAGTATAATGCTGAGAATGGCAAACATTAGGAGCTTACTATTTCCAGTGAAACACTTCTTCCTTTACCGGTAGGACTATACCGAGGACTGTCCTTTGAAATCTACCTCTTGCATGGCAGTGCTAAAGTGTGATAATAGCATGGCAACTCTGTCAGTCATAACAATGACAGATGACTGAGGCAGACTCTCCTGTCATATGTACGGTCCTGCCAGTGTTTTCTTTAATTAAGCAGTGTCTCCTGAAAACATACCATATGGTCCAGGTGCCTGAGTACAACTCTGAACAAGGAATCAGGCGGTCCTAAGGTCTAATCCTGGCTCTGACACTAACACGCTCTGTGGCCTTGAGTCACTTCATCTCTCTATCTCAGGTCCCCCTCCATAAAACAGTGCTAATCCCTACTCACTGTTGGAGGTGTAATGATTAAGTAACTCATATTTTTAAAGGTTTGAATACGAAGGGTGCTAAGTGGCACTGTTGTTTGTTGTTGCGAGGGAGTTCACTTTCCCACTGGAGCATCTGCTCATGGCCAAGCATGGCATGGTGATTCACTCCCTGTCTTGGGGCCCCCGTGCTGCTGTGGTCTTTTCTCATAATCTGGCCCTCTGGCCATGTCATGGTTTAGACACACCCCCTCCCTTCTGGAGTAACAAAGAATCCAACCAACTAATCCAATCCAAACATCCAAAAAATCTTCAGCCCCAACTCCAGGCCCTGTGGCTTTCGTACCCTTCTTTCAGGGCTCTCTGTCACCCCCTTCTCTGGACTCTTGCCATCTTGTCAATGCTGATAAGGGGAACCTATTCCAGGTTCCAGCCCAGGGATCCTATAACTGGCATCCAAGGTCTGCTCAGTCCGACTCCTTGCTACTGTTTCCCTGGGCTGTTCCTTACCCAGTCTCTCTCACGTCTTCTTCCCCACAAGCTCTCCAGGTTCACCCTTTGTTCAGGGCCAATACTCTCAGGACCCTCCACTGGAATCCCCTCCAACAAAACTCCAAGCCAACATATATAAACAAAAGCCACTTCCGCCCTCTTTGGACTTGACTTTACATCCCTCTCGATCAGATATCTCTCAGAGCTCTTTTTCGGGAAGTTCACTTCCTGTTCTTTGGTCAGGGCACCCCAGCAGAGTCTACTTCATGTCACGCCTGGCTTCTTGCCAGCCGCCTCTACTCCGATGAGGACTGCAGGGTTTGCTTTTCCCCCATTCTCTAATTTCAGAGATTGAAGGGAAGCTCTTTCCCTGCAGCCTCTTTCTTCTTTAAGCTTCCTGCTTTTATAATCATCACCCAGCCCCTCCCCAGCCGGGCGTCATCTTTAATGGCTCTAACCTCAGGGGCAATCAGGTAGCACACTAGGTCTCCCAGGCCCACATTAACCTCTTCATCGCCTGGGTGGGGATACACCCCATCACAATTATTATTATGAATAAATCACAGAATGGGTAAAATCTTGGTGTTGAAGAGATGGCGTGAGCTGTTGTGCTCGGTAGCGCTGGGATTGTGCATTCTCTCGTGGTGAATAAGATTTAAAGAGCTGATGAATGTGAATTGGAATTTTCTGCTGAAAAATAGCATGGAACTGTTCCTTTAGAAGTCAAATTAATACAAATGGAGCATGAAATTGAAGTCAATAATTAGTAAATCAATCCCAATGAGAAGGTCTTGGCAATTCCAGCCTTCAGGCTTTGTGCTAAGTGGTTCTCCAGACTGATAGGGGAAACACTTCACTCTAGCTGCACGCTACAGCAGAGTTCAAAAGGCTTTACCTGAGGATATGACAATGCGGTGAGTTAAGCCCTGACGAAAATAAAGATACTGCAAAGCAGATCAAAGCTGGGGGTTCAGCAGAGCATGGTTCAAAGCAGCCTGCCAGAGAGCTCTGCAAAGCTAACTTTTCAGTGACAGGAACAATCGGATTTTGTCTGAGGCAATAGTGCACTTCTCAGAGTCACTGCCTGCTGAGCGGCTACGTGCTGACGTTTATTGTTACTGTCAAACATGGGGTGAGGTCTTCAACTTTTAACCTTCCACTCTGAATGTAAACTTCTGCATTTGAACCACACCCGATGCCAACTGCTCATGCGCATCACCGTGATTTATTTCCCATCACTAGAAAAGCAAACAGAGGTTTCAGGCCATTCACATTATTGAACGTTTCAATTAATTTCTCTTTGTTTGTTTGCTGTAGTGTTATGCAGATCCATGCCTCCCTACTAGGGTCTGATCCAGGGTCCATTGAAGACAATGGACAGATTCCCAATTGTCTTTGGATCAGAGGAAAGGGAACTCATTGAAAAAAATATGCCTGCATCCTGGTCTACTTGTGGTTTTGTGGTCAGTGCTCTGCACTGCACTTCTGCCTTTCCAGATTTGGTTCTGGCACTTCTGGCTTTACATTGGTGTAGATGAAATCGAGTCTTTCTGGCTGTGTGAAATGTGAAACCAGGGTGTTCGTTCCCACAAGGAGGGGGATTTCTTGTGCTGCTCAGTAGCGCCTCACAAATTGTCTTGACTTTAAACTACTTAAGCTGTTTATAAAGGCCCCAGTTTTTCCACATAAAGGCCATTCAGAGGGGAACAAGGTATTAAACCCCCACCCCTTGTAGGTTTTGACATGTGGCCATCGGGTCCCATGTTTCCCGCTACGCTAGAAAACTGGTATAGGCAGGATGCAGGGCTTGAAAATACGTAAGTGCCCATGAGCTGCAAGGAATACCCAAGCCAGTGGCTCTTTAGCAGGTACACAAAGAGCCGCCTCCTCCACATTCCGTTCCAGCCACTTCAGTAATGGCTGGTGGATATGCTGGATGCCAGTGGCTGCAGACAATACTACATGACTCCTCTGGTAGGAGTCACACAGTGGGCAGGGCTGGTTAGTGTCACACTCGTGGTAGCATCAACGAACACACAATTTTAACATGGACTGTCACTGGCTCTTCCTTCGGCTGCTTGGTCACGCCCATTATTACTGTCTTCATTTTTGGGGAGAAGATTCTGACAGCTATTCAGAGGTGGAAACACCCTACATTGCCAGCTTATGGCATGATCCTTCTGTAATAGCTTAAGAGTTTTCATCCCATCCATGTCACACAGCATATGCTGGAAGTGGCAGGGAGGGACGTGTGCAAAACACATATATCTATGGATTATTATTATTTATTATTGGTATTACAGTAGCTCTTCAAGGCCCCAACTGAGATCAGGGCCCAATGAGCGAGGCACTGTATGTAGAAATAGTAAGAGATGCTCCCTGTCCTTAAAGTCTTACAGGAAGACAAATGATGGTGTGGTGTTCTGTAATCACTCAATGTCAAGTAGCCTAAGAGGTCTTCTCCGTTCAGTGTCTGACCTCCAACTAATCAGCATTGCATAACACGTGCAAAGTATATTGCATATCATGCCAGAGCATCTTAAAGTACAGTTCTCCACAGGAGGGAGAAAATAAATTTTGGGGTGTGTGTTTTTTACCAGAATAGTTACAATTGTACAACCTCTCATGTGGTCTAGTGTAGTTACAATTGTACAACTTCTGTTATGTCCATAGAAAAGGTACCTTCATACCTGTAGATCTTATTCCCCATCCCAAATAGGAATTGCTGTATCAGAATAAACACCTTTATGCTCCTATAACTGCATCAATGCTGAAGGGGTGGCTGTGTGTGTATGAAAATGCATTAAGCTGAATTGCCTGAGGGCACTTGTAATGCACAGTGAAAGTGTCCCCATAGGGCGTTAGTGCGGAGTCTCTAGTTCACTGCAAATTCACACCTTCTGTTGCTGTGTATAACTTCATGTGTAGATGACCCTTTAGGCTCCTAAATCAGCCAGGCATTGCAATTCTAAGTGGAACAATGCCAAAATACCTTTAAAAATCTGGCCTTAGCTAGTTGCCCAAGATCACACAGGAAGTCCATGGCAGAGCCAGGAGTTTTAGATCGGTCTCAAGAGCCCCAGTTCAAGGCTGTAAGCACAAAACCATCCATCCTTCCTAGGTATCCAGGTGTTAGCCAAGTTGCCCACACAGTTTTGCTGTTTGCATGTCACATGAAACCCAAGCAGTTTGGAATTGAACAGTCAAGTGCAGAAGGTTTCTAATATCTTCAGCTACCTGAGAAGTGTGAAGTGCCCCCTGAGCAAGGCGTGCCTGAAGGTTATTATATAATGGAGCTTTCCGGTAAAAGAATGCACAATAAAGACAAACAACGAGAGTTCTGTGGCACCTTAAAGACTAACAAATTTATTTGGGCATAAACTTTTGTGGGCAGAAACCCATTTTGTGAGATGCTTGAAGTGGAAATGACAATTTGGTAGATATATATACACATGCAAGGATGGGTGAGTTACATCACACTGAGGAGGGCAAGTGTTAACGACGTAATTCAGTCAGGGTGGATGAGTCCCATTCACAACAGTTGATGAGAAGATGTGAATGCCAAAAGAGGGAACATTATTTTTCCTAGTGGACTAGCCACTCCCAGTCTCTATTCAGATCTAGTCTGATAGTGTCAAGTTTGCAAATGAGTTCCAGCTCTGCAATTTCACACTGAAGTTTTTTTGTTGAAGCATGGCAACTTTCAAGTCTGTTACTGAGTGTCCAGGAAGACTGAAGTGCTCTCCTACTGGTTTTTGGATGTTACCATTCTTGATGTCTGATTTGTGTCCATTTATTGTTTTGTGTAGACAGTCCAGTTTGGCCAATGTACACAGCAGAGGGGCATTGCTGGCTCATGATGGCATATAACACATCAGTAGATGTGCAGGTGAATGAGCTCCTGATGGTGTGGCTGATGTGGTTAGGACCTGTGATAGAGTCACATGAGTAGATGTGCGGGCAGAGCTGGCAACGGGGTTTGTTGCAGGGATAGGTTCCTGGGTTAGTGTTTCTGTTGTATGGTGTACGGTTGCTGGAGAATATTTGCTTCAGGTTGGGGGGCTGTCAAGAACTGGCCTGCTTCCCAGGGTTTGTGAGAGTGAGGGATCATCTTCCAGGATAGGTTGTAGATCCCTAATGATGTGTTGGAGAGGTTTTAGCTGGGGGCTGTAGGTAATGGCCAGTGGTGTTCTGTTGTTTACTTTGTTGGGTCTGTCGTGTAGTAGGTGACTTCTGGGTACTCAGCTGGTTCTGTCAATCTGTTTCTTCACTTCCCTAGGTGGGTATTGTAGTTTTAAGAATGCTTGATAGAGATCCTGTAAGTGTTTGTCTCTGTCTAAGGGATTGGAGCAAATGCGCTTGTATCTTGGGGCTTGGCTGTAGACAATGGATTGTGTAATGTGTCCTGGGTGGAAGCTGGAGGCATGTAAGTACGTATAGCGGTTGGTGGATTTTTGGTATAAGTTGGTGTTTATGTGGCCGTCGCTTATTTGCACTGTAGTGTCCAGGAAGTGGATTTCTTGTGTGGACAGGCCCAGGTTAAGGTTGATGGTGGGGTGAAAATTGTTGAAATCCTGGTAGAATTCTTCGAGGGACTCTTTTTCATTGGGCCAGATGGTGAAAATGTCATCAATGTACACTCTTTTGAGATGCCTTCAAAGTTGTGTTTTGACAATTATGTTTATGATATGCAGCTGCAGTATTGATGCACAGCTGTGATTCACCATTATCCAGCCAGGCCCAGTTTGTGTTCAGGGTTATGCATACCACAAAGATGAGATAAAGGTGTCTGCAGACAAAAATACAATACAGCAAGAACTGATTGCAAGGTGAAATGGGGTGTGTGTACAATGGTGTTTGTTTGCATTTGGCAAGGAAAGCCATGGTAACTATATTCACCTTTTGTTGAACAGAGAGTCTAACAGGATGTAAAACAGCTAGACAACTTGCCTCTAAATAAGCAAGAGCGCTCCTGGCAATATCCTATGCTTTTAACCCCATTTTTATTTCTTTAAGGGGTGCTGTATATCCTTGATCATCCAATGGTTCCCTCTCTAGCCTCTTATGGAGTTCTCATATGAAGACCCACCCCTTTGTGCTGTAAACCTCTCTGCTTTGACAGCATAACTGAGGTCATGACAGGTCAGAAGTAGTAATGTGGTGAAAGGAGCCTGTCTGGCAATCCTGGGAGGCTCTGGCTAAAATTCTACAACTACACTGAAAGTTGATTTCTCAGGCAATCTCTTATCTCTCTGCATACGGCTGAAGTGACTGCAAGAAATGACTTATCCCTCAGTGCATGCAAATTCTTCTAAAAAGCAGTTTTTTGTCTTTAGGATGGTCTAGATTATCCCAAATAGCAGATATTTTCCAAAAGTTATCTAGGGAGAACACTCCAAAGTCAAGGTTGTCACTTTCACTTCCTTCTCTCCTTGCCATCCTCCCTCTCTTCTTTGCCTTCTCCCCACACTCCCTCCCCACAATTCAAATGACCCAAACTGCAGATTTTGCTAAACTATACACATGTACTCAATACATAATTCAGGAACAAAGTATAAAAATTTCCAGCCAATGTACTCGATATAAGTTTGTTTGCCAGGTGCTATTGCCTTCCTCATTTAGGGCGATGAAAAAACCAAATGAATTATTCCTTACGCTTGTATGCTGGCCACCATCTTGACTGACACGTGGGGGACTGAACCAGGGCCCCTAGAGAGCTAAAACTCGAGGTGTCATCTATATAGAACCCATCCATCTTAGCTACTGTTTGTAAAAAAGCGTATCCTCTGAGGATCAGCACTGAGAGGGACTTGTAACGCACACTCCCCAGTGGGTTACCTCTGCACAGCCCTGAACAAGGTACAAGGAGCTTGATCACAGGTTAAGAGGGAGCATTGTGCAGAAGCCCATTCTTAAAATATTGGCAATATATTACTGGTCAGCACATGGAGAGGAGGCAATGACTGAAAACCTGGGTATTGCAAAAAAAACCAAGTGCTTTCTTGCAGAAGAGTCATGAAATGGTCACTAGAGATCCAGTGGCACTTTTGCAAAAGTAGAGGTGTTCCCGCCCCGCATCCCTGCTGCCAGAATTCTGCAAAGTCCACAAAGCAGTTCCCAATCTGCTCCTGTACAGACTCTACAGCGTATTGCACTGACCCGGCACTCGTCTGATTCAGCGACATGCCACGCTTGCAGCACACAGAGGCCGTAAGTGAGCCACGAGGGTGGGGTGAGAATTCCTGCCATACAGGGCTAATATTAGTGGCCGTGTGCTTCCCAGCATCACACCAGCCTTGGCATAAAGGGACGTGCCAGAGGTGGGGAGCCCTAGCACTCGCTGCCACAAAAGTTTTAGACTGCACGCAGCCTGTAGGCAAAGGAAAGACAGCCTCACGTTAGAGCAGCTCCTGAGGTTGCTCTGGGAGCAACTGGGATAGGGAGGGGACACATCAGCCCAGAGTCTGACTTGCTGCCTCTACCCTGGGCTATGTGTAGACACAGCTTCTATTATCAGCCATATTATCAGCCCTTCTATTATCAGCCATATAGCTGACACCTTCCTGCTGGCTGACAGCATTTTAAAAATCAAATTCAGCATCACTGGCAACACATCAGGCATTGAACTGGTGTTTGTTTACTTTCTCCACTTACGGGACTGAACGAGGAATGTTAATGGGAAATTGTTTAAGCACAACTGGCAAAAGTTAAACTTGCGAATGAGAGGTCTTGGACATTTTTGTTTGAAATTTCCTTTTTTACTTCATAAACTGAAGTCAGTTTCCCGAATGAAACCCAAGGCTTTCAAATGCAGCCTAACTGCATGATTGTTATCTTTTCCCGAATAAACAAAATACTTGATACCTTCTGCTTGAGGCCCAGCCTCCCCGATTTGCAGGAGAAAGTGGTGACAACATTTCAAATGCTGCTCCATGCCCAAAAGCAGACGAAGCCGAAAACTGGGAGAAAGTGGTTGTTTAATCCTGGCTCTTTTATCAGCCCGCAGGGTGATAATGAAACCTGACACATCTCACTGCCTTCCCGTGATGGTTTCCTGATCGCAAGGCCATAGGACAAATAGCCTAGTAAGGCAGATATGGGAGCACTCCAGAGATGATGGGACTGCGTCTGCAACCTCTCCAGCCCATAAGTAGCCGCACTGACTGCTCACACGCAGGGCTTTGCACTCCCACTAATAACCAAGGGCTTGGCTGTTTGTGCCACAGACTCAAGGGGTGGAACAAAGCAAACCCAGGGAGGAGCACTGGGAAGACTGTAATTCAGGAAGACACAAATCCACAAGTGCTGCTCCCTGAGTGGGGTGTGCATTTTGCATTGGTCAGCAGCCTGGCACTGAAGGCTCCCCTGGCCAGGCTGCCCCTGCTCCAGGGGCCATTGCAGAAGAGGAAGACATGGCCCTGCTCTAACCCATCGCTTCCAGCTGCTTTGATTCCCGTGGACAAGTGGAAGCATGCAGTCCCCAGGGTGCGGAGTGCTGGTGTACGCTTCCATTGAGGCAGCAGTGGTCCCATGAAGGGAAGCGTTTTGTATGCCCTCGTTTGTCTGAGCAAGACAGAATCTGGCCTCAGCTGGGTGACGCACCAATAACCTAGTTAGTTTTTGATTCCCCAGAGACTGGTTCCTGCTCCCATTAAAAGCCATGGGAAATTCATGCAGGTGGGGGGGGGGAGAGGACTGAGACAGTTTCCTGTTAAACATCTGTTCTAGTAAAAAAGAACAGTTCATTAACCATAAACATACACTGATACGCTGCAGTTAGTGTGACATCGTCTAGACACACATGGCTTCAGTAACATTTCTAATGGAAACTGCAGTGACTCAGTTACATATGTGCCCTTCTTGATGGTTCAGGACAGGTTTTTGGTTTGGATTAGGGCCCAATCTAATGTTTATAGGAGTCATTTCATTTACTGCAGTAGGTGGTGGATCGATATCCACGCTTGTGGCAGTGCAGGGACCTGAACTGGGGCGTTCTAGGGTGCCTTAACCCTAGCACTACCTTTGTTCCTTAGTACATTGTGAATGTGAAAGAATGCCATGCCGGATTATTCTGATTACTGTTCAGAATTTGTCTGTAGAATTAAGGAAGAGGTTGGCTCGAAAAGGAAGTTTAAGAAAGCTTGCAAAATCCCTCTTTTTCCTTTCCAGATAATTTTGGGAGTTAAATGATTTTTTTCATCTCTCCTGTTGCATTCATATTGTTGCCCCACTTAGCTGAGAACTGAAATGTAGCTTAAGTCAAATTAAAGTATACAAGCAGCAGCAAATCTTATGGGAACTGCACATCAAATTGTGTTATTCCCCATTAGTCAGTAGAATTGCTCACCCTTTCCTCCTAACCAAGCACTGAAAGTTCATTGAGATTCAAGTACTCACCCCATAATGAGAATTATGTTTTCTCACTTAACCTGCAGCACAATCAGTGACCTCTGTTGTTGGTTTTTTTTAACACTTCAAAGCCACATGTCCTTTGGCATCCAAATTCTATTCAATTCTGAGTAATAATTCTTCATTTTATTGATTTCTGCTGCATCTCTATTCAGGATAAGTAGTAAGGGATAAAAAGCTATGTGTCACTGAGTCACACTGAGAATCCAGCCCTAATAATGATTGAATGCCCCCTCTGGGGTATGTAAGAAGTCAAAGACAACAGAAGCACCAATTACGAAGCTCTGCACTTCATTTACTGCAAGGGGAAGAAAAGGTTAATTATCAAACAATGTATTAACTGGGGGTGGGCGGGTGAAGGGCTGTTCTGCTTCATTCTGAAACAAACAAGGTTGTGATCTATGATCTTAAAACAGTGGTTCTGAATAGGGAACTGTCCAGTGTAATCTATCGTGCGCTGGCAAATCAAACTGCACTGCAAAAAAACTCTCGACCAAAATAAATGGGCTACATGACATCTTTTTTTAAAACCTTGTCTGGTTATGACACAGGTCATTAAAACCAACAGGTGCCTAGACGAGTCAGACATTCTCACGCTCTCTTAGTTACTCATATACAAATACAGGCACATGTTCAAATGGCTTGCTGTAAAGTAACTAGAGATAAGATCACACCATCAGGTTTGAACCCGGTGCCAACCTTTCCCAATGCTGCTCAGTTTCAGTTTGCCTTTTACAGGTACAGGAGCCAGTTACAAAATTTTGAGCTGAATTCCAACCTCCTCTCCAAAGACCTGGGGTGTTTGAATTCAGGGCTTCACTTTGGGACCCTCTTTACAATTAATCTCATTTAAATTAGCAATGGGCAAACCTCAAACGACGCAAAGGTTTGGATAAGCCGTTGGGGAGGCAGTTTGCTTTCTATTTTGCCCCTGGGGACCACTGTGCTAGTGGAGAAAAAATTCACCATCAGGGGTCCTGACGTGGGAGCCCCGTCAGGCAAAGCTGCTGACTGAGAACATCTCCATAAAATCTGATCTTGCCCCGCCCAAACCTGCCCCGCTCATTTTAAGAGCTGAGCCAGGATAGTGTAGGGTCTCACAGACAGTAGGGGGTTCCAGCTGCTTACATCTGAAGACAACAGAAGTATATTTGATTAGACAGTAATTTCTGGGACATGGGTTAGCAGTTAGAGAAGGAGACAGGGAGTCAGAAACCTGGGTTGTGCTCCTCTGCCACAGACTCAGTGGCGTCCCCCCCACTGAGGCCATGCATGAGTTAAACTTTTAGTGTGGGGCTTAAGAGGGGCACAGAGCCCGGAGCAGGTATTCTATACAGGCGCTTTGCTCTCCCAAAATTTCTTTCACTGAGCAAACATTTTAACAGCCCAAGAATACTTTGTGCTTTAAAGTGTCTCACGTGAGATTCTCAAAGCTCTTTACAAGCATTCATTCATCCCCACAACACCCTTCTGAAATAGCAAGGGGAACTATTCTCAACCTCATTTGACAAATGAGGAAACTGAGTCACAGAGACGGTCACATTACCTCCTCAGGATCACATAACAAGTCTGCGGCAAAGCTGGGAAGAGAAGGCAGATCTCCTGACTCTAAGTCACATGCCTTAACCACAGGACAACTCTTCTGCTTAAAGAAGCAGCTTCAAAAACAACAATGAGCTGACAAATGGGGATTATGTTTTCAGCCAACATTGTACTCAATACGTCTGCGAACAACATTACATTTATGTAGCTATCCTTGCACCAGCCTAAAACTGAATCCCACTGTGTTCTTATATATGTTTGCCATGGGCAACAATACAGAGATCCAAAATATACTGACTACCAGGGTAGAATTTCAGCTAACTTTTAGTATCTACCATAGGTGTCCCTATTAGTTTACAGGAGTCTTCCTGACAGGTAAATCTATACCTGAGATGGTTTAATTCACTTGGAGTAATTCTTTTGTTAACCCTTTCCACCTGTGATCTGAGTCTCAGTTCTCATGTGCGGATTTGAAAGAATGCACAGTCGGCTCCCCTGATTTAAAAAGATACCAGCTGACTTTAGAGTGGCCCCTATAAACCTTGTTCATCTGCATAGTTGGCTGGCAGTGGAAAGGCTAAGTGCAACCCTGAGAGACATTAATGAAATCGGCTAAATTTGGAGTTTTAATAGGCAAGGTTCAGTAATTCCTCTCTCTCCAGAGTGTGCACGCCACGCGGGTGCAGTAGAGACAAGGTAAATCTTTGAGATTTGGATCTGATATTCGGAGGTGCTTCTGTGAAAGCTGAAGATTTTCAGCAGCACTGAAAAGGCATCTAGTTTTATTTAGGAGCCTACAAATGTAGGCTGTAACTGGGCTGATATTGGTCTTAGTGTTTATGAGCTACAAAAATTGCATAACTCAGATGCTGTTTCTGTAAATTTGCTGTAAAGAGCCCAAACCAGCCAGTCCCCCACTTCCTCCAGCAATGACGCAGAGTTTATTTACCACGTCTGAGTCTTGTCATTTGAAATGTAATCTGTATTTGCTAATAAGACTCAGGAAATTTGGGGGAATTTTTTTTTATTTCAACCCTCTGCTGATGGTTAGAAGCAGTATACTGGCATGGTCTAGGCAGTGGCTGAGTGTCAGCTAACACTGGAGCTCTTTAGGATAATTTCTTTTCCTTCAGAGAAGCTCTCATTATAAAAGCTTGTAGTACATGTTCAGGCCCTTTCTGGGGGATACCTTAATTGTTTGACATGTGGCTGCAGGTTCAATGTTCTGTAGCTGGAAGTGGGCCAGGGAATCTGTGAAATGTTGACACCTTCTTACTATTAATATTTAGCAATAACAATGGTGCTTACAATGAGATGAGGCTGGAGTGGGAGGGTTATGTAAGAAAATGTCTATTTTTGCATGCTGTTATTTAACGATGTATATCTTCCCCACTGGTGCGGGAAATGTATTCAAATTATGTACATACCAATGCTACAGTCCTATGAATAAATATTTACATGCAGAGTGTACATGGATCTGAATACAAGATTCATATTTAGTCCCTTTCTCCTGAGTTGGCAAATACATGGGAAGCCTATTCATCCCCTTGAAAAGGGAGGCCATTGAGATGTTCTTTAAATACTACACAGGGTAGCTCAGGAATGTCATTCACAATTTCAAGGGAGAACTACATCCAGTGCTCCATGAATGGAAGGTTGGTTTGGTCAACATAGGGTTAAAAAGGAGATGGGAGAGTTGCGGAGATTCCTGTGGCTTCAAAAGGCACTTGAAGGAGTGAAATCAGTCCCTTGCCCTCCCCAAAACACACACAAAACTATGTACAGTATGGGTTGCTGCTTTTACCTTCCTTGTGCTGCAACAGAGGGTGGCATCATGAGACCACACATCTTGGTTTTACTAAGATAGTCTGAGTTGTTCATATGATGTTCTAGTATCCCAAGATATTCTGAGACTCCTGAAATGGCCTGGCTTTTCGTTGCATCAGTCAGGATAATGACATTTTAAAATAAGTTCTGAAAGGCATTGACCTGGTTGACCAGGACAGCACAGTTCAGTGGAATGAATGTTCACTGTTTCGGAAGAGAAAAGTCAAATGAGTTTAGATCCTATCTCAGTTCTTGTGCTCAAAGTGAATGTTAACAGCAGTTGTTTAATGTTTCGTGCGAGACTTATTCAGGACACAAAGTCTGGGATTTTCCCAAAGGCTGAAAGGGAGTTGTGTCCAGATTTCAGTGACATTCCATGGAAGCTGTATGGTTCACTCAACATTCTTAGATTGTTTGACAATCTCATGTTCTATTCTTGGAAAAACTCCTCCATTCTCAGAAATATGTCTCCAGGAGGAGCTTGCTTTTTTCTTCTACCTGACAATTATTGAGAGGGCCCATGCCCCTGCTTGCCCCCCCTCCCTTGTGCATGCCCCTGGTTTTGAGAATCCTAGAGCCCCAACTCCAAACATCTACACCACCATTACACAGACCTGTAGCCCCCCCTTGAGCCCAAGTCAGCTGAGTATTTAATTGTAATGTAGACATACCCATAGAGTCTAAGGCCAGAAGGCACCATTGTGATCATTTAGTCTGATCTCCTATATAACACGGGCCTTAGAACTTCCCCAACATAATTCCCTGAGCAAATATTTTTTAAAAAAAATCCAATCTTGATTTAAAAATTGCCATTGATGGAGAATCCACCCCGACCGTTGGTAAATTGTTGCAATGATTAATTCATCTCACCATTAAAATATTATGTTTTATTTCCAGTCTGAATTTGTCTAGCTTCAGCTTCCAGCTATTGGATAGTGTTATACATTTCTCTGCTAGGTTGAAGAACCCATTTGTTGGGAATAAACGCTGGCAAGCCACGTGAAACCCGCCCTTGCATTTCTGTCCCTTGGCTGCACTCGCCATGTTTAAGTATTAACAGCACATCCCCCAGCCCACCTTATCAGTGCTCTGGCCTTCCCTGAGGAAGTACAGGGCCCACAGGACCCTCTCGAGCATGTAAACAGGCTCGTAAATCACGGAACCATATTGTGTGTATACTATATAATAAAGGACCCCGAGAGGCCTCAGGACGCTTCTTTGCCGCACTCCCTGTCTTCGCCTGGTTTGTCGTCGCATCTGGTGACCCCGACGTGATTGTGATCCGGCGGTGCGATCCAGCCCCCCCGCCTCATCGGCTGGCAAAGCCTAGGTGCACCACAGTGGGAACGCTCCCTCGTGAGTATGGGGGGGGACTTGTCCGTGCCTCAGAAGGCTCACGCGAAAGAGCTTTCTAAACTCCTCTGACAGACCGGGTGCGCAGCTGCCTCCCTCAAACAAATTGAAGACCTTGTGCGCGTTATAGAATACAAATGCCCCTGGTACCCTGACAGGGGCTCCCTGTGTTCTGATGATTGGCAAAAAATAGGTGCGCGGCTCTTACAAGAGCCCCGCTCTGATATTCGGCATATTCTTCTTTGGCAGCACTGTGCAAGCGCGATAGGGCAGTTGCGGGCGGAAGCGTCCCCTGTCGCGCCCCAACCCACAAAATCCCTGTCACCTACCCCCACTCCTCCAGCCTATGCCACTGCTGACCCTACGGCTCCCCTTGAGCATTCAGACGCCCCCCAACCTGCAAAGGCGGGGGGCGTACGCGCTGCTCTGCATCGAGCTCAAGCGCAGGGCCAGGATCCCCTCACGGAGGAATGGGAAGGGGAACTCCCCGAGCTGTTTCCCGTTCAGTATGCAACAAATGCGGCTGGGGAACCAGTCGTAACCTGGGGCCAGCTCAGTTATTCTACTCTGCGGGAGTTAAATAAGGGAGTTCGTGAGTCGGGCTTGCACTCCTCGTATGTGTGGGGGCTAGTTGAAGGCATAGCTAATGGACACCACATGATTCCCCAAGATTGGAAAGATCTTTTCCGAATGATTCTTTCCCCAACTCAGTATCTAGTCTGGGACAACGAGTTCAGGCAGGCCGCTCTTGCAGCTCAGTCCGCCCAGGCTGTTCCCGACCAACTTTATGGGGCTGGCAATTTCGCCACGGTCGAAGCGCAGATGCAGCTGCCCCAGGAAATGTTTAAAATCACTAATCTTTGTGTACAGCGTGCTTTACATCGCGTTCCCATTACTAACAAGCCCCTTCTTTCCTTTACCAATGTTCGGCAGATGGCCTCTGAGCCTTTCCACCAGTTTGTGGATCGGCTCAAGGAAGCCATTCACCGCCAAATTGATAATGTTGAGGCACAGGCGGAACTGCTTCTACGCTTGGCATTTGAACAGGCCAATGCAGATTGTAAGAAAATTCTTCAGCAGGTAGTGCACAGTCCGGGGTATGGGCTAGCTGACATGGTCAAGGCTTGTGCAGAGGTTGGCACCCAGACGCATGCTATGGCCCTCCTTGCGGGGGCCCTCCGTGCTGGAAATAAGCCCACTGGTAATTGTTTTAACTGTAACAAGCCTGGTCACTTTCGTCGAGAGTGTCGAGCCCCAGGGGGGGGCGCCTCTAAGGGAGGCCGCCCACCCGGCGGTGGCGCTGCCGGCCGCCCTTCAAAAAAATGCCCCCGGTGTAATAAAGGGTTCCACTGGGCCAACCAATGTCGCTCCAATCCTCCGGGAAACTCCCGACCGGGCCCCCCTCAGGCCCAGGTCTAAACATGGGGGTTGCTAAGTCATCCTCGCCCCACTCCCCCTCTCCCGCGCTTCACGGGGAGGCTGGGATTAATTTGATAAATGCTCAGGACTTGTCCTCAGCACTCCCAGGAGAGGTCCTGCTTATGCCCACTCAGTTGCAGGGCCCTCTCCCCGACGGCTCTATTGGGCTTATTCTCCCCCGCTCCTCTACAGGTGCACAATCTGTTATGGTGGTTCCCGGGGTTATCGACTCCGATTACTCGGGAACCATCTTTGCCCAATTCTGGAGTAATTTTCCCTTATCACTTAAAAAGGGCGAATCGTGGGCTCAACTCGTCATCGTCCCTTGTTTATCATCTGATGGGTCGAGTGCGGCGCCGTGCCGTAACAATCAAAGTCCCACTCACCCCTCTCATGTTCGAGACCCCCTCTTCCATCCGCAGGTTGCTGCCCTAATCCAGCAGATACAGACCGCCAAGCCGACACGTGAGTACATCATCAACGGAAAAAAACTGAATGGGTTGCTAGATACTGGGGCGGACGTCTCGGTTATAGCCCAGCGGCACTGGGATCCTGCGTGGCCCTCTGAGCCCGCTCCTTCGGTTTGGGGTGTGGGGGGCATGCAGTCATCCCAACGCAGCGCCCACTGGCTCCCTGTGATTGATCCCGAAACCCACGCGCAAGTCGCTCATATTCGCCCCTGTGTCCTCCCAATCGTGACCTTCTCTCCCAAATAGGTGCCTCTCTCACAACACCATGACGCGCCCCACCGCTTTGGCGCTCAGGTGGAAGCCCCACGACCCTGTCTGGGTCGACCAATGGCCCCTTCCCCGCGAAAAACTCGCCGCTTTGGAAAATTTGGTACAGGACCAGCTTTCTGCTGGCCACCTCGAACCCTCCACTAGCCCTGGCCGGCTTTGTCAGCCGGCTCTCATATCACGCCATGAAAGACCCCCGGCTCCACCTTGTTCAACACCTTCCTGTGCAGTTAATTTCTTTGCTTGCTCCAACACCTATCCCTTCTGCGCTCACGGTTTTTACTGATGGCAGCCCAACCCGGGGGGTCGTCTCCTGGCGCTCCCTCGGTCGGTGGCAATCCCGATTTACCCCCCCCAGGCCTCTCCTCAACAATCGGAGCTGGCAGCGGTTTGTCTTGCCTTTTCCTGCTTTTCAGATCAGCCCATCAATATTATCACCGATAGCCTGTATGTTGCCAATGTTACCTCCCAGATTTCTGGCAGCTATATTTCCCCTAATATGAATGTACCCCTTCTCCGTCTGTTTCTTGCCCTTCAGCATTCGCTCCAGATGCGTTCTCACCCTTTTTTTATTGCTCGCAGAAGCTCGTGCCATTATCCAGCAGTGTCCCCAGTGTTCATCCCACGCTTCCTACCCCCCCACCGGGGTAAATCCCCGGGGCCTCTCCTCTAATGATCTCTGGCAAATGGATGTTACCCATTTTCCCCCTTTTGCACCTTGGCGTTATCTTCACGTCTCTATTGATACTTATTCTGGTTTCCTCTGGGTCACCCCCCAAAAGGGTGAAAAGGCCCGTCATGTTTTAAATCACCTTGTCCGTTCTATTGCCGTTATGGGTGCGCCCGCTCATCTTAAAACTGACAACGGCCCGGCATACTGCTCCGAAGCCGTTGCTGCATTTTGTTCCCGCTGGAACATTACCCACACCTTCGGTATTCCCTACAATTCCCGCGGCCAGGCCATTGTGGAGCGCGCTAATCGCACGCTCAAACAGGCTTTACTCACACAAAAACAGAAAGGGGGAATTCCCCTCTCACTCCCTGACAAAGAAGAATGGCTCGCTACCGTTCTTTTTACATTAAATCACCTTAACCTTATTTCTGATGGCCCCCGCTTTGTATCCCGCACCCAAAAGCATTTCCGTTCTCATGAAGTTTTACCAGCCCCCAAGGTCACTTACCGCCTCCTGCCCGGGGACAGCTGGAGTAAGCCGATCCCCCTTATCACCTGGGGGCGTGGGTATGCTGCTGTTTCCACAGAGGCCGGACCAGTGTGGGTCCCTGCACGGTACGTGAAGCCCTGGTTGGGAGATGGCGTGGCACCAGGGCCTGCAGAACCCGATTCCCGACTTCAACCTGCGCCTGACCCAGGACCCCACCACGCCGGTGACCACACAGAGACGTCGCGGAGGCCCGAACCCTCCCGTGACATGGGGTCAGGTCAAGACCCTGGCCAGACAGGCAGAAAAGACCCTTGATGACCGCTACCTCGATAAAACACCAGAAAACTTTGTTGTTGCTCTTATTGCCTGTCTTAATGCCAATTCCTGTCTTTTGCTATGTATTATTGTAATAAGTATGTGTCCCATTTGTTACACTGCCCCCTTGTCTGCACCCCCCCTTGCAATGAATGTCTGGGAGCAATTTGCGATTATGCTTAATCGGACCGATTTCTGCCTCTTCCGGCAGGTAGCAGTGGGACAAGTGTTAAGTACCTGTCTGGTCCCGGTCTGCCACGATGCCTCCGAGGTGGAAAACTCCACCTGGTTTTATGGCAGCTTGGGACAAGATACCACTATAAAAAACCTTGGCTACACCGCCTATCATAATTGGGGCACCCAGTCCAAACGCCCCCCGCTTCATGCTATTATGCTTGATACTCCATATGTTGCCAGTTTCAATGCTTCATGTGCCTGAATGGTTAATTGTACAAAACAAAATTGCTATCTCTCCCCGATGTTTTCCCTTAATTGCTCCTCCTACCTAAATATTTCCTACTTGTATAAGCACGTCTTCCTGCCTAACGGGTGGTTCTGGACGTGCTCCGGCCTCACATTCAATTACATACCAGCCAACCTTTCAGAGGGGGTCACCTGCTGCCTTAGCAGGCTCTCCCTCATTCTCCCGGCAAAGAGCCCTCTGTCTAAGCGTAAGCGATCCACACGCCCGCTGGACCCCTCCTGTGACAGTCACACTTCCCTACTTTCCACCACAGAAACTGTTGCCTTAGCCGTTTCTTTAGTGGGTGTGCCTGGATTAGCTGTTAGAAATAGTAAAAATCTCAATGCATTGGCTTGCTCAGCTGTAAAGGCTTTAAATGCCACTTCTGCTGCTATTTCCCTGTTAAACTCTGAACAAGCTGAACTCCGACATGGGGTCCTGCAAAATCGAGCAGCTATTGATTATCTGTTATTTCTGCACCATTATGGATGTGAAAAGGTGGAGGGCATGTGCTGTTTCAACATTTCAGACCATTCTCACTCTATTGATGATCAATTATTAATGTTACGAAATCTTACTTCCCAAATTCGCATACACACCGATCCCATCTCTGCCTGGTGGGAGTGGTTGGCCTCCCTCCTTCCCGGGTGGGGGTGGCTTCACCAATTAATCACCTATGGAGGCCTTGCTTTGCTGGCCCTCCTTGTGTGCTGTTGTGGGCTGCAATGTATTCCATCTCTCATTGCCCTGTGCCTCAATGGCTGCCCCTGGACTCATAAAAAATATTAAGGGAGGAGATGTTGGGAATAAACGCTGGCAAGCCACGTGAAACCCGTCCTTGCATTTCTGTCCCTTGGCTGCACTCGCCATGTTTAAGTATTACCAGCACATCCCCCAGCCCACCTTATCAGTGCTCTGGCCTTCCCTGAGGAAGTACAGGGCCCACAGGACCCTCTCGAGCATGTAAACAGGCTCGTAAATCACGGAACCATATTGTGTGTATACTATATAATAAAGGACCCCGAGAGGCCTCGGGACGCTTCTTTGCCGCACTCCCTGTCTTCGCCTGGTTTGTCGTCACACCCATTATGATATATTTGTTCCCTGTGTAGTTACTAATAAATAGTGAACAAGTCACCCCTTAACCAGCTCTCTTTTAAACTGAATAAATTGAGCTTCTTAGTCTATCACAATAAAGTATGTTTTCTAATCTTTTAATCATCTTCATGGCTCTTCTCTGGACTCTCTCCAATTTATCAACAACCTTCTTGAATGGTGGATACCAGAACAGGACACAGTATTCCAGAAGTGGTCACACCAGTGCCAAATACAGAGGTAAAATAACCTCTCTACTCCTTGAGACTCCCTTGTTTCAGTGCCCTAGGATCACATTAACTCTTTTGACCACAGTGTAACACTGGGAGCTCATGTTCAGCTGATTATCTGCCACAACCCCCAAATCCTTTTCAAGAGGCAATGCTTCTCAGGATGGAGTCCTCCACCCTGTAACTTGCCATTAATTCTTTATATACATTTACATTTGGCTATATTAAAACGCATATTGTTTGCTTGCACCCACCTTACAACTCTGTATCAGTGACCTGTCCTCTTCACTGTTTACCTCTCCCCCAGTTTTTGTGTCACGTGCAGACTTTATCAGTGACAATTTTATGTGTTCTTCCAGGTCATTAATAAAAGTGTTAAATAGCTTCAGGCCAAGAATAAATCCCTGTGGGACTCCACTGCAAACAGAGCCACTCCATAATGAGTCCCTGTCTATAGTTACATTTTTTAGACCAAACAGTGAGGTAAAAACAACAAGAGTCCTGTAGCACCTTAAAGACTAACAAAATTCGGTGGGCATAAGCTTTCGTGGGCTTCAACCCACTTCATCAGATGCATGAAATGGAAATCACAGATAGGAGATATATATATACATCCAAGGGTAAGAAACAACAGTGAGGAGGGCAAGTGTTAACAAAGTCAATTCATTTAGAGTAGATGAGGCCTGTTCACAACCATTGATTAGAGGGTGAATAGGTTGTGAATGGGCCTCATCTACTGTAACTGAATTGACTTTGTTAGCACTTGCCCTCCTCACTGCTGTTTCTTACCCTTGGATGTATATATATATACATCCTATCTGTGATTTCCACTTCATGCATCTGACGAAGTAGGTTGCAGCCCACGAAAGCTTATGCCCGCAGAAATTTGTTAGTCTTTAAGGTGCTGCAAGACTCTTGTGGTTTTTGCTGTATACAGACTCACATGGCTTCCCCTTTGGAACTTTTCATCGGTGAGGTAAATGTCCTTGTGTAATGCTATCTTATAGTGCTATAAAAAGTTGCCACACACTTGTCTCAGTTTTTGATTTTGAAAATAGAATCATAGAATATTAGAGTTGGAAGGGACCTCAGGAGGTCATCTAGTCCAACCCGCTGCTCAAAGCAGGACTATCCTCAGCTAAATCATCCCGGCGAGGGTTTTGTCAAGCCTCAGCTTAAAAACCTCTAAAGATGGAGATGCCACCAGCTCCCTAGGTAACCCATTCCAATGCTTCACCACTCTCCTAGTGAAGAACTTTTTCCTAATGTCCAACCTAGACTTCCCCCACTGCAACTTGAGACCGTTGCTCCTTGTTCTGTCATCTGCCACCACTGAAAACAGCTTAGCTCCATCCTCCCTAGAACCCCCTTTCAGGTAGTTAAAGGCTTCTATCAAATCCCCCCTCATTCTTTTCTTCAGACTAAACAGGACTAGTTCATTCAGCCTCTCCTCATAAGTCTTGTGCTCCAGCCCCCTAATCATTTTTGTTGCCCTCCACTGGACTCTCTCCAACTTGTCCACATCCTTTTTGTAGTGGGGGGCCCAAAACTGGACACAATACTCCAAATGCAGCCTCACCAATGCTGAATAGAGGGGAATAATCACTTCCCGCGATCTGCTGGCAATGCTCTTACTAATGCAGCCCAATATGCCATTAGCCTTCTTGGCAACCAGGGCACACTGCTGACTCAAATCCAGCTTCTTATCCACTGTAATCCCCAGATCCTTTTCTGCAGAACTGCTGCCTAGCTCGTCGGTCCCCACTCCATAGCTGTTCATGGGATTCTTCCATCCTAAGTGCAGGACTCTGCACTTGTCCTTGTTGAACCTCATCAGATTTCTTTTGGCCCAATCCTCCAATTTGTTTAGGTCCTTCTGTATCCTATCCCTCCCTTCCAGGGCATCTACCACTCCCCCTAACTTAGTGTCATCGGCAAACTTGCTAAGGGTGCAATCTACCCCCTCTTCCAGATCATTAATGAAGATATTGAACAAAACCTGTCCCAGGACCGACCCCTGGGGCACTCCACTTGTGACCAGCTGCCAGCTAGACATGGAGCCATTGATCACTACTCATTGAGCCCTTTGCTCTAGCCAATTCTATATCCATTTTGTAGTCCATTAATCCAACCCATACTTTTTTACGTTGCTTATAAGAATACTGTGGGAGATCGTATCAAAAGCTTTGCTAAAGTCAAGGCATATTACGTCCACCACTTTCCCCTCATCCACAGAACCAGTCACCTCCTCATAGAAAGCAATCAGGTTGATCAGGCACGACTTTCCCTTGGTGAATCCATGTTGACTGCTCCTGATCACCTTCCTCTCTTTTAAGTGCCTTAAAATGGATTCCTTGAGGATCTGCTCCATGATTTTTCCAGGGATTGAGGTGAGGCTGACTGGTCTATAGTTCCTTGGATCCTCTTTCTTGAAGATGGGCACTATATTTGCCTTTTTCCAGTCATCTGGGACCTCCCCCTGTTGCCACGAGCTTTCAAAGATAATAGCCAATGGCTCTGAAATGGCTCTGAAAATATGAGCACTTATATCAGTGATCTTCACTATTTTACAAGCGGGGGCCATTTTGGCAAAAATCCTTCAATGTGAGAGCCACCTCAACTACTACCCACATGGCTGGGGTTGGGGAGACACACACCCAGGAGCAGGCTGCTAGTGGGCGGGGGGACATAGCTGAGATGGGTGACATGGCTGGGGCGAGAGGACACTGCTTGATGGGGGGAATGGATGGGGGTGCACTGCTTGAGGGGCAGCATGCACGGATAGGAGGGGTGTGCTAGTTGGGGGAGACAGGTGGTGCACTGCTAAGGGTGAGGAACAGATATGGCTGGAGGGGCACTGCTTGGGGGGATGCACTGCTGGGGGGGAACTGATGGCTGTGGGGAAACAGACGGCCAGGGAGTGCACTGCTGGGGGCAGGGGGAACAAACACAGCTGGGGAGCACTGTTTGTGGGGACATGGCCGAGGAGCCTACAGCAGGGATGTGGGGCTGCTGTAAATGACTGCACAAGGAGCAAAGTAACAGAGAATCAGGCCCACCGGGAAAATCTCCATTATCTTGTTCCTTGGTAAAGAAACTGCCAGCGCTGGTGTTCTCAACAAGTTTTCAGATGAAAGGAACAAATTAATTTTTAACAGATCTAATCGCATTCTACATAGACGTGATCTCAAACATTTCCCAGCATATGGTTGCAATAAAACCAACTTTGTACGATTGGGAAAACAGCCCCTCTGCAGTGTGTTACTAGAGTCAGGCACGGGAAATAATGTCTGAGTCACCAGTTTAAATCAAAAGCTTTCTTTTCAGTAGACTGTGACGGTGTTCATTTGACTCTTGTATTTTTCAACTATGCTTGTGCCAGCTCTCGAGTCAATTACTGAGCACTGAGGGCCTCTTTCTCCACTGCCTTTGTCTTCATGTAGTCATTTAGACCTGTGCAAAGTGAGTGTAAAGCACTATCAAATCAGAATTGTATCTTTTTATTATTTATACTACAGGACCCCTACGGTCAGGACCCCCACGGTCAGGACCCCATTGTACTAGGTGTATGTGTAGTCATAGTGAGCGACAGCCCCTGTCCCAAAAAGCTTACAAGCTATACAGACAAGACAGACAATGAGTGGGAGGAAGGTAGTACTATTACCCCCATTTTACAGGTGAAGAACTGAGGTACAAGACCTTGCCCATGGTCACGCACACAAACTATATGACAGAAACAAAGCCAGATGTCCTGGATTCCAGTCCACAGCCTTAACTACAAGACAAACCTTCCTCTCTACACCCATTTTAAATAGGTATATATGACAGCACAAGAGCAAGGAAGCACAGAATCGGGCTCCAGCTATAACTGTTCATGTGAAATGTTCCATATTAATAGGACTCAGCTTGAAGCTGTATATTGGTGACATTTCCAGATTTGCCCACCACCAAATCAAGGATCTGTAGCAGATATGTGATCTCAGGGTTTATCTACATGGAGCTGTAGTTTGCCCTAAGGGGTGTGAATTGTAGAGTGATCTAATGTGCTGTGATCTACCTGCCCCATGTAAATGCAACTGGTATGAAATAAAATGTTCCTATTTTGAGTTAACATAGTCCTGTTTGACATGGGACTACATCAACACAAATGAGGTACCTATTAGGTCACACCAACAGGGTTTACATGGGGGTAATTAGAGCACAACACATTAGAATGTTCTTACAATTCACTCTTCTGTAGAGAATACTGCGGCACTGTGTAGACAAGCCCTAAGGCAAGTATACTGCAGAAATACCTAAGAACGGCCACATTGGGTCAGACCAATGGTCCATCTAGCCCAGTATCCTGTCTTCCACTAGTGACTAATGCCAGATGCTTCATCAGGAATGAACAGAACAGGTAGTCATCGAGTGATACATCCCCTATCGTCCACTCCCAAAATAATGGCTCTGTCAGAAAGAAGTTTTTCCTATGAAGTGCAGGAAAGATATAAGGACTGATTTTGATTCCCCTTCCACCAGTGTGATTCCACTGAGTTTAACAGAGTTATTCCTGATTTACGCTAGAGTATGTGTGATCCGTACCAGAAACTAGTACTCTGTTGTTACTAGAACTCATCAGAAATTTTCTGACAGAAGGCTTTTCCATTGCAAAATGCTGATTCGTTGAAAGCAAAACATTTCACTGAAATGTCAATTCTGAGAAAATTTTGTTTAGAAAGAAAAACATTTTTAAAAGTATTTTGATGATGTCAGAATAGAAGGTTTCAATATTCTATTTCCAAATGACTTTGTTTCAATTTTTAAATTTTATCTGATATAATTTTTTTTTAAATGTTAAAATCAAAACATTCTGATAACGGTGAGAAAACCATCTTTCTACAACTTTGTTTCACAGGAATTTTTTTGTTTTTGTTCTGTTTCAGAATGAAAAAATTTCAAAATCATGGATTTTTCAACAAAATGAACAAAAAATCCAGTTCCCAGGTATCTCTAGTGGTTATCTTTTGCTAATAAGCAAAAATACCCAGTGGGCCTGCCCCAGCCAACTCTCACTGAAGTCAGCAGGGCTACTGTCTTCAGAATGAGTGAAGCTGTTCAGGATCTGTACCATTACAAAATGATATCACGTTCAAGCACAAGTATGAGGAGTCAAGTTAGCAGCCATAATGCTAATGAATAAATAATAATAATAATTAATAGTAACGCCGACCTGAAGGAGAGCTCTGTGTAGCTCGAAAGTTTGTCTCTTTCACCAACAGTAATTGGTCAAATAAAATATATTACTTCACCCGTCTTGTCTCTCATGAATAACCAATCAGTGCAGACCAGGGCAAATTATCGTAGTGTCCTGATAGCTAATGCTGAGTATTGCTGTTTTGCCAACTCTCACAATTTAACCCCAAGTCTCCTGATATCTGGTGTTTTTCTTAAAGGCTCAACTCTTGCAGGTAGGTTATTATGTGAGAATCTAATCTGTCCTTTTTTCTTTTTTTTTTTTTTAAGTGTAACAAGGTGTGTGCAACCCCTTGCAAGAGGTAGGGAGTCTGGAAGCAACCAGCCCTGCTCTAGGGAGAAGCTCAGCAGGTGGTGCACAGACCAGTGGGAACCAGCTGGGCAGTGTCAGGTAACGGGTTCTAATGACTACCAGCTAGAGGAGATAGATGAGATCCCCAGCTCCATTAGGGAAGACCAGGACCAGGAGAGGGCTAGGAGAATGCACTCCTGTAACTACAGTCCAGGCTGCAGGCAGTGCAGTGGAGGATTGTGAGGAGGCAGGAGGCCATGTGGACATCTCTAGGCTTGGTGGAAGACCTGGCTACAAAGCTGCCAGAACCCATAGGACCCACAATCTGTATTAGGACAGGACCATTGCTTTATGTTTTCACACAGGCTGACAAGAGGAGGGCAAGGGGGGGGTGGAAGGGGAAGACAGTTGTACCGGGGCCCTGAGCTCAGGGGTTCTCCAAAATGTCTGTAGCATAAATGAAGTGAAATGGGAGAGATTGCGGCCTCAGTAAACATGTTGTACTGGGGCCCCAAATTTATCTCGATGGGTCTGTCGCCCCCCACATTTTTCTTCTTTTGTGTTGGACAATTAACAGAGCCCTGAGGCAAGGGCTATGAGCTGATTTGGGTCTGACCTATTTGGGTCTGACTGAGCCCACCAGCCAACAGTAAGTTTCCAGCCCATATAGTTGTGGAGAAAAACTGAGACCCACAAAGGCTCAAAAACAAGGCAGCTAAAAAGAGCCCCATATTTATTATTTTTAAAAATTCCATGATTTTTGCGGCCTGACCCGTGATTTGGCAATGCTGGGAGTGAGCCCTAGTCCTATTTGGGTCCAATTTGAAGCATAATATTGCGCGCAGCCAATTGGCTGTGCAGTTGCGACATCACTGAAAAGGGTCAGTTACGTAAAGTGGGCGGGACTGGCTGAGGAGGGACTGGGCCCAGCACACCAGGAAATGCAAGCACCGAATCAAAGCGTCTCCTGGACAGCTGGGCTGTGATGCAGCTCCTTTGAAATTTCCCTTTCACTGGCAGAACCCCAAGGAAGAGCAGGTAGCAATTTCCCCTCTGTCACAGCTGTCCCTATCGGTGTCAAGAGCTGTGCAAATTTCACCGTCCAGTCTTGCACATGCAGGTGAAAATCAAATCCTCTCCAGCTCTGGCCCTCAATAAAAAGCACTGATCTAGTGTTAGCTGAGAAGGGGAAAGCACCCTGTTACCCTTGTACTCATGCTGAATAACGGATGTAGCCAAAAGCAGGTGAATCCAGCAAGCGCTGAATAATGTGCGGCGGAGGGCTGGTGCTGATGCCGATGAGTGACAGAAGTGAACATATATCACAAATGTGCGGCATGAACAGAAGATCTGAATCCTGTATTTCACTTTAGTATGCCTCCTACAGGCCCAAGTGCACCAATGAAAGACATTTGCCCTGAAAGGAGGGGAGGGGAGAGTGCAGGGCAGAGATGCGTTTTGTAGATTATCCTTCCCTATTTGGTGGGTTGAGATTTGGAAAAAATATCTAGGAGACACAACCACACAACCCCAATGAAATTTAATCTCAACCTTTTGAAAATCTCCATCATTAGCCTTCGAGTGAATGCTGCCTTTTGTATTCGGACACCAAGAGTACGCTTGTCTGCACAGGAAACAGAGCTTTCCTGGGGGCCAGCCTGCATCTATGGAACAAACTTCACCAGCTTTTTCTCCTAGTGCCAGATGGACTTCCTCAACCTTGCCTTCTCTAACAGAGACAGAGAAACACCATGTACATACACTGTAAACCTTCCCTCCCCCCAAAAAACCTACCAAGAGTAAACACTCCACTACACATACATTTCACCTGCAGAGGAGATGGGAGAACAAACCACTCCTGGCAGACGTGTAATCACATTGCTTAAAGTACTGCTGGAAGGTGCTTAGTGAGGAGCGCACGTAAGAGCCTATATAGAATAGAATAGAAATCCATCGAAAGAGAATTTGGTTTACTGGGTGTTTTTCCCCCCTGTTTTTCTAAAGGAGCAGGGTGAATCCCACAAGCATTTCCCATAACTATTCATTCCATTTTTCTTTGGCCATGCACATACCCATCTTTTGTGTTTGCTTTTCATAGACACTTTCTTTCTTGATGTTACATAAGCGTTGATAATGTTAAATATTCCCATAGGAGTCTACCTAAAAAAAGAAATAAAAATGGAGCAAGGACCTTATGATGTCATCCATGGAGTCTTTTTTTCTATATGCCAAAGAAAGAACAAGAAAGAAAACTGATCTCAGTACTTTGGAATAGGCACCCAGCAGATAGGACGGAAGATAACCTAGTGCTGTTGCCAGGAGTTTGCTTGGGAAAGGTCCTTAGCATTTAGTTGTGAATAAACAAGACAAATGCTGGAACATAGACTCATCGACTTTAAAGGCCAGATGGGACCTTCTTGATCTACTATGACCTTCTGCACATTTCAGGCCATAAAACCTCACCCACCCCCTCCTGTTATAGACCCATAACTTCTGGCTGTGTTACTGAAATCCTCACATCATGCTTTAAAGATGTCAAGTTACAGAGAATGCCCCATCTCCCATTTCCACTATTTTAAACCTTCACGTGACCTCTGGCCCATTCTGCAGAGGAAGGCGAAACCCATCCAGGGTCTCTGCCAATCTGACCTGGGAGAAAATTCCTTCCCAACCCCAAATATGGTGATCAGTTAGGCCCTGAGCATGTGGGCAAGACTCACCAGCCAGACACCCGGGAAAGAGTTCACTGTAGTAATGAAGAGCCCTCCCCATCTACTGTCCCATCATCTGCTGTTGGAGATATTTGCTGCTAACAGGCACAGACTTGCTACATGCCATTGTAGGCATTCTCATCATACTGTCCTCTCAATAGATTTATCAAGCTCAATCTTGAAGCCAATTAGGTTTTTTGCCTCCCACTGTTCCCCTTGAGAGGCTGTTCCAGAACTTCACTCCTCTGATAGTTAGAAATCTTTGTCTAATTTCAAGCCTAAACTTGTTGATGGTTCTAACACTTCCCTGTCTCTACTGGAAATACCTCGCCTGATGCATCCTCGGACCACATTAGCCTTTTTCACAGCCATGTTACGTTGACAGCTCATAGTCATTCTGTGACCAATCAATACACCCAGGTCTTTCTCTTCTGTCGCTTCCAATTGATAGGTCCCCAGTTTATAGCAAAACTTCTTGTTGTTAATCCCAAAGTGCATGACCTTGCACTTTGTACTATTAAATTTTATCCCATTTCTATTACTGCAGTTTTCAAGGTCATTCAGATCTTCTTATATGATATGCTGGTCCTCATCTGTATTAGCAATACCTCCCAACTTGTGTCATCCACAAATTTTATTAGCACATTCCCACTTTTTGTTCCAAGATCATTAATAAAAATGTTAAATAAGATTGGTCCCAAGACCAACCCCTGAAGAACTTCACTAGTAACTTTCCTCCAGTTTGACAGTTCACCTTTCAGTATGACCTGTTGTAGTCTTCTCTTTAATCAGTTCCTTATCCACCTTTCCATTCTGATATTAATCCCCATCTTCTCCAATTGAACTAATCATTTCCCATGTGGAACTGTATCCAATGCCTTACTGAAATCCAGGTAGATTAGATCTACTGCATTTCCTTCATCTTAAAAAGCATTTATCTTTTCAAAGGAGATCAGTTTGGTCTGGCACAATCTACCTTTTGTAAAACCTTGTTGTATTTTATCTCAGTTACATTTTACCTCTATGTTCTTAACTTCTTTTTCTTTCAAAATTTGTTCAAAGACCTTACATATAATTGAAGTCAAATTTACAGGCCTGTAGTTTCCCGGATCATTTTTTTCCCGTTCTTAAAAATAGGAACTGTATTAGCAATTCTACAGTCATATGATACAACCTCCCAAGTTTACAGATTCATTAAAAATCCTTGCTATTGGGCTTGCAATTTCATGGGCCAGTTCCTTTAATACTAATAATAGCTGGAAATTATCTAGGCACCCTGATTTAGTCCCATTAAGCTCTTTGAGTTTGGCTTCTCCCTCGGATGTGGAAATTTTTACTTCCATATCCTCGTTCCCATTAGCCACTCTGTCACTACCCCTATGCTCTTCATTGGCCTTATTAAAAAATGAGACAGAGTATTTGTTTAGGTGTTGGGCCATGCTTAGATTATTTTTAATTTCCACCCCATCCTCTGTGTTTAGCAGTCCTACTTCTTCTTTCTTTGTTTTCTTATTTATATGGCTATAGAACCTTTTACTATTGGTTTTAATTGCATTTTCAAGGTCCAGCTCTACTTGTCTTTTGGCAATTCTCACTTTATCCCTACACTTTCTGACCTCCTTGCTGATCCATCCCATCTTTCATTCCTTGTAGGCTTTTTGCTTTCTTTTAATCACATGTTTGAGATACTTGCTTATCCAGCTTGGTCTGTAACCCTTGCCTATGAATTTTTTCCCCTTGCTTGAACTGTAGGCTTCAAAGAGCTTCTGCAACTTTGACTTAAATAAAATAATGCTAAGCTTCCTCCACATTCAGATCATTGAATTCTTCAGTCCAGTCCACTTCCCTAACTAATTCCCTTAATTTTTTAAAGTTTGCTCTTTTGAAATGAAGGACTGTAGTTGCAGATCTATTTTTGTTTATCCTTCCTGTTAGTTTAAACTGAATTAACTCATGATTACTCAGACCAAGGTAGTCCCCTACAATCAGTTCTTCTGTGAAGTCCTCACTAGTCACCAGTACCAGATCTAAAATGGCATCACTTCTTATTAGCTCAATGACGATTTGATGAAGAAATCTGTCAGCTATGACAACCAGGAAAATATGAGCCATACTATTATTAGTAACATTTGTCCTCCAATCTATATCTGGGAAGGTTAAAGTCTCTCATAATCATACAATTCTCAGAGGTATCTATTTCATAAAAACATTACGGAGGTCTCTATCCATATCTAAATTGGATCCTGTGGGTCTGTAGTATATCCCAGGCACTAACCCAAGGACCCTCTAGTAGCTTTCTTCCCCGAATTGATTTTGACGCAAACAGACTGTTTTATCCATTCCATCACTTCTAATTTCTTTATAGTCTACCTCATCATTAATATGCAGTGCTACTCCACCACCTTTACCTTTTTCTGTCTTTCCTGAACAGCACATACCCTTCAATACCTGTACTCCACTGTTCCACGTTTCTCTTATCACTATAATATCTGGTTTCACTTCCTGCACCAGTAGTTCTAGTTTTTCTGTTTTGTTATCCAGGCTCCTAGCATTGGTGTACAAACATCTTAGCTGTTTCTGCTTGGCTTTGCTCACATTCCTCTCCCAATTGGGTACTGCCATCCTACTGCCAATAACACCTACCTGACTGTTAGCTTCATTGGTATCAGCACTATCTTTCCTCTTAATCTTAATATTTCCTCTTCCTACCCACTGCTGTTCCTTTCTCCATTGATGGTATCCTTTCTTAATTGATTTTCCTCCCTCTCAATGTTAAAATCAAGTGTGGAGATCACATGAGCATCTCTCAACAGTCTCCCCCAAGTTCCTAGTTTAAAGCTCTTTTAATCAGTTTTGCCAACCTCCATCCCCGAAGTCCATTTCCCTCCCTACTCACGTAGAGTCCATCCCATGTGGACAGTCCTCTGTCCATGAACGCTTCCCAGTGGTCAAACATCCCAAAGCCTTCCTTATAGCACCACTGCCTGAGCCTTCTGTTGATCATCAAAATCTTGTTTTGCTTTCCTTCTCCTACTCTAGGGACAGGTAGAATCCGACTGAAGATCACCTGAGGCTCCATTTCCTTAAGCATCTTCCCCAGCCTGGCATAGTCTCCCTTGATATGTTCCAGCAGGAATCTAGCTGTATCATTTGTTCCCACATGAAGGACAATCAGTGGATTCTTTCCTGCTCCTGTTAGGATTCTCTTCAGCCTCAGGTCCACAGACCATAGCAGAACTCCCAAAAGACAGCACACCCTTCTGTGCTCTGGATCAGCTCTGGTGACAGACCAGTCATGTAGACCTGCCTTTTCCTAATGATGGTGTGATTCTCTGGCCTTTCTCCTGTTCTTTCTGGCTTCAAGTCCTCTTGTGTTTTATTCTCCCTTGCAATATTCTGTGAGTCATCCTGGAGCCTACTGGGGCTCTGAACTCTGGCTATTTTCATTGACTCTTTGCCTCTTCTTATAGGACTAGCTGCTCTTCTCTTTTCCTTGCCCTCCCACCTTCAGTTACTGCCTGCTGGGCCCCTTCTTCATTTTCCAGCTGGGCCAGCCACAGATGCATCTGGAGCTGCCAGTACTGGCAGACAACAATATCCTGGAGTTATCCATAGCCATCTTTATCACCTATTCTTGCATATTAGGGGTCAGTGCTGACAAGGCCAAAGTCCTCTCAGCTGACCCACCAGACTCTCCTTCCATATGAGATGCTGCTCTCAGGCTCCCATTGTTGCAGTTCTCGCTGACTGCCATCATGAGCTCAAATCGACCTTCTCCCTAGTTATGGATTGGCAATGGTCCTTATAAACAGATTGGGTGGGATTCACAAAGGTACTTTGAAATCAATGAGAGTTAAACGCCTTTAAGTACCTTTGTGAATCCTACCCATTAACATTAAAATAATTTTTCAACTTGTGGTTCTTACTTGGTGCCTTTGCAATAGGCCAGCCTGTGTATTTTTACTACAAAGTATAAGTCACTATGGAGTAACTGATCAACCTGGAAAAAATCACTAAATGTAAGTGTTCTAAACATGGAACGGATTTCACAAGGCTGCCACATCTAAATGAATCCACCAACATCCACACCAAAGAAAACGTTCACCGAAGCCAATTCAAGCAAAGGAAACTTTACTCGTTTGGGGACGTACTCAGTTTGCTATTTTCACAGCAACAAACTCTTATTCCTGCAACCAACTAATGTACAGCTAAAGATTATGCCTTTGCACAGGGATTATAGAGAGAGCATTATTCTGGTGAAAACCAGATTCCATCTGTGCTATTCTACCATAAAAAAGTCCCTCCACTTCATTAGTCATAAAAAGCCAAGACTGTTACCACAAAACGCTGTCTTTGATCATGAAGCTGAATTGTGTAGGCTGTAAAAATATTGAGGAAGACCCATATGGGCTCGCTCCTGTAGGTGCAGAATTTGTGCCTAGTAGAAGTTTAGAGTTTATTCATCAAAATAAAAGGAAATGTAAAGACATCATACAGTCTAAAACTGGAGTTACACTGGAAAATGTATGACATAGTCTCACCACTATGATCTCCCATAGTCACCTTCTAAAGAGAAAGATCAGTCACTGATGATTACAATTTTCTTTTTGTATCATGGGCGGGTAGCATCCATGTGGCATGAAATCACAGGTTCTGGTCTATGCCCCAGCCTATCACCAGTCTCCTGGGAGTAATCCCTTCAGAGGACCCACACCGTTCCACAGGGGCAGGCCTGTGGCCTCCAAGACTCCCAGACAGGGCTGTTGGCACCAACAATTGCTGTCTTTTTCTGTGGCTTCCTGCAGCGAATCCAGTCAAGCCAAACTCCTGCAGGAGGCTCCTACTCTAACTCTTCAGAGCGTAATACTTTCATTCAGAGCTCACAGTGACACAGGCAGCCTTTTCAAAACAAGGTAACCATTTATTACTCATCTGGCATATCGAATCTGAAATTCCTTAGCTTAGCACAGAGAGGCAAAAGTTAAGCCATAATGCACCCTCATCAAATCAGTGCCCTGATGGGCCAGCCAGGTTGTGATGGACTCCCATCACTGGCTCTCTTGCCCCTCCTTTGTCTTCCCTGGTCCAAGCTTCTGATTCCCTCCAAAATGCCACCTTCTTCCAGTCACCTTGTAACTCAGGGTCCTTTCAACCCAAAGCTCTGGGTAAACGTACTCTGTGCGAAGTGATGTCAAGAAATAAAGCAATGGGAACATGGCTGTCTGACCGATAGATGGCTGGCAGGAACAGTACCACACAAGAGTGCGCTTACTTTAAAGCTATATATTACTTAAACTCGAGCTCTTACACACATCCGCAACAGGTTAGTAAAACACCCCCAACCCTCAATAAATACCAGTCTCTGGAGTGGCTTTTGGGGGGTACAGCAGCAGCCTTCTGATTGGCCAGTCTTTCAAGTGCCAGTGGGGACCTCAAAACTGTCCAAGAAGAGATTCTCTCCCCCTCCTCCCCCGAGTCCAAACCTCTTCCTGTCTATTTATCCTTGTTAGTAGACAATAACACATCAAAAAAACTTGTTGGGCCCTTTCAAAAGTTAGACAAGAAGTCCCCTCAGAGTACTAATTAGCCAGATGTGCTCCTCCAGAATCTGCATGTCTTGAGGCCCTGTCAAACGTCTCTCAGAGGGCACACATAGATATGCTTCTTGTCACCGATCCCAGCATGTCCACCGGGGGCTGAGGGTGCAGAGTCAGATAAAGGTTGAGCAAAAGACTCTCCTCCCCTCCTCCTGGCTTAGTCACGCTAAGGCTGCACAGGCCTGCAAAAAAAGGCCTCTTGATTAGTTAGTAAAAAGTAGGATAATCTATATTACGCTGTCGGTAGTGGTCCCGGGCCCATTTACTCATTTATCAAAATCTCCTGTAAAATCTGATACCTTATTCTCCAGATCAGTTCCCAAGCCCCACCTGCTGGCATTTCCTGCTGTTAAGTGTTGATTGTTCAGTCCTTGGGGCATCTCTTTATCTTGCTGGCCCTCTGTTGATTTGGGTCAGTTTGAGTCAGTTCTTTAATGACTCTATTCATTCTCCCCAGACGGCAAAGTCTCTCTCTGTCTCACACACACACACCCCTCCTGTCTCCTGCACTAGTCCAGGAGCAGTTTTAACCCTTTTACACCCACTTGAGAGCAATGCAGCATACAGAGGGAAACTGAGGCATGCCTAGAATTTATAGAAATATTGCAGAAAATTCCCACTTTGTCACACCATTTGCTCTATTGCAGGCCAGAGAGCAAACCTGTGTTCTCTAGCACTCACTAATAAAGTGCTTACCTGCCCACTTCCTTTAATCACCCTCTACTCCCAAAAACCAGTATGGAAATTTGATTTGTATCAGTTCACCCACAAATCATGAAAAGCCTGCGCTCTTAAATTTACACTGCGCAGAAACTGCATGCATTTCCAATACTGCTTTCATCTGTTTTATTCTATGGTGACAAATCTGGAGGTGGTAAAGGAGTGTGGGCAAGCAGTATCAGTTAATGGAGCCATGAGCCTAATTATCACTTAATCAACCCCAGCAATGTCAAAAGGAAGTGTAGAAATGTCAATCCATTTTCAACAGCTCTGTCCCTGGGTGCTCAGAAGATCCCATTAAACTTGTACATTGGCAATGATTTTTGGAACTCTGAACTACTTTTTCTAATCCCCCCGCACCTCCAAAAGCCCAAACAGTTTGATCACAGTTCCAGACAGCAACAATTCCAATATATCCCTGAGAAGCTTCCTCAGTGCACGTTTCCAACCTGACCAGGATGAAATGGGAAATCTGCTTGAGAATGATGGGGGTTAAACAAATAAAAAATAAACCAAATGAAAGATTTGCTTAGAATTATGTCTGGCCAGAGTGTGTGGGGAAATCTGGAATTGGCTTCCCTGGAATTAGAAAGAAGTCAAGGAAACAGAAAGCCATTATTAAACTAAAGATGGAACTGAACCAAAACCCCAAATCCAACCATCCCCAAACTTGGAGAATGTTCTGATCTGGTGATAAACTTTGCTTTTGGCCCCTGTTTTCTCTAGTGGGCCAGATGAGAAGTCTTGATCCAAACCCCCCAAATTTAGGAAAAGTTTGGATCTGGAGCTACATATGACATTTATGGCTTTGATCCAACTCTATTTTAAACCTTTTCAGCTAATTCTGGTTCCCCAACTTCAGTTGCGCAACTTAGAGCTCTCCTCTGTCTCTACGTATGGCAAAATCAGAAAGCCAGCTCTGGCATTCAGCTATGTGAAAGGGAAGACAGAGCAGCTTAAGCACGAGCAGTGCAAAGCAGATATAGCAGGGCCAAGGATCTGACTCTGTTTATTGGGGGGTGGGTTGTTAACATCGTTAGCACAAACTTCTGACAAACACTTGAGAGAAAAGTTATCTTTGTGAAGACACTGTTCAGAGCAATAGCAAGGCTGGCAGGACAGCAAGCAGTGTCAGCTCTTCACCTAACAAAGCTCCTGTTAATACTTAACTAGCCCCAGTAGCCACAGACACCAGCCTTCATTGAAAGCTGGGAAAGTTTCCTCTCCAGTCCATCAGAGAAAACAAATCTTGATGTTTATATTTCTAAAACAGGAAAACAGAAGAAAGTGCCCTTTCTAAGAGAAACTGCTCGACAAGCCTTTCCGGTTCCTAAAGCAGCAAAAAGGGGCAGATACATTTATTTTTCCTTTTGAAGCTCACCTTTAGCACACCCAAACAACACAGTGGTTTAGTGTGAAATCCATCCACACAAAGCTTGGAGCCCAGCATCAGAAAAGTGCTAGGCTGGTTCTATAATCACATAAACAGGACCAAAAAGCAGCCATCTATGGGGAAAACCAATAAACTTGGCAGGTATGAAAGTGTTTATTGTTAAAGATACTTCACCTATGAGCTCAGGCATTCCTGCTGACATTCCAGCACTACTGCAACTTGTTTATTATGTGGATCTGGGGGGGTGCCACATGGCTTCCTTCCCAAGAGAGATTTCACTGCATTTTATTATAGTCGGAGACATTTCATGCTATGGTCAAATGCATCGTAACTAGAGCTGGTTGCAAAATGTTGAGTGTTTTCCCCATGGAAAATATTGACTTTTTGTCAAAAAACTGAAAACTAAAAACTTTGACTAAAAAAACCTTTGATCTGAAAACCTTCAAGTGCTAGGTTTTCTAACTGAAAGTTGACGATTTTCAAAGAAAGGGCCTTGGGATGTTAGTTGCCTAACTAAAAATGGACTTTTTTTGAGGAAAGGAGACCTAGTCAAAGAAAACTTTAATTTAACTGAAAACCCAGTTCTCAATCAAACCAATTATTTGGAACCCTTTGGCCACCCCTAATCATCAGCATCTTTTCTCTATTATTCTGATTGACCAAGATTTTCAAACATAACTCTGAATGCATTGATTCTGCATTCTTAAGGCCTGCAGAAACATGATCTCCAATGGAGGGCGCTCAGCACTTTTCAGAATCAAACCCGTTGGGTTTCTCATATGGAGCACCCAAAGGCAACAAAAATCACTGGTCATTTTCTTAGAAATACTTGTGGTTATTGATTATTTGTGTTGCCTTAGCCCCCAGTCAGTTTCACAGCCGCACAGTGCTGGGCACTGAGGTCAATGGGCACTGCAGAGTGGTCTGCCCAAATGGTTAGAGTTGCAAGATCTGACTCTAGATTAAGAGAACGATGCAACAATATTTGTGGATGGTGCTGATCTTGCGCCAGCACTGGGAAATCTGAATGATGGGGCTGGAGGTCTGTATTTGATGTGCACTGGAACTAGACTTTTTCGGGGTGCCAGACAAAATTCTTTTCTTTCAGTTTTTGTTTGTCTGCCTCATAGATGCCCACCTCTGGAGTTATTAGGGACTGTTTCTGTGCCACATGATGATTACTTTTTAGCTCCAAACAGAAATCATCATATCCCTTGTTTGTTTCTTTCCTGGAAACGGGACCACCTTTCTGAGGGACAAAACACTTCACTGCTCAGAGCAGTCACACAAAGAAGATAACGCGATGCCTACGATTGTGCCTTTGTATGAAAACTTGGCAACAGCTGCCCTGTTGAGAACTGGCTGGAGAGACCTTAAGGACAGATATTTGAGTGGCTGTGCTCACAAGGACCAAACGTGTTTTTAGTGGGCTTCGTGTTTCTAACTCTGGAAATAATGTTGCCCAAGCCACTGGTGACATTTTCACAAGAATGTTCTTTACTGGTTGTTTAAACTAGCTAGTGAAGTGTGGTATTTTTATAAAAGAATGGTAGGCACTGTCAAGCCAAATATTAAGTCTTCATATCCACTTTATCAGGGCCTGTTGAATGTATCTGATTGGTAGGAAAAATATCGCTGCTAGTTACCAGCCATTGAAGCCAGCTACGTCATCAACAAGGAACAACGCTTTCCACTGTTCCAGTCTCCGTCAGAAAAAAGGGAGCCATCCTGTCAATACATTTTATTTTTCAGGCTTTCATTTATATTTCATATATTTAGTAACTCCTTGGACAGTGTGTGGTGGGGTGTGTACAGGGTGTGGAAATCAGTACTGTATGGTGGAAGGCTAAGACAATCATTTTGTTGATTAAGGGTTTTCAAGGCACAGCCTATTTTAAGGGATGGTGTGTAGTTACAATGCTGCAGGTGGAGAATGCTGCAGTCTGCAGAATGGCTCCTTGGAAGAGACCCACCTTGCTACAAATCACCCTACAGACAGATGGCTGGCCAGCTCTGATATCAAGAGGATATCAAAAGGATGGTCCTGCCTCTCTCCTATGTCTCTAGTCCTCTAAGGAAGCAGGGTCAGAGAATCTCCTATGCTCCCCTGAACAAGACAAGGAAGCGCCTGGCCACTGTTGCCAACTGTTGCAATTTTATCACGAATTTCACAATATTTTACACAAAGGCCCAGTTCCTGAAGGCAAGGGATTACATGAGAATCTTCACTTTCATTTTTTGAAAATATGGAAGTTTCTAGCCATCATGATCGAGGTGCAACGGTAAAAAATATGACCTCAGGTCTTCAAAAACCAGAAGTGAAATAATAACTTAACACATTTTAAAAACACCACACAAAACAGAACCTGAAGCCTCCTGATTTTTAAGACTCTCTCGTGTTGTTTTGATTGACTGAGGTTTTGAATGTGTGGGCTATCTGGCTCTAAGAGATTAACACACAAAGGATCATAGTAATTGTGGCAAATCCGCTGTGCCTGCAACAAGCCTGCATTTGACCATTCAGATGAGCATTTCTGTGTTTGAAGTGAAGATCTGTGCTCTCCAGCAGCTACTTATGTATACAGTCAACAGTTTTGTATAGGCAACTACACATTAGCATTCGCAAATATGTCTTTTTTGCACATGCATCCATTGCAACGGTCTCTGAAAATGTGGCTTATAAATATCTACATTACATTTTAATAATTTTGGACTAATCCTGAATGATGATTGCCTTCCAGCATGTTGCCTCCTCACCACGTGAGCTGACGATTGTCATTATTATTATCCATTGGTATTGTGATAATACCTAGGAAGCTTAATCATGGGCCAGCCCCATCGTGCTAGGTACTGTACACACAGCGTATACAGTCTTTCTGGTCATCTGAACATCAGAAATAGCTTCATAGCATGCCTGGGAATCAATTTTTCACAATGACATTTTTTAAGTTGTTTAAAAGTAGAGTGTGTTCAAATCAAGTCACATTAGCCAGATCAAACTAATTCATGATGACTTGCAAAACCGAGACCTAAAAGCTTTGTGTGTAATCAACTATTTTCCAGCTCCAGTTTAAAGCTTTTTTTTTTTCGGTGGGGTGGGAGGACTGAATTTTATTTAATGAGGCTCTGGTTTCATCACAATTTTTCCAATTGGAAAAGAGTTTTCTGTTTGATAACAAAGAAAGGAAATCGGCAGGACAAATATCACAATGGACGTATCCTGAGCCCTCTGACCCATTTCACATACGCCGCTAACAATATTAATATTTCTATTACTGCAGTTCATCTCGCGATCTCAAATGGGTTTTCAAGCATTTTTATAAATGATTAGTTTCTGATTTAGAGATGCATAAAACAAGTGCCCATTCTAAACTCAGGGCACTCAGGCGTACCACAAAAATACAATAGCTTCCTCTTTCTGTCATCAAATTTACATGACCAACTGGTGAAAGAGCCCCTTCAGCAAACCGAGAACCTCTTCAGCCATACCCCTGTCCTTAAATACCTGAGGGAAAAGATGAGTGCCCTGACTGGTACCAGATCCAGGCTCTAGCAGAGCAGGGTGTAGGGAGAATCCCAAAGGCAAAGATCCAGCTCCTTTATCTCAGTGGAGCATAGCTGCTGCAGTATGGCACTGGAGAAGAAATGATCTTAATGAGTCTTAATGATCTTAGGGCTTGGATGAGGGCTGGATGAGAGGTACTCTGTCCAGGGAAGAAAGCAAGCTGTCTGGGAGCCAGAATTTCTGCCCCTGCCCCGAGGTGAAGCACTGTGATTGCTATTTGTAATGTGTGCACACGAGGTGTGTTGTTAGATCCTGGTCTTTTGAATGCCAAGGGCACTTTTTTCCTCCTGCTGTCCTTGGTTGGGAAATAGCCAGGCATTGTCGTTCTTCAGAGCACCCCACAAAGCCCATCTTCTTATCCAGGCTGTTGAACAGGTTGGCATTTGATGTGAAAGGTTATTTTTGGGGATGGAGGGTTGATGGGAAAGTCCTGTCCATTGCATTGTGTTGGGAGTGGAGTTTTGCTGGAGCTCTTCCTGGGAGTTCGTTGCTGGTTGTTTTTTTGTATTGTTTCTTTAAATAACGTCAAAGGCACCGAGAATAGCAGATGGACATGATACCGTGTGTTGTTCTACATTGCCATAAATAAAATAGTCTATTTATAGTTCTGCATTCCCATTGCAAACAACTGAAAACCAAGAGGAACTTAGAATAAGGGAGGTCCCTGTGTAAGGGACACCATGAGAATTTTGCCAGTGGCCACTTCAAATGAGGCACTGATTGTCTCTGAAAGGACGTCCATTCTGTTTTCTGGGACTGACAGAAGCAGGTGCAGAAAGAGAATGACCAGATTGAAATCAATCTGATTTCAGATTTACTCCAGATTTACACCAGGATAACTGAGCTCAGAATGTGGCCCTGCTGGGAGGCTCCAGTAAGAACAGACTGAATTCCTTTGAATGCCTGTAAAATAAAAAATAATAACCTAGTTCTGCAGTTGTATAGTGACAAGTGGAAACAATAATGAACACTGACAGGGTAAATATAACAACAATAATCTTTGGAGAAAAGACTTGATTATACAGTGTTTTTAGTGAATCAGATTAATTCCTAGAAAGAAGTGGATAAAATCAATTGACACAGTTACCTAATTATGCAGCTTTCTTTTCTTTGCACACAAGGTAATTAACATGGCACCGGGAAAAGCTGCGTTGGTTTCTCATAGAAATCAGAACTGACAAGGGAAACAAGCTCTGACTACAGCGTATCCCATTTCCCACTGTATGAAATGAAAACGCTTGCAGGGGATGCATTGCCTAGGCGTTTTGCTAACTCAGCCAGATTCTTTTGTTGGTTTGCAGGTGAGCCGGCAGGGCTCATTGATCTGACGGAGTCTTGAGACTCAGCACATTATGTCTGACAGGGCGCCTTATAACACGGTAGTATCTGTCAGCAGCATTTCCCTGGGTACTTTCCATTCTAGCTGGGCTAATGCCAGTTCACACACCACCATGCACATGGTGAAAGGCCAGAGCTGAGGCTCTGTAGCGGGCTCCAGAGCATGATTTAGCATTAACTCATCGTCATATAAACAGGCAGGAGGTGGAAACTTGTTAGTCTTGTGAAACAGTCCGGAAAAGGAGATACATGGTTTGTTCCCTCTGCTGCATCCTAGTCTTGTCCGCCTCTTCCTCCATCTCCACCCCAATACTGAGAATAAGCATCAGTCTGAGACCTGTCACTCCTGTTAACAGGGAATGCCGAGGGAGGTGGGGCTGGGCACGTGTGTGACGCTGGCAGGCCAGATGCCAGCTCACACCAAGACCCCTCAGCTTCACTCAACAATGACAAATGCATAGCCAGAAACCAATCTGGTGCACCCGCGTGTTAGTATTGCTAAAATAGGGATTAGATTTATAGAGACGTGTTCAGTGTTTGCACTTCATGAAGTGCTTGTGAGCTCCTGCATGTATTCATCTGACTTATAATATCTCTATCCCTTGTTAGAAGGTAATGGTTAAATGTTTTCTTTGTAACTATAAAGGTCTTTACTATGAAACTGGAAACACCCTTTCCCCCCCCTTTGCCCCGCTCCTGGCCTCGCAGTCAGGACAGAGGCATTACCTAGTGTAAAATACTAGTTCACCACAAGAGGTGTCATCACTGCCCAACAAAAGAAGGCCCTTAGACCCCAGAAAAACCATTGTGGGACATCGATGCACAAAAGTGCACAACAGACTTTGTCGATTGCTCCCTCAAACACCCATGAAGGGGGGATGTGTACAACTCTCATCCCATCACAGTTTGAACCCTGGGGGAAGATAATAAAAATCCCTGGTGGATCTGCATCACTATGCTGCTTGGAATTTGGAGAAGACAATATTTCTAAGCATAAGCAAGGGATCCTCAAACTACTTAGCTTGGGATAGCCCTAAAAGACTTATACAGCTTGGACGTTACAGCAGCTTCTATTACCTTTTGGAACCTAAGACTGCATCTCGTGTGTGTGTGCATGTTTACCTGCTTTAACTTTGTAAATAACTGTGTTATTTCTTTTTCCTAGTTAATAAAGCTTTAGTTAGTTTATTATAGGATTGGCTCCAAGCATTGTCTTTGGTATAAATCACCTGGGGTAAGTGCCTGGTCCTTTGGGACTAGGAATAACCCAAATATCGTGATTTTTGGTGTCAGGGACCATCTACCCCAAAGGCAGGCTTTCCTGGGTGGCAAGATAGACCAGAGTGCTCAAGGGAACTGTCTGTGACTCCATTTTAAGGCTGTTATAGTGCTTGAGTGGTTCGCACTTGATACTTGGTTGGTGACATCTAACTATAGAACACACAACCTTGGTTTGTGTCCTGGTTTGTAACAGTCTGCTCTGAGCTTGTCAGTCACAGTCTTGAGCTACTCCAGACAGATTGACAGGGTGTATGTGAAGCTTTTGCTGCTCCGTACACTAATGACAAGTCCTGGCTCGGATGATTGAGTTGGGGCTGGTCCTGCTTTGAGCAGCGGGTTGGACTAGATGACCTCCTGAGGTCCCTTCCACCCATAATCTTCTATGTCTATGACAAATGTGAGAGTTTCAGATGGATCTACCCAGAGCAGCTATCACGACCTTAAGCACTGAAAGATCAAGTAAATAGTTCATGAAATATGTATATTTTTTCTATTATATTTAACTAGAAGTTCCCCAGCCTAACACACTAGCTGAATGAGGAGGCTCAGATCTTGTACAGCAAGCTGCTACTGCAGCCTGATTTCTGGTATCCCTTTTTAAACTATAGCAGTAATCTAGATGTTTTCAGATTGCAGTTCAAAAACAAGCTGGTTAGTCTCTCCTCTGAGGGGAAGGAACAGGGAACTGCATAATTTCAACAAATTGTTTTGCTGTCGCTTGTGTATTTGGGCTTTTCCATAGGAAAAACAGTGCAGCCCTCTCACACGTAGGGATACTGGTGTTAAATTAAAACAAGAAACCAAGTGCTACCTAAGTAAAAGCTTTTGCAAACTGAGTTGTATTTGGGATGTAAAGTGTACAGCACTGAGAAGGAACTACTCTGCCTTCTGAAAGCCAGGGTGTGAAGTAGTGTAATGGACCCACTTCTTTCTGATTGGAGATTTGGCAAACAGCCAGTCCATTTGAGCTCCGAAGTAAAGCTGTGTGAATTTTTTGCAACAAATTGGGAACCCAAGTGAAACTCCCCAGATTGCAGACCTGTTGGTGAACTGGACAGTGTTTGTTTTTTTGTAAATCGGCTGCTGAGACAGGTCACTCAACTGGGATCCAGGAGCCCTGGATTCTATACCCAGCTCTGCCCACTGACCTACTTGTGTGACATTGGGCAAGTCACTTTACAGCTCAGTGCCACAGTTCGCTCTTCCACCCTGTTTTGTCTGTTTACACTGTGAGAGTGGTCTCTCACTATGTATTTGTACAATGCCTAGCCAATCTTGGCTGAGGTCTTTAAGAGCTATGGTACTATAAATAATATTAAATCGCTACGTGCCAAAGCCAGCAGAATGCAGAGTTATGACCATAAGTTAGCCAAAGTTAAGCAGTGATTAGGAATGTCTAAGTACCTAGATAAATATCAAACCTAACAAGGAAAAAAACTGAATAAACATACCACGTTCACACATTTGCTGAAATCTCCCGTTATCTGGGCCACCATAAACCTGAAACTCAAAGTAAAACTCATGGGGTGTGCAACCCATATGCATCTGGAAGGCTCACTCGGAGGGGTACAAATCTGCTAGGAAGACTGAAGCCAACTCCGAGCCTGTTCTAATAGCAGTTTGACGGTCGGTGATGGCTCGGTGAATAGTGAGCTAGAGAGGAAAGGGGAGAAAGCCGATACACTGCACGGCGACCTGGATAGAAAAGGTTCTAATTGAGTCCAGCTAGACAGGCTGGCAGGGAGTGGACCTGCCCTGAACTGGTTCTGAAGAGTGGGGCAGCTAGCAAATGACAGGAAGATTTACAGCCTTGATTTTGAGCTGTGACCAACATGAGCTCAGCAAAGCACTGTGCGGGATGGAGCGGGAAAAAAGCACGTTGTCATTTTTAACCCATTGTATTCTAGAGGTAGCAGGGGACTGGCTTGGTCCATGACATATGCTATAGGAGGCCAGTGGGTACTCTAACTTACGGCTGCCCGCAACAGCTACCAGCTGGAGTACAGTGAACTTCATTTATGCCTCCTCCTGTCCCAAACATGCCCTTTTACTGAGAGCTGTGTTAGGGAGTCACAGAGCTATTCTAATGTCGGGATCAATGGGTACAGCCCAGTCTCCTCACAGGAGGCTTTCCATTTGCTTGGTGGGTACAATGAGGGAGATGGATCTGGTACTTCTTTTTGTTTACTTCCTGCAAGCAGACAGAGAAAGAGTTCCAAGGGATTCACATGATGCACAGGATTAAAAAATTATGAAGAGCGTCACAACAACTGATCGGTCCCTCATTTTTTTACCCTCCACCCATAACACAGAAGCAAGAACTGGTGTGCTTGAGATTAAAGGACAGCACGCTGAGAACAGACAATGGAAATGCTGGTCTTTGCAGTAGGACGTCAACACTGAAATTCACTGCTGCCCGAAGTCATTAGAACAACGACTGTGGCAAGATTTTGAAAAATGCTGCGTAATTTTCTGAACACAAGCAGCAGGCAGGCTCAGCTAGCAAAGAAATCACATGCTTCAGGGCATAATGCAGTGATCAGGAGGGGATTTTTTTCTGTATAGTATTTAACAATGGTGCATTATGGGGGAATTTCACTTTCCTTTGAAGTGTGACTTAGCTGTTACCAGACAGGAATGTACTACACTGGATGGAACAGGGTTCTGAGTCGGTATGCCAAATCCTGTGTTCTGATGTTCTCTTCGTTTTTTAATATGAATACCCTCTACTACATCCCCATCAGCAGCCCAAAGAGGTCATTTGACCTTTGCAACCCTGCAACTCAGTTAACTGTTTATTTTTAGTATAGCTCAGCCTGCTATTATTAGATCTAACCTATGAACTGTAGCATGGGCAACTGCAGTAAAGATGGTTAAGCCAAACTGTACTGATGGAAACATTTGTTAAGCAACAGTTCTTGGTTAATGAATGCTTTAATGTCTTTGATCTCTTGTACCGCGATGCCCACCTTTGACCTTCTCTCTGTGTGTGAGCTTTAGCTGCCCTTGATTTTCACAGTCAAAACCTGTCCTCAGAAAGAAGAAGACTCGGTGGAGGATTGTTTGTATTTACCTTCCTCTGAAAATCCTGTCAAGCAGTTTTCTTTGTCACTAAGAATCCAAACAAACAAGATAACCACATACACATATGGAAATCCTGTTTGCTTTCTTTGACTTCTTCTGCACTCTAAATATAGGATTTGGTGCTGGTGAAAGGGCCTCAACTGAGAGCAATGTAAAGTCAAGCCCTGTGTTCATCTACAAAATGGATACAGTCTGGACAGGGGTGGAGAAAAGTTTCCTTCACTTTGCTCTGGCCGTGTACCTCAGCCCTGACATGAAGAGACCATGGTGAGAGGGGTAGGTTAATCCCTATTCTTACTGAAATTAATGACAACCCTCTCCCTGACTTCAGCTGTGCAGAATCAGCATTCTCACTTAGTGCATTGTAAATCTGGCGTAACTCCATGAAAATCGACATGCCATTTTCCACTGGTATGCTTCAGCTGCTTCACACCACTCTGGCTGCATAAAACAGCTATGAACTAAGTGCATCTGCATAGCTAAGCTGAGTTTTCAGGTGTTATATGTTACAAGCAGCCAGGGCACCCCAATGAATCTATCCAAATGGACTAACTGATGATTTACGCTCATGTAACTGAGAGGATTTGATCTGGTGGGCCTAATTCTTCACTTCCAGTCCCTTTGAGTAGCCTTGTATACCTGTGTAAGGCATTCCCTTTGAATACGCAACCCACTGGGTACTCAGACAATTTGAGGGGGACCACTTAGCATTATGAAAAATCCCTGGGACTTCAACGACTGCTTAAGCCCCCAGTAGGGTCAAAAATGTATTTGCACCTGCCCAAGCTTTTGAAAAGCCTGGCCTTTGCCTTCTGTGCTGGGGTTGGGGGTAAAATGGCCAGTTACTGTATGCCATTTTTGCACTTGATTTTCACAGTAAAAAAATCTATATTCCTAAGGAAAACACTGGGCGAGGGGAAGGTGTCTGTCATTTCTTTCGATATCCTCTCCAAGAGACGTTTCCGTAGGATTCAGAATTCAGACAAACAGGGTAATGCTGCAACAGTGGAAATCCTGGTTAAGGTTCATGCGGGTTCTTTTTCTGATGTCCTTGCTCACAGTCACATTTTGTAAGAGAGAATTACGATGGCCAGATTTTTGCCTTTTTACAAATGTGCTGTGGATTTACTCCATTTTCTCTCCTGCTCACGGCTATTTTGTGGGTAAGAGGATCACTTCCAGAATAGCAGCTCTCACCTTGCAGTCTGATCAAAGCCAATCCCCTGGTTTTTACAAAGAAATGGGAGATGTAGGTAGCTTTTTTGTCTAGTAACAGTTTATTTTCATTGGAATGGTTTCTCCTGTTGTGACCCAGGCGCACTCCAGTGTTCTGAATCTTTGCCAGTTATGATAGGTTTCCTTGACGTTACTGAAGCAGACAAGGCCGAGCACAGCTGTCTGGTGCCTGCAATCCTGAGGAGCCCGGCAGGACCTGAACAAGTCAAATAAACTGAATGTAGGCAGAATTGGGCCAAGGATTCCTTCAGCCAAATCCAGTGTAAACAGGCAAGAAGTCAAGGTAGATACACTGGGTCAAATTAATGCTTCGCTGACCTCAGTGGAGCCATGGGATGAATTTGCTGCAGTTTGTCCTCTAAATGAATCCTAATAGTAGGGGCAGGTTAAGTAAACCGGAACCTCAAACTCAGCCCTCAGGTTTGTTTTATCTTAGTCTATTTCAGACTCAATTGTTTTAAAGCTACCAAAACTCAAGTAATGAATAAAATTGACTTCAGTCCCCCGGAGTACTGCAAGGAAGAACTGGCAGTAGTGGTAACATATACTGAATAATTCAGTTACTATTTCATTTGACCTGTTGTTAGCTGCCTGAGTGGAGTGTGCCATAAAGCCATAGGTGGCAATGTATGCCAAAGCACTTTAAAATGCTCAGGAAGCACCCAAAGGAAATTCTTGCCTGGGAGAGGGGGATAGAGATCAATCTGGAAGGTCTTTTTTTCCCGCTCCTAACTGGAAGAATATTTCAATAATTTACCAAGTTTTAGAGACAGTTGGATCCACGGCAGCCGGGTCAAGAGTTAGAAGTGCAATCCAGAGGCCTACAGTTGTCCCAACTATATATAAGAGTGAGACATTTGGGAAGATCTTGAAAAATGGATGCAGAATGTATGGATCCCTGAAGCCAGGGTGCTAGTACAGCCTGTCTGGTGTTTAAAGGCCCTGGGACTGATTTTTCCTGTGCACTGCACCTCATGTAAGCTCTTTGAGTCAAGGACCATCTTTTTGTTCTGGGTTTGTACAGCCCCTAGCACAACAGAGTCCTAGTTCATGGCTAGTGCTCCCAAGCATTACAGTAATATAAATAAATAATAATAATAGTCATGGCACTAAAACCCTATCAAATCAAAAGTCTCTACTCAATTCCACGGTAGCTTTTTGCACCATTTTTGCATGAGTGTAAATGGCAAAAGAGAAAAATAATGATGAGAAGCAGGTTCTCTGGCTCCCAGTTGCCCCTTCTGTCATAGTGAATGTGCATTCTGGAATGAGAATGGCATTTGGAACATATATGTCATGGTCATGGGGCACAAACTGCTTCTCATGTTGCATCAGGAAATGTTCTACTGTTGAGTTAGATTCTGCTCCCAGTTGCACAGATGCAAATTGTGAGTAACTTCTTTGGGGCAGAGTCACCACTGTGCTCTGGCGGCCTTGTACCTTTGTGTCAAAGGCTCTTACCCAAAAAATCTCCCCTTAGCTGCAGTGCTGGGAGGACCTATATGGGAGTTATGCACTTGTATTGAGAGCAAAATATGATTCAGTGATTTTGCTTCCTTTGTCACATGAGGCACAATCCGCCCCTGCACCTGAGCTTCCAAGTCCCTGTTACGCCAATTGGAAGCATCACGGAAATGATACGCTAACCTGAATGAAAGGTGAAGGAATCGGATTCAGCAGAGCATTGCCACTGCAATTGCATATCAGAGGATGACATTAAAAGAGGACAAGTGGGAAATCGGGCAACTTCAGGAAATCTTCCAAGCAGCAAGCTCTTATTTTTTTCTCGAGTGTACCATCATATAAGCGCTGAGACATGGGTATTTAATGTCACTAGAAAACTACCATTTGAGGGTGCTTAGAAAGTATGGCAATGTGTGACTCTTCATAGTATGTGTCGTGGTTTGCAAAGCAAACATTTCACCTTTCACTTCAAGCGGCCTTTTGCCTATGTCCTCTCTCTAACTATTGAAAACGCATGTGCCAAATGAAAGGTAAGTCCCTGTGACAGAAATACTTTTGTCAATATGTATTCACAATAATATTAGTGCTGGCGTGTGCAGGCTACCGCCTTGAAAGCTCTCTGATGGCTTGCGGGGGGGTCTCTTGGTCGGGGAGTAGAAAAACTATCTGATTTAAGTGGCCCATACCATGGCATGAATAGCGAATGACAAACAATGAATACTCAAAGCAATAATCATAGCAAATAATTGGCAAGAAATCCACAGAATAAAGTATGTTTGCACAAGCCACTTGGCAAATAATAGTGAATAATGCAAAAAGGGCTGGCTAAATTCCTTGGAAAAGTGGTTCCCTGCATATAAGTCTCACCAACCGCTAGTCATAAACAACATTACAGTCTGGCTCTGGTCTCACACACACACATGTCCCAGGTAAAAATCATATTCATAGTGAATATTGCAATTTCTTTTGACAATTAATGTCTGCTTTGATTGCCACCCTACTCACCTTTCAGAATCTGGTGTGTTTATTAGAAAGTACCACAGTTACTCTTTAAAGGGTCACATGATGTTTCTAGAAAAGTGCATTTTTTGTTAAAATGTATAAATAAACATTTACTTCTAAAATATAAATCTGTATTATAGTAGGCACTTGAGGTTTATTTTTCCAAGACCGATCGTATTTCCATATAAAGTCTACCTCAATAACTGCCAGCTGTTTAGTTTTTTTTTGTTTTTTTTTAAAAAGCTGTTCCCTTCTTGCAAACCCAGCAGGAATATTACAGTCAAAGGCATGTTCTCTTGTGTAGGAAGGGATCCATATTTGCTCAAACATAGTGAGAAAAATCCAACTTTAAATTTTTCTGCTGTGGCCAAAGAAAATAATTTAACAAATATAATAGACCACATTCATCACTCCTGTAACACCACTGAAGCTAATACATTTCCACCTTCTTGTACTGAGAGTGAAGTTTTTCCCGTACATTAATACAAATAAATAGAGCATACACAGTTAGTCTAGATAGGCTGAAATTACAAAAACTATTAATCCTCATGCTTCAGGACATAATCTGATTACCAGATGAGGTCAGCTAGAAATCTCCCCAACTGGTATAATATTGCATAATTAGATTCATTATGGGCATTTTATGCTGTTCTCCAAAGCATCCTGTATTAGCTACTAGATGGATCACTGGTCTGGTCTGCTATAGCAATGTCTATGTTTCTAATCCACAAAACAGTTGGCAATTGACAGCGCCGTTCCTGTTTTATGCGTCACTCAGTCAGCCACACACCAGATGGAACTCGGCCTATCTCCCAGCTCTCTCAAAAAAGGCTGCTGCTACCTGCAGATAAGGCTTCAGTCAAGAGGCAGGGGGAAGAAGAGGGGGAGGAGGTCTTCCGCCATAATGAGTAAGTCCCTGGAATAATTTTCTTTATATTGGCATAAATGGAAAGACACATAATTTACCCTGTAACTCAAGCAACAGCAATTCACAGCAGCTTTAAAGAATGAAACTAAAGACTAGAGTAGAAATTCCCAAACTGGTCTGAGGGCTATTGATGGGTGGACAAGAGCTGGTCCGTCAAATAAGTCTCTTCTTTTTTCCTAAGAGAAATAGAACAGATGGGGAAGGAGAAAATGAAAGGAGTAAAAGTAGATGGTGTGGTCAACTGTATTCAATGCACTAAAGACAGCAAAATTACTTTAATATTTCCTTAATATCACCTTCCCATGTAAACAAATGTTGCATTCAGCTCAGGGATATTATGTGATCTCCATTGGGATTGGAGGGGATGGGGGGTGGAGATAAACCAGGCAATTGTGATTGGGGGGATGATTACGCACAAGATAATCTCACTATTAAGATGTGTGCTAGAACATGAGACTGTTGCCCCCTATTTTATTGAGTCATAGTTCTAGATTTATAGTTTATGCCATGCCCATTGCCCTCCGATTGTGAAGGTAGCCTAGTTCAATAACACTCAGATGCACCATGGCACAGCCTTGCTCTTTTGGTTGCTCGCCAAGAAAGCGGGAGACTTTTGGCCTGTGTGTCTACCAATGAACTACTCCGTTGAACGAAACCGTACCTTCTCGCTGTCCCCAGAAGAGAAGGTTGAAAAGCAGTGTCCTGACATCTCTTTATATGGAAAATACTACTACTAAGTCTGGGATAAAAATAGTAGCCCTGGTTCTTCTTTACATTAAGACCCCGTTTATATCATGGTGGTGAAGCAGGGGGTGTAAAGGGGCCTTAGTGTAAATGAGGATCATCCCCAGTAAGCTTATCAAGTGGAATGTGGGTGTTAATCATTAAAAAAGAAGTTCTCACTAGATAAGCATATCTGTCATGAGTCACATTTACAGGGCACCTCCACAAGCATTGAAATAAACATTTATTTCGATTCCATCTGTTGCTTCTGTTTATCCGTGCAGACAAACTCAGCTTACCATGCTTCTGCTGTGGTCACACCTTTTGTCAATAGCCATGTACAGAAATTAGAATCATGCTGTTAGAGTTCCTCTGACACTCTCCACTCCCCATTAAAGCCTTCTCCATCAGATTTAAAGCTGGCATCTCTGGCTATGTCCACACTGACAGCAACAAATTTGATGCCAGATCAATTTTTCCAGTTCAGCTGAGTGGCAGTGAAGACACGCTCCATCGACCCGGAAGTCAATCTAATAAAACCACCTCCAAAAAAAGTCTAGTGCTGCATCGACAGGTATGCAATTCCCGTTGGCGCAGCATAGTGGAGACAGCATGCAAAATGGACGTTATGAAGTCGACAGGAGTTACTCAAGCTACTCTGTGTAGCTTGCATAATTCTTATTGACTGCTGCCAAATTTGCCAGTCAATGTAGGCCAGGCCCCTGTAAATGTTTCTGGGTTGTTTTGTGGAATTATCTTTAAAGGCCTGATACTCAGTTACACTAAGTTCACCTCCCGACATTCAGGCAGTTGAAAGGGGCCTTAAACTGGATGTAACTGGAATTCATACCTGCTACAAGAGTGGTATAAAGTGGCTCCCATGTAAATGAGAATCAGACCTAAGACTTTAGGGTCATTTTTACTAGCATACTTGATAAGTGTTAGATGAAAATGAGAGCGGAAGACATTGGCCTTAACACAAGAGACTCATTTTGAAATTGTTTCTCAGAGTACCGATTTCCTTTAGTATAGCTTAGGTAATTCTTTACTTGAATTGCAGGATGACTGCCAAATAATTGCGGCTGAGTTGCAGAGAGAAGAGGAAAATTGTGGAAAATTTATAATGGACCTTTATTAATCACAGTAATTTGGGAAAAGCCAGAGAAAACCTATTTGTTTAAGAAAAAATTGCTGGAACAATTTAAACACTCAAGTATTGTTATGCCTGTTAATGTTTTGGATAACCAGACGTTTTGCTGCAACTATATTACAATCATTAAGGCATGGACTGACAGCGGGCAACCCATTTGCACAGGGCTGACAGTCTGAACCCCAGCTGCTGTCATCTTGGACAAATGGGATTGCACTATAGTAGTGTGTGTTGCAAACCTCAAAACGTTTGCAAAATTGTGGACTGTCTAAAGTAAGCTAATTAAAATCAAAATTCTGGTGGAAGCCTAATATTGCAGGTTCCATCATTTTCACAGTAGTGCACATTAAGTAGGTCCTTAAGCATAAGGACATTCAGGAAGTGCATGCCAGCATAACTAGAATGCCTTGGATTGAAGGAACAGCAAAAATGTTCATCATGGAGCAATTTTGGCCTTCACCTCTGCATGTGCATGGGACTGAACATGCAGCTAGTGGAGTTTCGCCTGAATAGGGTGACAAGGCATTAGGGAAGCAATGCAGTGGATACATACCTTCTGTAAAGCATAGAGCTCAAATCCAGAGAGATGTCCAGTTTGCTGTCACATAAGCGGATTTCAGGATGGAAGTCTCCAAATCTGCAACTATGCAGAACATCCATATGGAAGAAGAGCCAGAGGGAGGAGATGAAAGAGCTATATAGTCAAAAAGTTGGATTAGCAGCTACAAAGCTATTCTGTGGCCTGGGGAGAAGTCAGATTCTACATCTCCAAGCCCTTGTGGAGATCTCCAGCACTGGGAAGAGGGTAAGGGTTTATGAGCACAAGCTAAGATGCCATCATGCAGTCCCTGTGACAAGTCTTAACCAGGAGAAATAAGTGACTCACAGGATTTCATTTTATTGCTTGTAGTGCATTTGATTCCCATGGAAAGTGCCAGATCAAAAGCCCTGGAGTTTCAACGCTTGTATTTCTCTACAGAAAAAGTATAGCAGGGTGTTGGAAGTGCTGGGTTCCCCATACTGTCCTGTCAGCTTGCCTTCATCTGAAGAAAAAGGGAAGCACTGATAGGGAAACAGAAGTCTCCATTTCCATGACCTTACATCAGAGAGCATAGCACTTTATCCAACTTCTGATCTGAAAGGTGATCCATTTTCTAAACACTTTCTTGCCAGACACATTCAAAATAAAAATAATTTAAAAGTGATTAAAAAAAACCCATATGTAGTTTAAAAAATGATTCTGGAACCATCCAACCTTTAGATTTGGGTAAAAAACCCAAAACAATACATTTATAATCCCGTTCCTGGCCAGGTGTAAATTTCCCACCCACCATCCACATTACAGACAAGAAGCCGGCTGGTTGAAAGGGCAAGGTGTTTACTGTCACCACTGAACAATTACCATGGCGTTTTATTTCACAGGGCTCACTGTGACTGATGCAATTTTTAATTCTGCCTTTGCCTTTTTAATGTTTCAGATCAACTATGCATGTCATCAGCCTCTTGCCCACCAGCGAGCAGGAAATATGAGACGTTGTGGGAAAGCAGAGACGTAGAAAGAATTTCTTGTGAAGCCAGGGCTGATGCTGTTCCAGAATCCCCTGCCTAGCTGCTCTCTGGGAAGCTTTTGTGAGGCGAGGGACAGTAAACATCAACCTAAAAAAAATCAGACAGTTGAGCATTTTGGCTTCCAGCCATTGGAGAACTTATTATTATTACTGAGGCATGGCTATGAAAATAAAAGGGCCCTTTAGTACTAATATCTTTGAAAGCTGTTATGTGATATCTGGAATCTGTCCAGGATGTTCCTACCTGCTCTGCATCTTATGCTATAAACAATCAAAACAGTTCTCTTCTTTCTCTAGGCCTCAATCTGCACCAATTTTAATCAATTTCAATTTCTCCTCCTATTAAATTGGCCCATCCAACCTGACACACAAATAATGCAACAACACTGAGTTTCTGGAGCCCTGAATTGACTGCAGTTACTAGATATAGCTCTTCACTGCTGAAGCGGTGGATATGGCACAATAATTTTTTCTTAACTGCAAGGCAGAGAATTAATTTATTTATGTATATTCTGTTTACAGGAATGCCACGCATCAGGCTTTCACCCTGTCAGTTTGTATAGCAGTATCATAAGTGGTAGGGAGAAGGCAATGCTAATTTGTGTGCATTTTTTTTTCAAGTACCTTAGTTAAAGAAATATCAGACTTTAATTGTCAGGGGACCAAACTCATCCACGGAGTAAGTATTGACTTCAGTGGGCTTACAGTAAAATGAATTTCTTACATGCCTGACAAGTCCCACTCTTTTTCCATTCCTACATTTCCTAAGATCTAAAAACTATCCTCACTTTCCAAGTTCTTAGTTCTTCTGTGAGTTCATTTGTTAATTCCCTCCGCTTTGCTCAGCACTACACTTAAGGAATCCAAAGACTGGCAGAAAAATGCAACGTTGGCATCACTGTAGATTGCCACACCGATTAATGTCACAGTAAGGAGCTCAGATACCATGGTGACGGGTGTGGTATAAGAATCTGAACAGAATACCAGGAATAGACTGAACTACAAACACTGTGAATAGCAGGTATATGTATTTCTAAATGATTGTTGTGAGTAGACAGACATGCTTAACATATTTTTTTAATGATCAAGGATTAAATTCATCCCTGTGCCTAGGTCTTGGAAGAGTGAATTTGGTCCTCTGGTTGGATCATTAGCTTCTTTGTCTTGGGCCTGGGTCTTGAAAAAGAGGTGAGGCTTTGTATTAAATGTGATTATTATGGCCATGCCTGAGGACCACTGACAGGACACCAGTGTGCTAGGCAATGTGCACACACAAAGCAATAGATGATCTCTTCCCCAAATGTCTGTATAGACAAGACAGACAGAAGATGGGGGAAGGGCTGTAACACAAAACCAGAATGCACAATACAATGGCAGCAAATGGCATGTTAGTTTCATAATTTGATCTGGACTTTGGAAGCCCTGGGGTCTCTGATTCTGTGACTGCCTGCTGGGTGGGATGCCTCAGAGATGTGGCTATGGAAGCCCTGAGACCCCAGGCTACTGCAGAGCCATGAGCTTGGAAGCTATGGAGGCAACACTTCCCAGGATTCCCATCTCCCCATCATCCTGCAGGCTGCCAAGGTATCAAGACCCTGGACTGCTGGGACCCTGGACTTCTGAGGAGCCATGCAGGTGAGCTTGGCAGGAAATCAGCTGGCAGGTAGGGGTCCATCAGAGCTTTCATTGAAATTAAACCGCCTCCATGAAATATTTTGATACAATTAATGTGCAGATTCCAGCCACCTCTATGGCCACCTCTGTGAGCTACTCCATACAGGTCAGAGCACTGAGAGAATTAGGAGTTTATCTTGGTAACGCATTTTAAATATAAAAGGCGCTATATGGGCGTGCTCTATGTTATTATTATTATTAAAAGGCAAAACAGTAGTGTGCTGGTTTAATACACAGACCCTGCCACAGAGTGAGAATTTAGATCAAAGATTTGAATCTTCACCATTCTTTATTTTTGTAAAGGCTCATAAGTCATGAAGACACCGCCTGGTGAATCAGGTGTGCACGGTATAATGGGCAATCACCTCAGCTGTTCAGGATCTGACTCCAATGCAGCTGAACCTCACCTCCCTGGACTCAAACCTCAAGGCTCACAGGGAATCCTTTAGCACTGCTTCGCCCTTTCATGTCTTAGATCTTTACCATGGTGTGGTTGGTTTGCTGGTGTGTTTGATATTTAACAGAAAGTAATATTCAATGCTTTGGAGACAGTGCACAGTTTCAAGCACTGCTACTTTGGCCGAGAAAGAAACAAACACTGGCAATTTTCTGCCAGGATACGGAGAGAATGATGTAGGATCCATGCCTGGAGGCTGGGTTTGTTCTTCCTGATCCTGGGGCCAAAGATGTCAGTGATGAAAGCCTTACCCCAAACTAGCATATTCTACCTATTGACTGAACTTAACACTGAACACTTTCTAGAGTCTCGTTCTATTTTACCAACCGCGTGGCTGATCCTGTGAGGTTCTGGGCATTCGTAACATTCCTTGGGCTCCGTAGGAATTCTGAGCCTTCAGCCTCAAGCAGGGTTAAGCCTTCATGGTAGGCTCTGCCAAGGAAATTGTCATGGCGGTTATTATGGCCTAGCCCAATCATAGTGGAAAAAGTGTTTGTGTAGAAGGCCTACCACACTGTGGCCTGATCCTTGAGTGGAACCTCTAGGTCAGCGGTTCTCAACCTGTGGGTCGCGACCCCGGCGGGGGTCAAACGACCAAAACACAGGGGTCGCCTAAAGCCATCGGAAAATACATATTTCCGATGGCTTTAGCCACTGAGAAGTCGCGCTACCATCTGTAGCAGCGCTATTCAGCTGGAACGCACACCGTTATGGATGCGCGTTCCAAACTGAATGCCTGCGCGCATGCGCAGACGTGATTGCATCATCCGTCCGGGGCCTAAGGGGCGGGGGAAGCAGGGGGAACGCTCCACAGTCCATAGCAGCGCATTACGTGTGTCCGGCGCTTGCTGACGTCATCAGTGGGCGGACGCAGCAAGCTCCGGAGGACAGAAGCCTAGGAGGCAGAGAGCCAAGAGGCGGAGAGCCAAGAGAGCCTGCGAGACAGCCTGCTGGTGTAAAAAAGGTTAATAATGTAAAAACAGTACACACACCATACACACAATACTGTGTAAGTGTAAGGTGCTTTGTGTGTAATCATTATACAGTACACAAAGCAGCTTACACTTACACAAAGCACCATACATTTACACAGTGTGAACTACATCGGTCTTATTCTATAAGAGACCACTATAAGATGTAGTTCACACTGTTCTATATAGAAAACTTGCCACTAATCTGGAAAAAAACAGATCCATTAGTTAAGCATGTGAATACGGCCCCCTGGTCATAGTAACAGGTGTGTAATAGAAAACAACACAGGGAATAGTAAATAATAGGAAACTTTAACAAACTATTTAGACGCGACCATCTTTTATTTTTTCTTTAGCAAACCGTCTCATGACAATGGATCGTGTAGACAAGAATATTAGGAAAAGAAAATATACTGAGGATTTCTTGCAGTATGGTTTTACCTCAATAATTACAGCAGGAATTGAGAAACCACAATGTGTTATTTGTTGTGAAGTTCTCTCAGCTGAATCTATGAAGCCGAACAAACTAAAACGCCATTTTGATAGCAAGCACCCAAGCTTTACTGGCAAGGATATCGACTATTTTAGAAGCAAAGCTGATGGACTCAAGAAATCTAGATTTGACACTGGTGGCCAGTACCACAAACACAATGTAGCAGCTGTTGAAGCGTCATATTTGGTGGCACTCAGAATCGCCAGAGCTATGAAACCTCACACCATTGCCGAGGATTTACTGTTGCCAGCTGCAAAAGACATAGTTCGAGTGATAATTGGAAATGAATATGTTCAGAAATTGAATGCAATTTCCTTATCTAACGACACTGTCCGCAGAAGAATAGAGGACATGTCTGCCGATATTCTTGATCAGGTGATCCAGGAAATTAAATCTGCACCACTACCAATATCCAGTATCCAGCTTGATGAATCTACAGACGTGGCAAACTGTGCACAGTTATTGGTTTACGCGAGGTATATTAATGATGGCGACTTTAAAGATGAGTTTCTTTTTTGCAAACCGCTTGAAACAACAACAACTGCACATGATGTTTTTGACGCAGTTGGTTCTTTTCTAAAAGCGCATAACATCTCCTGGGAAAAGGTTTGCGGTATTTGCACAGATGGTGCTCCTGCTATGCTAGGATGTCGCTCAGGATTTCAACGTTTGGTACAAAATGAATCGCCAAAAGCAATCGGAACACACTGTATGATACATCGCCAAATATTAGCGACTAAGACACTGCCGCAAGATTTACAAGAAGTAATGAAAAGCGTCATAACATGTGTCAATTTTGTTAAGTCGAGCGCCTTAAACAGTCGGCTGTTTTGGCAACTGTGCAACGAGCTAGATGCGCCAAACAATGCTCTGTTATTTCACACTGAAGTCAGATGGTTATCAAGAGGAAAAGTTTTAAAACATGTCTTTGAGCTTCATGATGAACTGAAAACATTTTTTAAACAGAAAGCAAGACCGCAATTCGAAGCACTTTTTAGCGATAAAACTGAGCTGCAGAAAATAGCTTACTTGGTGGACATCTTTGTCATCTTGAATGACTTAAATTTATCACTGCAAGGACCAAATGCAACGTGCCTCGATTTGTCCGAAAAAATTAAATCATTCCAAATGAAACTTCAGCTTTGGAAAAATAAATTGGATAAAAATAAAATTTACATGTTTCCTACATTATCTGTCTTCTTTGAGGAACATGACATTGAGCCAGACAAAAAAATTATGATGATAACTTCTGTGAAAGAACACTTGCACATGCTTGCAGACGAAATTTCATCATACTTTCCTAATCTACCTGACACCCCATTTGCACTTGCCAGAAGTCCATTCACAGTGAAAGTTGAAGATGTTCCGGAGACAGCGCAAGAAGAGTTCATTGACCTAATTAACAATGATGCAGCGAGAACAGATTTCTCTACGATGCCACTGACAAAATTCTGGATTAAGTGTTTACAGTTATATCCTATTCTGTCTGAGACTATGCTGCGCCTTCTTCTTCCTTTTCCAACAACATATCTTTGCGAAACAGGGTTTTCCAGCTTGCTGGTAATCAAGTCTAAATACCGAAGTAGACTTGTTGTGGAAAATGATATTCGCTGTGCCCTTGCAAAGACCGCCCCAAGAATTTCTGAATTGGTAAGCAAGAAGCAACCACAACCATCTCACTAAATTTGGCAGCATACTGTTGCAAAATATTGCACTGTTGTTTACTGTTATATTACTGTTATATTTAAACCCATGCTATGCCATGGTGAAATGTTATTTATTTGGAATTGTTATATTTAAACCTATGCTATGCCATGGTGAAATGTTATTTATTGGAATTAGTAATAAATATTTCTCAACATATAATTAAATATTGTTTTGTGATTAATCACTATGTTTAAATTATGTTTGATTTGTAGCAATGAGAATACATAATGCATATCAGGTATTTACATTCTGAATCATAACTGTAGCAAAATTACAGTTTTGAAGTAGCCACCAAAATTATTTTTTGGTTTGGGGTCACCGCAATATGAGGAACTGTATTGCGGGGTCACGGCATTAGAAAGGTTGAGAACCACTGCTCTAGGTGCTACCTCAATACAAAACAACAACAGATAAAATGAAAAGACAAGTCACTGCTGCAAAGAGCTTGCAATCTACGTCTGATGGAAGATCTTATTGATACCAGACAGGCAGACGGACATGTGGAGCACAAGGTAGAACTGAACTGTGGATGATTAGTGTAATAAACCGAGGATGTAATATGCCTAGCTATTGTCAAGCGGTTTTGTCCTCATCATGGCAGAGGGGAATTTAAAATACATGAGCAAAATGACAAACAATTAAAAAAAAGCTTGTCCGACAAGCCGCGGGATTTGGGAGCATCACCTTCAACCTGTTAAGAACTCACTCAGACAGAAAAGGACAAGGCAAGAATGCTGCCAGCAATTTGTTTCATGGGGATCAGTTTCAGGCCCCATTACTGGCTTCATCATAAGTGTGGATTGTATCAAAGATCCTGAGACAAAAGCTCTGCCATATTAGGGGAGAGGGGGACATAATTGCCTTGTCTGGAGCTGAAGTGAGAGAATGGTATCCAGTGGGCAATGGCATGCCTCAGGCCCGGTCTACACTTACCTTTGCGATTTGGCGGTAGTTGACAGGAGATACGCAAGTGACGTAAATCACTTGCGTATCTCCTGTCGACTTTGCAGCCTCTCCTCCGCACGGCGTGCATACTGTGCTCCCTTCAACGCAGTGCTACTCCACTTACCGGGGTGGTTTTCCTGCGTCGCTTGCTGGATCGACTGAACGCGTCTATACAAACTGCTCAGTCGATCCAGAGCAATCGATGTGACGGCAGTGAATTTGCTGCCATCACTGTAGACCCAGTCTTAGATATTGTTTAAGAATTACTTTGCCTGAACCACTCACTTCCAGCCCAGCAAAGAACCACCTCTTTTTGGACACAGTTCCATCAGCCAGGGACCATGACAATCCACGGGACAAGCAGCCAGAATTTCCAATGCGTAGGTGACCTTCCCAGTCTCCGCCATCACCGTGCATTCCTTCTAAGAGAGAAGGAAGGGGGTATCTATGGCATCAACCACATTCAAAGCTGTATTACTATTCATAAGTAATAGATTTGTATTTGCACTGCATCACTAGTGGGCATGCTGCTTAAGAGACATGGGCCTAGATCACACCACTGCACAGAATCACACACCTAAGAGCCCAGAAACTCCTCGAGGCCCACCTGCATAGTGGGCCTTTTCTTCCACATCATGTCTAGATCCTCTGCAGCAATTCCCCTCTTCCTACACCCAAAGCAGAGAGAGAATGGAGCTGGGCTCACTGGGTTCCCCTAACTGGAACCTGTCTCCAGCTCCCCATCTAAAAGTGTTTCCTACCTTGGATGGGGAAGATGGCTGCATTAACTTTGCCTCTTGATTTGTGCTGAGCGCTGAAAGCATGGCGCACGTTCCACTTGGCCAGCTTCCTTCTCCCTCGGCCACCCCGCTTGCTGGCCCCTGAATTTGCGGAACATCGAGATGAAAAGCAAAACAGTGCAGTGATGGTAGCAGCCATCCCAAGGTCCATGCACAGAATTTCCCCTCTGTCTGTTGATCCACAGGATTCATTTGGACTATTAAGCCCAGTTCTCCCTTCACAGCGCATAGTCCCAGCTCTTCCTGATTTCAGAGGCAGCTGCTGCTCATGTCTAAGGGCTACCCTGGACAACACTGTCTGAAAGGATCTAGTCCTTGACACAAGGGGCTTACAGTCTAAAGATCAGATCCTTCTCACCTGACTTACAACTGGATCAGCTGACAGCACTGAGACTAATCATCTGAGTTAGGCAATCAGGGTTAAGGAAACAGATAACAAATAATGACAATAGATTATGCTGAGTTGGGGGAAAGAGAAGGTGGTAAAAGACAATCATTAAAAGATCAAGGGGAATGGTTCAGTAGGAGCACATTGTTTTACAAGTGTCTCATGTAACCTAGTGTACATTTTGGGTCTGGATCTGGCAAACCCTTTCTCACTTGGGTAGTGGTTACTTGCACAAGTAGCCCCACTGAAGTCAAGGGCTCTAGCCAACGGCTAGATCATCCTTTTGTATTCTAGTCCATAACAAGGGGCGATGTAGTTTTGTGTCATCTGTAGAGCATCTTGGGAGCCACCATCTCCTTCTCAGCCTCCTCAGAGCTCTGGGGAGGAAGCAAACTGCCACAAGTCTCGACCTGTCATGGGGTATGCCTCCTGAGACACACTGGAATAACCACGCTGCCAGGCTCATTGGGGGTGCACAGCCTCTCCTACGTCTTCCCACCACCTGTGTGAGGTGGAGATGCAGAGATGCTGCATAGCCTGCTTCCACTTGCAAGCTGGAAGTGGTGGTATCGAGCCCCGGTACAAGGTGTTAAGGGGATGTCTTATACTCCCTTCACCCCCCCATGCCCGTGTGCAGGATGGGCCCTGATCTGGCCCCAAGTAAGGAAGCATTTGCAGAATAGCTGGTTCACTAAGATATTGTTGTGTTTGCTTTAATAATCTCTTGTGGAAAAAAAAAAGGGGTTTCCCAATTTACTACTATACTACTGGAGTTTTAAAATTCCATCCCTTTCCTTTCCCAGTTTTACCACCACTACCTTAATAATGTAATCCTGCTACACACACAGTGCAACCACTCAGGAGACACTCTATAGGTGCAACAAACCCAGGAGAAATATGATTTGAAAAAAACCAGCTATTCATAAGACACTTGGTATTGTACAGGGAGGATGAGATCACATACTGGAAAACAAATAAATATAGAGATGCCCATTTGACACTGATATATATATATATTATACACACATGCATGTTTCAAATGAGTATAAACATAACAGGTTTTATGCTATGGGACCTGTACTATAGGACTAAGATGATCCCATATATTGACTCAGACAGGATATGAACTAGTATGGAAATGGCCCCTTCCATATAGTACTGTGCACACACATATGTACCACATATGAAAATAATGATATTATCTATGTACATGAAATACATGCATATTTCCACATGTCAGTTCAAACCAGAATCTTGATCCGATACCAGTTGCACTTTAGGAACATCCGCAAACCCTATACATTTCACAGTCTGACCCATCGCGGTTATAAAGCACATACGGCCACTAGTCAGACAGCAGAACATCTCTAATCTTATACCTTTGCATACACAGGGTGCTTCATGTTGTGGAACTAATTGCTCTTAGACGGTTCCATTTTAGCTGCTGGTCTGTTCCATTTTAAGATAACACCAACGGAAATACAAAATTCTTCCTTGATTTTTAAAAATATCTGATATAATTCATTATTATCTGCTGTTTCAGAGCTTTAGAATAAATTCACAGATTCCTTTGTTTATATTGAGTGTCACTGCCACAATTTGTTCAGGATAAAAATGATTTTGTTGTGCATTCTTGATGCCTGATCCAGAACTGTTAATGAGAAACTCTAATGACTAAAATAAAAGGTACCCTCCAGGCACCATATCAATTTACTGCCAGTGCCATCCAGAAAATGGTGCTCCCTGAGACGGCTCAAATAGTGACACACACACACTATAGAGAAGTACAGATGTTCTATGGAATCTGACTTTGCCATAAAAAACACACATGCCTTTTTTATATAAATTAGATTTCACGCTGATATCTGTATTTTACAATTAAAGGACTCCAACATATTATCATGCCTAAATGTAGAAAGACAAAACAGAGTCTGGATCCAATCAAGAATTACAGCAGCATCTTCATGGTGTACTCTGTGTGTGTGTGTGTGATTTTCTCTTTTTTTAGTACTGCCACAATTCTGTTCCAGTATGCATATGTATAAGATTAGAAATATTCTGCAGTCTGACTCGCTGCCTGTACGTGTTTTATAACAGAGATGGGTCAGACCATGAAATTTGTAGGGTTGGGGGAAAATGCAAGAGGCCATGGATCAGGGTTTTGGTTTGAACTGGCTTGTGGAAATTAAGCTTTACCACTAATTTACAGCACTACTTTTTCAAGTCTGTGTGTGACAGTCTCTCTTCAGTGTCTTTTCCTTGTGAACATGGAAGCTAGGAGGGTATAGTGCTCAACATCAAATCTTCCCTGTTTCCAGATTGCTAGTGGAAGATGTGGCACTGTAGGGAACAGTGACTACTATGGCAATATTAATTTTATAAAGATGTTAATTTTAGGCTCCATTAGGTAGGGCTTTGGAAGATAAAAAGCATACATTAATATAAGCAATAATAAGCAAATGGCAAACATTGCACAGGCATTTAAATCCACTGTCTTGTAGCAGAAGCAGTGGGGAGAGCTCCCAGTTTAGCACAGTGCTTTAGAGTCATGACAAAACCTATGCAGTGGCCACCATTAAATCTTTAAAAGCACCTCATGCACATTGCCTCCTGGACCTCCCTGATGCACAGGAAGAGTATGGCTGCTGCTATGTGCTTTGTTTAGGTGAATGGCTGGTAGTCAGAATATGGGACTACAGACACAATACTCTGTCTCTCCTCACTCCTTTTGGGTTAGCTGTTGCTGCTTTTGGTCATAGCCATACCGAGTCCTTGCTGTGACTAGTGATAACATCTCAAAACAGCCATAACTTTATACCTTTTCTTATGCAGTTTTTAAAGATTTCCACACCCAGGACTGTGATATTGTGCAGATTAGGCCCAGACTGAACTAGGCTTGTTTAGTTTGCAGAAGAGAAAAATGAGGGGAGATTTGATAGCAACCTTTAGCTGAAAGGGGGTTCTAGGGAGGATGGAACTAGGCTGTTCTCAGTGGTAGTAGATGATAGAACAAGAAGCAATGGTCTCAAGCTGAAATTAGGGAGGTCTAGGTTGGATATTAGGACAAATATTTTCACTAGGAGGGTGGTGAAGCATTGGAATGGGTTACCTAGGGAGGTGGTCGAATCTCCATCCTTAGAGGTTTTTAAGGTGCAGCTTGACAAACCCTGGCTGGGATGATTTAGTTGGGGTTGGTCCTGCTTTGAGGTGGCAGTTGGACTAGATGATCTCTTGAGGTCCCTTCCAACCCTAATCTTCTAAGATTCTATGAAGGCTATTCTAACTTCATGGCCTTTTATGGAATTATTCACCATAACATATTAAAATGTAAATCAAATCTAAAATATCACTCAAAAGGAACATGCATGTAGATTTCCTAAATCTTTTTACAAAATCAATGTGAACTTAGCAATTAACCTTATTTGTTTTTTAATTTTGGACCAGGAATAAAACGTCCTCGTCCTACATGATAACTTCAGCATTTGTCTTTAAAAACTGGTAGAGAAACACTAATGGAATCATGTCTAATCTTTATTCCAGTTTTCCTTATTTCATTGCTCATTTATTTCTTCATAGTTTTAATATGCATTAGAAATTGATACCTACTGGCTTACGCTGTATTAGAGGCCTCTTCATTTTAGTAAAGTTTTTGACAGACCGATAAATTAAAAAGTTATTTTAGCAAACATACCACACACATAGCACTAACCCACTCACTCCTCCATTCAAGCCAACTTGTACGCTATTTTATAGACAAACTGCTTCAAGCACACATTCATATTAATTTCTTACCATTTTATCGAGAAATCCCCTCCCACCAACTCCCCACACATACAAAAGTCTCTGAGTTCTGGCTGCTCACTGAGAACTTATAGAATTGAAAAGATCCATTGTTTTAATTGTCCCATACTCCTAAGAAAAATTTCAAGAGAAAAAAGTTGTTTTTTTCCTAAAATGTTCATCAGTGGTCACACTATGTAACACAGATATCTAATTTGTATAAAATACAGAGAAAAGGCTTCAATTATAAGTATGCATAGGAAACCCCATTTCAGAAAAACACATACCGTGCCAACATCCACTGCTCCCTCCCCATTCCTAAAACAATTAACATTCAAACCAAATTGGATCCTGTTTTATAGACATACCAACATCATTCAACCAAGTTTATATTATTTTATGGATAAGTCACCCCCACACACATTCATACTTGTTTTTCAGCATTATTTTATACAAAACACATACACAGCCTAATTAAAGGAATTCTAAAACTGTTAATTGGTTAATACATCAATGAGATAACCTGTATGTCTAGTTTCAAATTTTCTATGTAAAATAATAGCACTTCTTTTCCCACAAACTATGTCTTTTTGTTGTTGTTGGTAAGGTAAGCCTGGAATTCTTTCAGAATTTATTATACTCATAAGGGCTGTAGATTGAATAAATACAAATAAAGAGAGCAATGGTGTATTAGGGAAACCTATATTATAGTATTTGGGAGATAGTCTATACAAACAAAATTTTCTCTTTAAAATTCAGTATATCTTAGTTGCTTTAGCAGTAAATATTTTGCATTATTTGGCATAATTAGCACAATATAAAAAAGAAACCAAAAGTCACGAAACCCTTAGAGGCACGGAGGGAGAGAGAGAGATTGAAACCCTGTCTTTTAAAGATAACATGGCAAAAGAGAGCATGGAGATGATTTGGAAGGCCTGGATTTTGGGAAAAACTTCAACAATCTGAAATCTCTCTCTGTTTTTTTTTTTTAAGTGAACCAATTTTATTTTCATTTTTTGGTAGTTGTCATGCTTTACCATGGATAAATGTGTGTCATACAGAAACCCTCCCCAAAGTCCGGAGAAATTGTATTCCACCCTCTGTTTCTCCAGTATTTCTAATCACTTTTTCACAAGGATCAGAAATAGTAAATAAATAAAACTCGCACTAGAGTCCAAAAGATGAGCTATACAGCCCAGGGCAAGACTGGTCCTTTCTGACTGGGATGAAAATCACTGTAACATAACAAAACTTATCTTTACATACGTAATGGAATTTTATAGAAGTACCTCAAAAGCAACAACTTTTGTTTTTTTAATGCCCTAAGATGTATATTGGACCCTAAAAATATGATTGGGGGAGTGTGGGGGGACGAAACCATTGGCAATGTAGTGTAGTCATACCGGAGCAAAACTCCAAGCCTAGACATTTTTTGACTGATAAAGAAAGTACTGTGATATAATCAGGATGCATTAACATCTTTACATTTGTAGTGATATTATATAGAAGTAGCTGCAAAACATTTTTTTTCTATTTTATTTTTCATCACATTGAAGTGGCCCAAAGAATTAATTTTTCTGCACTGAGAAAACTACCTTTTCTATCTTTTTGTACGTACCACTACCACGCCCATGCTTCATGCCACCTCTCAGTTTGGCTTGATCTTAAGCAACAAAGAAGAGATCTCGTGAAATAAAACTTACAATATACTGTTGGAAAGGTATACTACCTCCATCATTGTTAGCTTGTTTTTAAAGTTTTGCTTAAATAAATTGCATAGCATGCAAAAATCCCCAACCGAACAAAACTTCTCTAAATGTAGTTTGTCGACATACCAGGCTCATCATTTGTAAATTGCTTGAGGAACAGAGCTAAATTCAGCATCTGACACCTCCACCCACCCTGTTCTTTCCCTGAATTTTCTATCTTCTCTAGCTCCTTCTGCTAAACAGACACATACATATCAATTAAAGTTTTAACAGATAAACTATCCTAAAATTTTAAAAGTATAACATGAAAAAACAAGGCCTGGGGATATTTTCTCTCTTTCTCAAACATTTTGTCACCTTTGTGCAATTGTTTATCCAATTTTATTTAGAATTGTACTAGCTGCATAAAATATTTTTTCTAAAAAAGAGGAAAAGGCATGAGTATATATCTGTGTATTAACCTTTTTTTGACATTGAGACTTTGTAGGATAAATTAAATACAATTTTTAAAAATTCATTTCTGTTTTTTTCAAAATGGCTGTGTCTATAAATGCTACTTAAGGACCCTGGAAAAGGCAGAAAGATTAGGAGGGACTTCCAAAACCTCAAAGCCAACTCACTGGAGAAAAAGGGGAAGGGACAGAAGGTGGGCTGTGCAATCTAATTGGTGCACTATCACAATGGGGGGCATGGAAAACTGTTAAAAACATATGCTGAGGAAAAATATGGAGTTATTTCTACTTCTCTAGAAACCCAGAAGACCAAATCCAGCACTCAGCCGGACTGGTGTCAATTAAAGGAACTTCAGAGATTTCCGCTCCTTGATTTATAATAATGAAAGGTCTGTTATACACACACAGATTTTGTACTGGTATGTCAGTTATGGTGTGACTTTTTATGGCAATAGTTATACATGTGCCACCACTATTATGGATGCAGCTATATTGGCATAATGGTGCCTTATACTGGTATAACTTATTCCCCTTCCCATATAGGAATAGCTATACTGGTATAAAACACCTTTATAGTGATATAACTGTGTCCATACTTGAAGGGTAGGGAAGTTATAACACTATAACTATACCATTACAGTTTAAGCAGAGCAATTTTTGCTTACAGATAAGCCCTAAAAGAGTAGAATTTAGCTACAAGTTTGAATCCTGATTGAGGTCCAAGTTAAACTAAGACCTCATCGAACTACTCACGTGCTTAAAAGTTAGACAAATGATTCAGTACGTTTGTTCAACTGGAGCCGTTGTTGGCTTTGAAGATCTGAAACCCTTCTGGAAACTGATCAGCCGCTCTAAACCATTTCATGACTGGAAATTATTTGCAGTTTCTGCTCAGGAGAGGCTGGGATCAGAAATGCAGGAATTCTGTGAATCCAAACAAAGGAAAATTGACTGAGAGCACTTGGAAGATGTTTGATCAGTGCCCTGCTCACGTCATTATTATCCCTCCCTAATTTTATGAATACAAAATAGATACAAAGCAAACTAATGGTACCTTTGACAGCATGCATTGGAAAATCTCATTTTAAACCGATGAATTTTGGCACCCTTGATTTATATATTTCTGTGATCCTGTGCTGTAGATTTATGACTTTACAAACAGCTTAAAAGATCAGCAAACAATCCAGCAGTGCAACTATCCTGTGAGAACCTAATTGGGTCCAACCCTCAGCTGAACAAACTGACAAGTATCCTTTTCATGGGGCCCCTTCTATATCTTACCATTGCTGCTCTATAGATCTCTCTTGCACAGGATATCAAAAGTTGCTTGTGTTGCTTTATTGCTCAAAATCTGCTGTTGAACTTTATGAAACCTATCCTATTTTAGTAGGTGGGGACCTGCTCTTGCTCCCATTAAAGTCAAGGGGAATTTGAGGATTAATTACAATGAGAGCAGGATTGGTGTTCCTAAAATGTTTAATAATTAATTCCTACTACAATTAGAGCAGTGCTTCTCAACCCGCAGCCCACGGGTTGCTTGCAGCCCACTCAGCACACAGTCGTGGCCCATGTGACATCCTGCCAAAAAAATGTAAAGATTGCTGCGCGGCTTGTTGAGTGACGCATATGAGCAGTTGAGTACAGTTGGGTATTGCGTCCATGTTGCGTCAGCAGTTGAGTAGGGCACATGAGAGAAAATGGATCACTTTGTTGTTCGCAGAGAGAAATGACCATTTGTAGCTTCAGAAATCTATGAAAGAAAAAGGGAATATGGAGGAAAGAAGCATCACAGTTTGGCAACAGAAGGCAGAAAGGTACAAGATGACAGAAGATAAATGTTTGCAGTTATAGAAAGAGATGGGAAGCCATTTTGGGATTTGGACCCCTCACTGTGTGCAAAAAGTACAATGTAAAAAGACACTTCGAGACAAAATATCAAGACTTTCAAACTAAATACCCAGAAAAATCTGAATATAGGAAGTTGAAAATTAGTCATCTTGTGAAATCGCTAAAACAATGAGTAGAAAGTGTTGTGTGCCACATTTACTAGAGCAGACGCTGTGACACTTGCATCTTACAAAATGTCTTGGATGCTTGCCAAACATAGGAAACCATTTAGTGACGGGGAGCTAGTAAAACAATGCTTTTGGACTGTCTCTTTAATGATTTGAGAAACAAAAACGAAGTCATAAGAAGGATAAAAAATCTGGAGTTAAGCAATGACATAGTAGGTTGGTTTTGAACAAAGGAAGTTGCCAGATCTCCCACTAATGTAAGTGTTAGACCAAATTAATTTTAACAGTTAATGTTTTGACTTATTTTGCTAAATTTAAAATGCTCTTGGTAGACATTTGCCATTGTTGAAATGAGAGGAACTTTATCAATTGCTGTGAGATAACAAATAGTAATCCGTTTTGTTTTTTGTAGCTGTACAGGTAGTATATATATATTGTGTGGATGCAGTCCGCATAACACATGTGTTAACAGAGATGAGAGCTGCATATGCAGCCCACAATGGTAAATACGTTGAGAACCACTGAACTAGAGCCTCAGGTGAAGAATGTACTTAAGTAGATGCTTATCTTCTTTAAGCATGTGTTTAAGCCCCATTGACTTCACCTGGACATAAGCACGTGCTTAAAATTAAGCATGATCTTAAGTGCTTTCCTGAATCAAGTTATACAGCAATAAAATATAACAGGAGCCTTCAGAATATGCCCCATAAATCTATGCTATGCATTATCACAGTGCTAAGAAAAATATGCTTAACTCCAACTTACATTATATATTACAAAAGAGGAGGATTCATCAATTCCTAGATTTCAAGGTCAGAAGGGACCATTGTGATCATCCAGTCTGACTTCCTATATAACACAGGCCAAAGAACTTCCCCCAAATAATTCTTAGAACATATCTTTTAGAAGAACATCCCATCCTGATTTAAAAATCAGGAGGTGGACAGTAAATATCTGGCAAAGGAGCTAGATAAAGATGGCCTACTAAAAAGAAAACAAAAGTGCTAAACTAAATTATACCAGACAAAATAAATTGAAGCTGTCACTATAACAAAATACCTAAGAGCTCTACATAGGAAAAAAAATAAACCAGTTTTATATTAATATTTAACATCAGAAAACAAAGCATATAGGAAAAGAGAGTGTAAAACCATTTTAATAGTCCCTGACTGCATCAGACTATGAACAAAGTGCAGATTAAATCAGCTGTATTGAAAGAGATGGTATTAGGTGCATTAATAGGAAAGCAAGACACAAAGGAATTCAACCTCTCATGGATGTTATTGCACAGAAACTGACAGCCCCTTTTAAAAGAAAGGGACTTCATTCCTTAGTGATCTGTGTGCCAGTTACATGAGTTTTCTGTAAGATTTGATTGTGGGGGGAGGGAACACCACAGATCACAGGAGATAGTGAGGAAATCATAATTTAATTTTAACAAGCTACCAGTCCCATGGCAGCAGATGCTTAGATGGAAGAGGTCTATGAAAAGGTCTTAAGTGTAAAGCAAAAGTGGAAAAATGTTACTTATGAACAATTTCACACGTGTAACATAGTAGTTCTGGTCCTCTGTTCCTTGTAGATGTCAAACTCCCATTGATTTCAAGAGCAGTTTTGTGTACACAAAGATACAGGATCAAGCTAAATATAAATAGAACCATGAAGTTATCTCCTAATAACTCGCTTTGGCAATAAAAGTTTCCCAAAGAAGTGTTGGGCATCCTGTTGATTGATGTATTTACTAGCCTGCACAACCACAGGGGCATTTACCATCGTGCGCAAGCCTGCTCTGGCAAGATAATGGACTAGGGAAACTATTGCGACTTTTCAATCTCTAAACGTCCATGATTCATTGTTTGAAAAAGTGGCTTTGCTTATAAATAAAAGCAAGTTTTACGAGCAAAGCCAGTGGGCCTTTTAACACAAACAAGTGTGCACTTCATAACACAGGGAAGAGCTAAAAATCAAACAGAAAATCCCTCTTGCTGTGAGATGTTTCCCTGAGTTTAATTTGACCCATAGGATCAGTAGCGCTTGCAGCAGAAGAATGGAGTGACTCATCTGGGCATGTCAGGAACTGGGAAGACAAGAACACAGTAATGTTCTCAAAACATATATTGCTTTTTTCCCTGCCCTTTGTTCTTTAAACAGATGCTCTTGGCAAGGAATGAGGAACTTCAGCAGGGTGCTGAACGAAAAGCCAGTTCCACTGGCACTGCAGCCATATTGAAAATGTCAATTGTTTCTAATGTAATGCAAAGAGGGAGAGACAAATCATACAAATAAAAACTAGCAGGCTCAATTCATTGTTATGTTTCTTGCCTAGTCATATATGCCAGTGCAAAGTAGATGCAAACCGCTATCTTCCGATTTGGTAGCATTTTCCCCTCACTTTGCATTGTTGTAAATGACAAGCTGCCAGGACAAGAGAATCAAGCCCAATGGCAGCAGTTGAAATGACCAAATATTTCCTTCCTCCCTACCTCCCAGCATGCCTGACCTCACTATCGGTTGTGTCAGTGTCTGCTCCAACAATAGAATAAGAGAAGTCACAAGAGACTGATGGGTTTGTCTGGGTCCAGCCCCAGTGCTGGAGCTCAAGACCTAATCCGGTCTACACAGGATTTCATTTCTCAGAACCATTCAGTCCTGAACCCCAGCTCTATTGCGGGGAAGTGAACGATCTTGAGAGATGGAGTCATATTCTGGAGTGAGAAAGGTCTTGTTTTCGGAGACACTGCTGTGGAGACAAAGCCCAACAACTGTTCCTCTGCCTGTACACCATGTTGGCTGGTTGAAATGGTCTCCTCAGACAACGGTAGAGCAGTCAGAGCAATGGTTCCCAACCTGGGGGTGTGACTCCCTTGGGGGGGGACGCCAAAGATTCCAGGGGGTCCATGAGGCTTCAGTAATATTGAGGTCATTTAGCTCCCCAAGCTTCACGCAAGGCACAGCAGCCTCGAACTCCATGTCAGCCAGAGTGAAGGAGCAGCCCCCCTTAAGGGAGCAACAGCCCTGAGCTCCACTCCAGCCAGGGTGGAGGAGCAGCCCCCTCCCCCTCAACTCCACACCCGTCGGGCACCTGCCCAGAGAGGAGCAGCCCCACGATGGTGGGGGCCTGGAGCAGTCCTGGCCAATCCTCCAGAGCCCGCCTCCATTACCCTCAGTCCATGAGGGATGGGAAGAAATCAGGCCACATGGATGTGTGGTGGTGGCTGCGCCAAGGAAGGCTTAGCTGCTTACTCAGGTAAGAGTCATTTATTATTATTGTTAGGTAATTTAGTGTTATTGTTATTATCATTAGATGTGCTTATAGGGTTATATGTGTTTATGGCTGGTGAGAGGGTGGGAGATGTGGGAGAGGGGAGCATGTGTTAACTAGTGGGGCTTTCACTCAAAAAGGTTGGGAACCACTGCGTCAGAAGTACAGGATGGAGGCAGATGTCAAACTCTACAGGGACCAATTAAGGCTGATCATATCAAGTTTTCATTAGTCCCTGAAGGATGTAGTTTTCTCATTATTCTCCATTCTGTTCTTCTATTGATAGGAACATCAAAAAGAAAATGTACACACAGAAATCTGTTAATATGATCTCAGGGGTCTGGCTTTTATAAAACAGCAGAACCAGGGACTCTGATTTTCCTACAATTTATAGGGTATATCAATTAAGGGAAACTCCACTGGAGTCAGTGGAATTCCTTATACCAAAGAAATACTTGTGCAAGGCTGGAGTGCCACACGGATTTTGTACCAATTAAACTATGTCGGTTTAGGGTGTGATTTTTCTACCAAATAATTGAGGCACTATAGCCCTTAGTGCATATGTAGTTATAAAGATGGAAAGGCCCATTATACCAAAGTAGCTTACTCCCCTTTCCATAAAGTATAAGCTATATTGCTACGAGTACCCTTTTACTGATATAATTGCACCCATCCTAGGAGTTGTATTGCCTTAAATATTTGGGTATAGTAAGTGGCACAATTTCTGAGTGTAGACAGTCCCTGAGAGGAGAACCAGCCCCAGGAATTCTAAAATGGAGGCATCCTTGGCTTTGAGTTTCTTGGCTTATTAGGAGTGGCAGGTCAGTCAATTCATAGACAGAATACTCCCAGTTATCAGAAGAGCACGGGGGGATATGGATTTTGTGTAGCTAATCGGGAGATTGATAATCAAGAAGACAGGAGCAGCAGTGCAAGGCGTCCTCTGCCACATGGCCATGATCACTCCTGTGACAGCAGGGTTACAGTTTCCTGCGCTGCCACACAAGCCATGCAACAGCACTGTGGCCTCCCCCGCGACAAGTGGTATCTGCTCCGGTATCCAAGCCTCTGTACTATCCAAATCCTTTCATGCTGGGAGGGGGAAGGGAAGGGGCTTGGATACTGCAGAGGTTCAGATAATAGGGTGTCAGATAATCGGGAGCTTTGCCTTTGTGTTGTCTTTTTGTGTGAAGTAAATGAGCAGGCAGTAGAATTAAACAGAATTTTTTTCTTTAAGCAAATTTAAAAAGAAACACCAAACAAGCCCCACAACAGGTCTTATTCTCTATTGACCGGCCCCTTGTCCAGTCATCCATATCGGTGCAAATGGTGTATAACGCTACCGTTCTGATCCACTAAACTTTTACACCCAACTTGCACTGGGAAATGAAGCCCTATGGTTCCCATCATCTTAGGTAAAATTTATAACGTGAGTTATTTAAACACAGGCTGTCCCAGATGTAAGATGTACAAACAAATGGCATTTCTATCCTTAGACAATGACACATCTCTTTGAAGTGGATGTTATGCGTCTCTTTGAAGTGGATGTTATTGACCTATTTTTACTTTGATACATTGCCACCTAGAGCTAGGCAGGGGTAGTTTAATGGAATCAACATCCCCTTTTGTTTATCCACAGGGGCCCCTAAGGAAGTGAGCAAAACAGGAGTCCCCACGCCAGCTTGCTTGTGGCTGAATGAGTCATCAGGGTGTGGAAACATGTTCTACAGCCTTCAGTGGGCTGCTGCTTGCATTTAGAGGTCTGAATAGAGTGAGTCCTGGGTTCCTGACATACTGTCGAGGAAAATTTAACATGAGAATTTGAAGATGGGTGGAATGAATCTCACTCAGGCTGCATTCTAAGGGTCTGGGGGGAAAGTTCATTAGTGAGCACAATACTTGTAACAGTTCAGTGTAAAATTAGCAAGAGAAGGTCATGTTAGACCTTCATTTTCCACCAATCTCTAAATAATACAGGCAGTTGCACAACATTAGGCACGGGGTGATTGCATATCTCTCCGATGGGCTTCATGAAGTCAAGTCTCCATTATTGACAACAACAAAAAATCTGACAGCCTCATTTCAAAACCCACACTAACTTTTGTTATTAATTCTCTGATCTGTGATAGGAATGTGATTCAGCATAGGTAAAGAGGGACTAAAGGCACATAAATATCTCATTACCTCTTAGCAACAGTGGGAGACGTGGAGCATCTGCCCTTCTTTGAGTCTGATCATTATAAAATGCATGCTTTATTCATTGTGATTTTAGCAATTGTTTTGTAAGCCTCTGAAGGTATAACAGCAACCTTCTGTATTAAGAACATACCAAGGGACAAGCATAATTTTGCTCTGTCTTTATTAGAAGGCCCTTTCCATTAAGCAATCACCTTTTGTTGGTCCTTTGAGGTTTCGCTGTGTGACGATAGACACACCTGAACCAAAAATTAGCACTGGAGGGGCTAGGCTGGTGGCCGAATGAAAGAGCAGTGTTTTCCCCAAGGGACATCCAAATGTAGGTCTCACATGCATCCCTTCCCTCTCATGGCTGTCAAAGAGTGGGAGCACTCCAGAGACTCCACACTCAGCTCTAGTGGGCACAGGGACTGGCCCAATCATGAGCAAGCTACCACCAGTGCAGTGGATGGCTTCAGGGAGGAGCTTTGTTCAATCTGTCTCAGCTTGTGTAACAGGTTGGGTCCTGCGTTTGGTCTTTAAAGGAAGAGGAAATAAAGGCAAAAGACAGAGAATCCCAAAGGGGGAAGAGAGGCACAAAGGCATCCAGACAAACACACCCAAGAAATAAGCACAGTGAAGAGACATCTATTCTGAAAGGATGTGAAACACACAAACAACCGCACAGCTGGGAGTGAGAAACTTGCAGCATTTCCTTCATGTCCATGCAGATTCCTCAGAGACAGAGAAAGAAAAGAAACGTTCATTCAATTTTCAATGAACATGGAAACAACATGCTGAATACGAAGGGCTAAACGAAGCAATCTGAGTTACAGAACACCCAAGGGAGATTGTTACACTACATCCCTAATCTCTGCTACAGAGCAGCCAGCCAGGGCACCACTTTTTTTTTTTTTTTTCATTTGTAACATTTGTGCCCTAAGTGAATGATAAAATGTTTAACTGTTTGTGTGTTATTCAGGATGTGTGAGCAGAGGGTAATAGTGAAACCTAAGGATCTGTCTTACACAGCAACCCCTACCCCTCCAGCTGCTTATTCTGTACAAACAGATCAGTTGTCCCTCAACATGGTTAGAGCATGAGTTGGTCTTGTAGTGTAGATGGGTCCCCAGCCATGTAACCAGGTTCCTTAAGTGGTTATTTTGCAATTGGCATGGGCCCTATGGTAAGATAACAGCACAAAATAATATGAAGGACCAAATCCTGCTTTCATTTGTACCATGCAGCCTCATTTACACAAGTGGCACTATGTAAGTAAGTGAGGGCAGAATTTGGCCCTAAGGGCTATATTTTAAAAACACATGCCTAATTGGCACCTACAAATACAAATGCCCAAAAGAAACAAAGTAATGATCAGAGACTGGCTCAGGTTGTATAATTTGGATCCGGATCTGAATTTCTCCAGAGTTTGGGGTTGTTCGAATCTGATGTTTACATCTGGGCCATATCTGGAAAGTACACCTGTCGGTGCACGTGATGGGTAGCCCAGGCGTGTAGGCAATTATCAGTTCATGCACAGATTCACATACGTTGTGCCTGAAAATTGTGCCTGCAAAGTCCAAGAAAGCTTCCGTCACCATAGATCAGGCTATAGAGGTTGTGGAGGAGGATGACTGAAAAAGGCTTGTCCACTGAGTATATTTTTACAAGCGACAGCGTCTGCTCCACCAACTCCCAGGAGACATGTCAGTTCCTAGCTTTTATCCTGCTACTCTTGCCTGGCCCTGCTTACAGTTGTGCAAAAAGAGAACCCAGAAGAGGGTCAGTTCCACTCCAATCTCTGCCTCGGTGTGTGTTGTGTAACCCTAGTTTCTGTTTCTCTTCTAACAATAAGCCGAAGCTGCTTCTTCAGGGAACATAGAAGGCAGCATTTTATGTTATATTCATTTAGAAATGACACACGCTTTCCATTCTGGGCCTTTCATGTAGTAATCCACCCACACATAGACTGTATACACAAATACACACATTACCCAGAGGCTGAGATTTGCTGCAGAAATTGATAGTAAGCTCTTGTTGTTTTAATTATGTGCTGGCTTCCTTAATTAAAATTATGCCACAGGTCATTTACCGTGGTACAGAGTCCATGAACATCAAGCCGGGCTATGTTCTGGAATTGCAAAGTTCTCATTAGCATAGTATTGGCTGCAAGTGGTGAAGTATAATAATCTGAAATTCTTCACAAAGGAACGTAAATTAGCATCAGTGTCTTCAGTGTATTATTGACACACTGAATTATTTTGCTGACTAGAAGTGAAAATGAGCAACGAGAGATGGAATTCATATTTGCAGCTCAGACTACATTAACTAACTGTTTGCTGTAGGGATTTATGTGTGTGTGTCCACAGATAGAGAACTCCCAAAGTATCTTCTTCATTATATCATCAGTTCTGGATGTTGAAATTTCTTACAAAGGCAAAGAGAGGGAAACTGTGTATACTGAAATAAAGCCTGCCTATAAAAAATGCTCGTTAATTTTGGGGTTCTTTTTATAGCACAAAAGCTCATACTAGGAATAGACCTAGGAGAATTGGTTTTGAACCCTATTCTAACAACAGGATTTTACACAGACACATTGCCTCCCGCTCAAACCATTTTAGAACCCAATTTGGCTACAGCCTGCCATAAACCGTGCTTCAGAATGATTTTTAACTTTGGCTATTGCACAACTACAGAAAGGACCTTAAGGCCGAAAAGCCAACTAGTTGATGCTGAAATGGAGGCCATCCTTCTGGGATGGAAGATGCAGTGCCAAAACTGACATGTTGCTGCCTGATGGATAGGTAGTGAGACCACTAGCTGAATGCCCACAGGCAGGCAATTGTTCCATGCTCAAAGAGAACAGGGGCAGAATGTACCCACAGCATTTCTAGCTTGCCTACAAGGTCTGCAAATATTTTCCTCCCCATACTCATGTTATTCCTTTCATAGCCACCAGAAGAGTAAAATGCCCCCTTCCCTTTTTTCAGGAATACTTTACATTTTTATGAGCCTTCATGAAAAGATCACAAAGCGCTTTGCAAACAATTAGTGAAACAAAACATCCATTCCAGGAGACAGGTTAGTGGTGGTATCCCCATTGTAGAGATGGAGAAACCAAGGTGCAAACAGGCAAAAAGATCTGATCGCGTCACCCAGAAAGTCCTTGACACAGGCAGGAACACAAATCAGGAGTTCTGCCCCTCAGTCCCTTGTTCTAGCTATCAAATCACACAGTGGTTGTGTATTTAAATGGCTATAGCCATATAGAATTTTGGGGACTATACTGTCCTAAATTAATTTCCTACAGGAGATGGTTGATTTAGCTAGTAGAACCCGTATCTTCCTGGATAATTATTTCACTGGGATACCCCCATTCTGATCAAAAGCCAAATCCACAGCCTGGTAGTAGCACAACAGCTATCATATGGGAAGCCCAATTTCCGATTAAGGATTTAGATTCCTGATGCTATACGGAGATACTGCACAAGCAGGGCTTCAAACTCACGATGAAAATTCTTATAGTAGTCCACCGTCATTCGCCAAAATGCTACGTTTTACAAAAGTGATAGGGCAGTAATAGCTTTTTATAAGGGTGGGGCAGGGGGTCAGTGAGTGACAGGGCAAGTCTTGTTTTTCTCAAGGAGTGACACTGGCTGGTTCTAAAAGGAGACTTTTCTAGCATTCTTAACTGGAGGCAAAACAGCAACTCATGAGCTGTCTTTAGCAAAGAGGATATACTAAAATGGGTGAGAATGGCTAGGATTCCTCAGGCCCACGGGCAATTTTACCCAAATCTAGATATCTAAGGAACTTATATTGCCCCCATTTCTGTAATATTTGAGTACACATTTGAGTATGTGTGAGGTAGGGCAGTGCTATTATTCTCATTTTACAGATGGGAAACCGAGGCACAGCGAGACTAAAAGACTTACACAGGACATCTGTGGTAGAGGAGGGAATTAAATCTAGGTCTCCCAAGTCCCAGGTTAGTACATTAACCACTGAGCCAGCCTTCCTTTTTGTGGAAGTGAGGAAAACATATAGCCAAAATGCTAAATCCCCAAAGGCTGCCAAATCCCATCTTGAATGGTTGTCAGATAGCTTTAAAAAAAAAAAAAAAAAAGAGTGAGAGAGAGTGTTCAACCACCTTCTGGGAAGTAAAAATGTATCCCTTTGAACTTCTGATGGGATATCACGTGTGTGTTTTCTTACAGTTTGCATTAAATTAGCTTTCCCAGGCACAGCTCTACTTTTAACCTCCATTTGCTCCTGGTCCCCAGTTATTATTACTTTGATGATTCAACAGTGACATCTTGGTATCAACAATCATTTGATCTTCAGGGTTAGAATACAAAGAAGATACATGCCAGGAAAAACCTCCAAAGAATATCTGAGCAGCACGATAGGAGGCCGTGAGCTGAGAAGGAGCCCTGTTGCTCTGCCAGGATTTGAATATATTTTGCATTCTATGGTTTCACAGCATGTATCCTGTTTTTACGGCAAACAAATATTTACATTAGTTAGAATGAAACTGATAGAGAGTTATACAGAGCATATGCAGTAGAACCTTCCTCATGTGCACTCACCCATCCTTACACTTCAAACTCCATGCTAAAAATCTAACCCTCCCTCCTCACCTCTCAGCAAAAAATGTATAAAAGAGGCCAATGGGCCCAAACCAAAATCCATTGAAGCCAGTGGATTTGAATATGCCTTTCGTTAGGCCCACAATCAGTTGCCCATCATTCTGCCTTCTCCAATTTTTACAAAATACAGACTATTTACGGCTTGATTCTTCTAACCTCTTTCATAATCATGGGCTTATTCATGGACCTACTCGTGAGAGTAAGTGCTCCTCAGTGTGCATAAGGCCTTTTCAAATACACTGTGAAATATCACAAGTAATTAAAGCCATATGAGGATAATTTTCAAAGTATATTAACAAAATGTCTTTGGTGATAATTTATTCTTGCTTTTATATAATGTTAAATTATTTGAAAAATTAATTTGCAATGGGTCCTCTCTAACTTTAGTGTAAATCAGTGAGGTTCTCATTTGCTTTGGTCTATTGTTCATCGATTTCAAGGTCAATGACCATTTGATCATCATCTATGATCTGTCTATCACAGACCATAGAATTTCACCCATTTACTCCTGTAGTGAGCCCAATAACTTGGGTCTGAATAGAACATATCTTTCAAAAAGACCTCTGGTCTGATCTGAAGACTTCAACAGATGATGAATCCACCACCTCTCTTGGTAGTTTGTTCCAATGCTTAATCACCCTCATTGTTAAAAATGTGTGTCTCATCCTTCTTCAGAAACCACCTTAGTCATGATGCCTATAAGATGCCAGTTAAGGATAGCTAGACTGAGTGGGAATTGGAGATAGTCAGTTATTTACAACAACCCCACTCCCAACAAGCATATTAAAATTCTTGGTGTTGACTCTTGCCCCCTGCCCTCACCCATCTATTCGTGTCTCTTGTCTGTTTTAGTTTGTCAGCTCCTTGGGGAATTACTTTTGTACTATGGGTAGTGCCTAGCACAGTGGTGCCATGTTCTGCTTGGGGCCTGTCGGCATTACATCAACATACATGTGAAATAATAGAAACATGGACAAAGTGCTCATGCGCGGAGAGCCAAATTTTCAGGAGCAGCGAGGATGATAGATAGGACATTTCCCTCAATAATTTTCAATTGGGAAAAATCCCTTGGAATGGGGGAGATTATGGAGGTGGGAAAGAGATGCCCTGTGGGAAGCTGGAGTGGACATTACAAAGAGCACCTGATATGAGAGATGCTGGGGGTGGCTGATACAAAACTCTCAGTGTGGAGCAGGGAAGGGTTGAAGGGACAATACAGGGTTCCTGATATTGTGTGGAACAAGTGGCCTGAGAAGTGCATCCAACTCTTTGTCCCCACCGACCCCCAAAGCTGTTGCATCAGAATGGTTTATTGCCAAACAGATTACATCCTATCAATATGAAATCTACCATTGGTGGAATTACATGGGGCCCAAATCTAACAGACTTTGTTCAGTCCATTGAAATGAATGAGGTTTTCCAGAGTGAAGAAGAGCGCTCGATTTCTCCCATGGTGTCCCTCAAAGAATAGTATCACCAGCAATGGTTTTGTTCTGATTTGCAGAGGTAGAAAGGAGAGACAAGGCCATACCCACTTCTCTCTCAAAAGCATAGAAGGCATGGGAAACTAGTATATATTGCTGTAGAAGAAAGGCACAGCTGCCGTGCTCCCCAGAGGCATTGTACCTAACAGAGACTCAGTGTCTCCCAGAGCACATACGGTGGCACTGCACTTCCGCTCCACAGGAAATGTGGGGCTGTGACTTAAATCACAATCAATCTAGTAATTGCCTAACTATGGCCACACACCAGGTCATTTGGTGGGAAAAGAATCCGTATACCGAGGCTCTTAGTAAATATATGTAAAGCTAAGAAACTAGTTTCATATACGGGATCTTGCTTTACATACGTTTTGTTTAAAGTTGTATTGTCGATGTTTTTTGCTGCAAAAAAAAAAAAAGGTTTGATCACCCCTTGGCTGACTTCTCTAAAATATCTATTCTGGCACACAAGAAAATTAGAAAAGCTAAACTTGTCAGTTTTTGCCTAACTCTACAGAGGGCTGAAAGGAGAAATCAGGGAGAAGTGGGGGAGGGAAAGATACAGACTGTTGCATAAATAGTGATATCTAATGCATTACCATGGACACCCTTTGGACTAGAACTGGACAAAAAAATGGAAATGTGAATTAAAAACATTGGCATTGTTTCTGTCACTGGGTTGACATTTCCCATTTTTCATTATATATTTTACTAAAATTTATATTAAAATCTTTTTTTTAAAAATTGTTGTTTACCAAATACCTGGTTTTCGGTTAAAGAAACCAACACCCTTTTCAGTAAGTAACCATTTAAACAATGATTTAGAAATTGATTTTGATTTAAAAAAAAAAAAGATCAGTGGAAGATATTGTGGAAAATTTTGCAAAAGACAGATTATTTTAATAATGTCGACAAATTTTGTGAAAAGTTTCTTTTTGAAAAAAAGTCATTTTTACGGGGGAAAATGTGGGAAAATTTTCAACCAGCTCTGATCCTGAGCATTATGGAAGATGGAGTCACAAAGCTCATGTTTTAAAAGAAAAGGTTCTCTATCCAACACTTTCTCAAAAGTCTTTGACTTCAGTGGATATAGTGATGTAAACAATGTCAATGGAAATAACTTAACATTTATATTTATCAGCAGAGCTTTTGAAATCCTCAGGCCCGGTCTACACTTACCTTCCGGATTCAGTGGCAATCGACGGGAGATACACAAGTGATGTAAATCACTTGCGTTATCTCCCATTGACTTTGCGGCGTCTGCTCTGTGTGCCGTCCACACTGCTCTGTTCCCTTCGATGCAGTGCTACACCACTTACCGGGGTGGTTTTCCTACGTCAATTACTGAATCAACTGAGCGGGTCTACACAGACCACTCAGTCGATCCAGAGCAATCGATCTGACAGCAGCGAATTTGCTGCCGTCAGTGTAGACCCAGCCTCAGACTTTATACACTGATATATTGTAAACCACATCCAAAATCCTCTATGCTTACAGAGCCCACTCTGAAAGTGATATTCTTCTTTCCCTGTCTAAAAACCTCACCAGCACAGTACGAAAAGCTTTGAGTGGAAACAGACTAAGATGCTGCAATGCTCTTATATTGTTTCCCAAAGGTAAAGCATCATAAATAATACCAGGAGAGGAATTAATGCATTCTGAAATACCATCAGAGGGCAGGTGAAATTCCTATGATGTCACAGATTATTTTGCAATATCTGTTAAGCATTCCTGGACAGACAATGCCACTCAGTGGATCAACTTGGACATTACAAGATTTACTACGTAAATACTGTTGCCAGCTTCAGCGGTTAAAAACAAAGGGTCCAGGGCAATGCTGTAATGGGAAATGATCAAGATGTCCCTAGATTTTGATCTTTGTGCACACCCAGTCAAGCCTTGTGTATGGCCCGACCATGTCAGGTGCTAAGCTCTGCCAGGATTCCAGAGCACCCCAGCATTTTGCAGGAGGAGCTCAGTCCCTCACAAGATTGGGCCTTGTTGCTGGACAAGACAACAATCCCCGTGCACTCTACTAAAACCCCACACTGAGAGGACAGGCTTGGCTTTCTCAATTGGCTGATGCATAAATCCCGGGGGGCTTCAAACTCTGTTCCACTTTCAGAACTGGTGATGATTCTGGAGTTCACAATTTTCTTGATGGCCATGTGTATGGTAATGCATCAGCATGCTAATGGGCCCTCCCCTGAAAGGCGCTGTGTGCTTCCTGCAAGTTAACAGGAGGTGAGGGCAGTGAGAGTCACATCCTCAGCTCCTACATGTAAGATTCCCTTCTGTTGAGAGTTCAATTTTATACATTCATAAAATACATCGTGAAGAGGACAAGTAGCCCCCGTGTTCTTGTTTGTGCCTGTTTAAGCATGGATGGGATGCCTCAGGACTGTTTTAGGCTATGTGATTATTTTGGCCCTGGACAGACTTCTTTTCCTTAGAAGACTGATAGAAATGAAGTGAGATTATTCCCTTTTTTACCTACCGGGTGATAGGTTCAGAAGTTTGGACTCTGCTGTTGGTAGGGACCTCTGCTTCATAAATTAGGTGCAGGCAGACACTTGACAGTCTTACTAAGACTGACACAAATAGGACGGTTGAGGAGGCAGTGAGATTCTTTGGACAAGGCACTGGATTAAGGGTCAGGACACCTGGGTTCTGTTCCCAGCTGAGTTACTGACCTGCGGGGCCCTGGGCAAGTCACTTCACTTCCCTGTGCCTCACTTTCCCCCACCTTTTTTTGTCTTGCCTAAATACAGTGTTCACTCTTCAAGGCAAGGACTGCCTCTTGCTATATGTTTGTATAGCACTTAGCATAATGCAGCACTAGGCTTGGTTGAGACTTCTAGGTGGTGCTGTAATGCAAATAATAGTAACAGACAGTAAATATAAAATGAAAAGACTACAACAAAAGCAGGCTACAGGATACACCATGGGCACAGTGGTAAAGGGAATGAAATAAGGACCTTTCCTCCACCCCAGCAAAGAGAGCGTCTCCAAGGAGAGCCCAGAGAGGATGATTCTCAAGCAACTCGAGATATCAGAGAACACCATTCGTTCAGTAATTCTGGAAAAAGCAGCACCCACTCAGGCTGGGTCTACAAATTGATGGCGGCAAATTCACTGCCATCAGATCGATTGCTCTGGATCGACTGAGCGGTCTGTGTAGACACGCTCAGTTAATCCAGCAATCGACGCAGGAAAAGCACCCCGGTAAGTGGCGTAGCACTGCGTCAAAGGGAACGCTGTTCCCATCGGCGCAACGCAGTGTGGATGGCGCGCAGAGGAGACGCAGCGAAGTCGACGGGAGATACGCAAGTGATTTACGTAACTTGTGTATTTCCCGTCGCCTGCCCCCGAATCCGGAAGGTAAGTGTAGAGCGGGCCTCAGTTTTCCACAGTAAAGCCATGAATCTAAAGATTAGTACTGTGCAATCACTGTTTTAGCAAAGCCAGTGCCCACCAGCCCCACCCCCTCCATTAAAAAATGACTGTAGTGAGGCCCACAGGAATTTAACTGTCACTGAAGCATGCTCTCTAGGGAGGGTGGATCTACCGTAACAACACAACGCAGGTGCCACACATGCTGCAGGGGTCGCTTCGTCACAGAAAAGCATCACAGCCTCTTGCAATAGCCTACAGAAAGACCCAGAAAACTTGTAGTAACAATAATTCCAAGAGAGCGAGTGCAATTCTGCTGTCATGTAGGCCCGTGTAAATCAGGAGTGACTCCACTGACATAGATAAAGCTATACCAGTGTTACTGAGAGCAGAATCAGCCCGTTAGTATTTCAGACCATTCCCATGTAAGGTCCCAATCCTGCAAACACTCACTACCAAGACATACCAATTGCCCCCATAAGGAATCCCGTTTAATACAGTGGGACTCTGCCTGGTATGCCCAGCAGTGTCCGAAGTATCTGGTTCTGACAGTGTTGTGCTTTTCATCTGGGTAGCCTCCCCGTTTTGGGGGGAGGGGCGGAATTCAACAAATGTTCCTGTCTCTCTTCTACCAGCCATAAGCACCATCTTTCTTTCCAGGTGCCGATGTCTGCCTGGCTTCTGCGAGAGCAGAACAGTCAGTGTCTTTCATGGCCTCCATGCTTTATTTCTTCTGCGCTAGCAGCACAGCCAGAATGATGAGGTCACTCCCAACCCTAGGCTTTGTGCAGGGACAGTGCAGCAGAGATATGGCAAATGGCATGTCTGTTTTCTACCTGCCATGCTATTTCACCAAGGACTGTGAAAATAAATTCATCCCATTCTCTTGGCTGCCGGGGTGTGAAAGAACACGGATGAACAAAGACTGCAGTGAATGTATCCATATCAATGCAACCATCCTATAAATCAGAGGAAATAAAAAAGGATACATACTCGTAGCCCCTTCTCTGATTTCCTCACCAAAGCGCACACACGGCTGAATACATTCACAAAAAGAAAATAATCCTATTATCTGCACTAAAAACCTGATTCTAAAGCTTATTCCCATGCCGTCATGAAGGTTGTTAGCACCATTTTTACGTGGCATGGTAGAATTCTTTTTCCCCTGCAGCACCCACATTATTGCCTCATGCAAAGAGCTTTGATTGAGGGTTTGCAAAGCGATCAAAATTTCACCCAAACCTTTTTCCTGTATCATTTGCCACTGCTCCAGCAGGCTTCCCTGATGTAGTTTGCGATAACTGGTTTAAAAAGCAGAAGGGCTTTTGGGACACAATCCAAGTAAAGTTCTCTGTTTTTTCTGTTACATCAGTTAACAAAAAGACACAGTGTTCTCTGTCCCCAACTGACTGTTCTTAACTGAACTCTCCTTCTCTGCAGTTGTCTCTAGCTATCAGATCACGCATGCCTGGGTTTAC
>ML675618.1:51821020-51887899 GCA_007922155.1 Mesoclemmys tuberculata | reverse complement strand
CTACCTACAGTGTGTATGTGTATCCACACACATATACACAGATAGCTAGACAAACACAGATACTGTAGATATGGCCCTCTCTCTAGTGCACTCTCATAAATATGTATGTAGGCATGTACAGTGCATCTTTTTTCTTGATATATGGTATATCTTTTGCCCAGGCACAGAAGAGAGGCAACATATTCAAAAATAGAAATATGTGACTGCGAAACCAAGCAAATTCTTAGGAGAAATCACAGGCAGGTCTAGAATATAAGGCTACTTTTAAATAATTTTTAACTAGTTTTCAGTGTGACAGTATCCCTTTTCTATTTTAATTTTTTATCATTTTGGTAAATGGCAATCCATTTTCTAAACCCAGGAACAAAAATTCTACCTTATTGACACCCACACAATTTAATTATTCTTAATCACAGCTGCACAAGTACAAGGCCATATTCTGCTTTCGTTACACCTGTTCAACCCATTGACTTCAGTAGGTTGCATCTGAAGGCTGAATCTGGCATTCACTGTTCAAATAACAAATCGGTGTCACCCATCTGTCTGTGATAGAACACCCGCTTTAGGAGCTACATGGGGAGCACATGCGGAACCTAGACAAGTTCAACAGTCTGCGCCCTTTTTAGGATTGCCCCCAGCTGAGTGGAGTTCCCTCATTTTAACTCCTCCTCCAGTCCTGGCATGATCTGCAGGAGCACAGGGGCAGGTCCATTCCAGCCCAAAGCAGTTCCTTAACCCTTTTCATGCCAGTGCATGGTTTATATACACCATCACACTCTGTCATCCACCGTCCATTTTAAAGTAGTTTATGTTCTTTAATAGAGGATAGCTCACTGTACTTTGAGAAACAAACAAATAAATAACATGTGTGAGGCCTGGTTTTCAATGAAGTCTCAGCACAGCTTCCGGTAATGCATACTCAGGTTTGCCCATGCACATGCCTGCTTACCTATTGAGACTACTGGCATGGGAATGACCCAGTCAGTAGGAGAAAACGTTTCAGAGTTGAGCTCTGGCTGAGTACTATTAGCTGTTTGCTCGAGTTGCATAATTTGTATGTACAGCTGAGACACAAAAAATGCACAGGCCTGGGTGCGTGCATGTGTATATGAACAAAGTTGCTTGCACAGAAGTGGAATGTCTTTCTAAAATCAGGCCTCTTGTGCACTACCTTTTGTTTCATGCTAACGTGCCTGTATTTGTTTTTTTCAAAGTACATTACTGAGGATATTGAACGCTTTGCGCTTGGTATAAAAGTACAGGCTCACTGTGATTCTCTCATGCAAAAATTGCTTTTCAGTGGTTTCCTCAGGTGCTTCTACCCTCTCCACTCACGTAGTGCAGTGTGGTGGAGGACAACTACACATGTGATGGGGTATAACTCCCAAAGACAATTCTACCACATCAAATATGCAGCCTCTAAAAATCAGCAGACAGACATTCAGGAGGAAGGGATGTTAATGGTACAAACCCGAGTGAATAGTAACTCATACATTAATGAAACATGACATGCATTTCCTACACACAGTTTCTCCACTGTTCAGGGATCCCCACCAAACAAATCACTGTATGGCCTAATATTCTATACATAAACCATTCATAAATTCAGTCGCGCTCATAACAGCTCCAGATTTGCTTTGGCTCTTGAATGTAAAAACCAGCAGAGTGGCTGAGAAAAGGCCTCTCAGGAAGTCAGTATCATGTACAAATAGGCTCTTCTGCCTGAAAGTGTGCTCTCTCTTGAGCATGTGCTTGTTCTCTCTCCATGCAAAGTTTTAAAGTGGCAGTGTTTGTTTGATAGGTCAGCACAACAATAATAGTGCAGCCTCCTAGGAGAATTTCTAAGGGGCAACATAGATGGCTGAAGGGGGATTGAGGGAAGGAGAGGGGAGAAACACTTTAATGATTCTCAGGAGTAGATATAACCTCTCAGAAACCCTCCTCATGTAGGAATGTTGGTAAATGAGGAGATAGGACTCCTAGGTTCTATTCCCATCTCTACCCATGACTTGCTCTGTTACGCTAGGCAAGTCAATTAACATCTCATTGCCTCCATTTTCTTACTGGCATGTTAAAGTGAAGCCACCATACCAAGCTATTATTACAATTAATTCATGTTTGTAAAGCGCTTTGAGATAAGTGAGAGGTGCTATTTCATTATTACCATTATCAGTGATTTGTATTATGGGAAAGCCAAGAGGGCTCACTCAGGATCAAGAGCTTCCTTGTGCTAGGCAGCATTAAGATGTACGTTGAGATCTTCAGAGTTGACTATGGAGCTGAGCCCTACAGAAATCCCATTAGTTTCAATGGGAGGTACTTGTGCTCATGAATCTGAAGAACAGACTGCAAAATCTATTACGGTTGTGATGGCCCAGAGAGATTGTAGCGAAATCAGTGCCTTAACCAGGACTGAATATGTATCAATGTGAAGGACTCAACTCCCTCCCAGAAAGGTGGCATTATTAGCAGGGCAGGGGCAAAGCGGAGAGAGGCTCAGCATTAAAACAAAGCCCAAACCCTCAGTACTATTACCACTTAATGAAAAATCAGTAGTTTATATTAGCATGTTGAATACTCAGGGTCAGTCTGTGCAGTTTGCCAAAGAAGCCACATAGAACACAGAATGTATGAAAGAAGGTCCACTGATCATACTTCCCATCTTGTTCACTGATTGAAAAGCCCCCTGACCTTATTTGGTAGGTAATGGATAGTTATAAAGGGTTACATATTCAGAATGTAATGATAGATAAAGATATTTGTGCAATATTATTCTTTGCCCAATGTTGAAAACGTACCCCCTACGTAGTTATCTCACGGATTCCCTAACATGCTCAAAATGAAGCTGTGCTGAAAGTCTTTCTAATTTTCCTGTTTACCCTCTTCTAGGGCTTAGTGGTGATTGTTAACATTTTTGTGGTCCTTCATCACTCTATTGGATCAAAACAACAGCCTCAAGAACCTGTTTTTCAACCTCCTGTCCCCATTGTTTTCAGGTAGGAGGAGACCATGCTTAATCCTTCCTACCTACTCAAAGCTATACTAGGTCACATGCAAAACATCTTAAGTAACCTTTTTGATTTATCTGAACCCTGAATAGGCCCTGAAGCAGTAGAGCATTGGACTACTCCCAAACTCAAAGATAAGTGCTCTGCTGAATCAGGTCTACAGTGTGTACCAACACCTGTGACAAGAGCCTTGAACTCTATCAGGTATGAAACATTCTGAACAACTGATGAAAATAAGAGTCAGTCTGGAGGGGTAGATGAGTAGTGATGGCATAGCACAATGCCAGTTGGGGAATGGAGTACAAGATACACAATCAGCCGCAGAGACAACAAGTTCTCCACTTATGCTCAGTAGGTAGGGTGGGCTTTGTGTCCCTCCATGATGAGCTCTCTGTTCAACCCAGCAACAGTTTTGAAGGGCTCTAAAGAGCCCCCTTGTACTGAAATTTAGATTGTAAGTTCTTTAGGGGAAGGGACTGCCATTTTCTCTATGTTTGCATAGTCCCTAGCACAGTAGGGCTCTGATTTTGTTGGGGTTCCTAGGCATTACCACAATAAAAATGTTCAATAATAATCACATAACTGAAGTTTATACAGTAAAGACTGAAGGCTTTGAGATTAGGGTTAAAACATAAAGCAGCTCTTTGAGTCTCCAAGAGGGACTTGGATAAGTCCATGGAGAAGGGGAAATTTATAAATAAATTATCTGACAACCGTATCAGAGAGACAAGGTGAATGAGGTAATATCTTTTATTGGACCAACTTCTGTTGTTGAGACAGACAAGCTTTCAAGCTACGCAGAGCTCTTCCTCATGTCTGGGAAAATACTCAGAGGCCTCGTCTACATTACAGAGTTAGGTTGATTCAAGGCAGCTTAAGTGTCTACACTAAAATTTCACTCCCACTGATGTAATTCGCCTGCTGCACTAACTTAATAACTCCAACTCCATGAGAGCTGTAGAGTCAATGTTGATGAAGTTAGGTCGACGCATTATCAGCATAAACACTGCATTGCTTACATTGACTGTTATTGGCTTTCAGAAGCCATCCCACGATTCCCAACACTGGAAATTCAATTGGTGCAAGTGGTTCTGGTGAAGACACGCACCGACAGCACAAGGAGCAAAGTGTAGAAATGTACAAGTGGTGTGATTACTGGGGCAGTTGTATGCCTACATAAGTTACATTGACTTAATTAGTTATTACATATTTCAAGGGGCCATTCAAAGTGAAATGACCCATTAACACCCCTCCAGTCATAAGGGGGAAAGGAAAGATGGGGAAAGGCAGCTTGGGAGTGGTTGTTAGTCGGTTATGGATTGTTGTAATAAACCATAAATCCAGGCTCATATTTTGAAAGTGTTTGGCAGATTTCCTTTGAGAATGAGGACTGATAGGTTAGAGGTAGCGGGATCACTTTCAAATGAACTCAGACAGAAAATGATAAAAGACAAAAATGCCATATTACCTGTGAGTGAACAATTTTCACAGCGGTCACTTCACCTTGAATTGTCCCTTCAAATATGTGTTACCCACTTATGTTAAACAATCTGTTCCACCTTGTCTTTAGCTGTGGCACTCTAAGGCCTGGTTTTACACTACAGAGTTAGGTTGATGCAAGGCAGCTTACGACCTAATTTTAAGCAGCTACCCTAAAATGTCGCTCCTGCCAATGCAACTTGTCCACTACACCGACTTAATAACTCCACTTCTTCAAGAGGAGACACGTTTAGGTCGAAGCAGTGTCAGTGTAGAAGCTGTATTATTTATGGTGCCCCACAATGGCCCATCATGACCGCTCGAATCGTGCTAGTAAAATAACCAGTAAAGGTAGAGTCGTTATCTGCTTCTCATTCAGATGTACAATTCGGCAGAGGAGCCCCTGCAGAATAGTTTATTTTATGTGCACAGGGATGTCCTGTGAATACTCCATAGAGATTTTGAGTAAACTTTCCTGGAGGTAGCCTACAACCCTCTGCCAAAGATTTCCAGGTAGTGCTGCCTATTTCTTCCCCTGCAACAGGACACTTTCCCACACCACTCAGCAATTACTTCAGCAGGCACCATTGCAGCGCACAGACTAGCAGCATATGGACTCGGTCTGCAGCTGGATGCGTGCAGGGGCTGTTCCCTTTCAGCCTCCGTTACCCTCAGGAGTGAGATATCAGCTAAAATCACCAGTGACTGTGGAAAATGGTGCCAGTATTCAGTTCAGTTGCCCTATCCACATATACTCATGCCCATTAGCCCTTCCCTGCCTATTGCCCCAACTCTCCCACCCCCATCCCCAGACTGTACTCACTATGGCTGGGACTGCAGCGTGCTCTACGAATCCCAAGGAGAAGTGAGAATGTAGTTCTTGTAAATTGTGTGGATAAAGGGGAGTGAGTTCAGTATACCAAATTTCCATTTATCTCGTGAACACAGAATAGTACCTCTGTGCATTGCATCTTTTACAGCTGGAAATGCGGCCTTGAGGGTCTCTCCACAGCTGTGGTGTGGCCCAGCCAGATAAGGAGGAGAAAGAAGAGGATGCAGGATGACATGTTGCAAGAGATCCTGCAAGCCTATGGTGCTTCAGAGACCAAGCACAGGGTTTGGAGGATCACCCTGGCAGATAGAATGGACAGGGGTAGAGCCGAGAGGAGAAAAGCATAAGAAAAGGAGAGAGATATGCAGCAGCAGAAGCTAGCAGTTCTCAAGTGGCAAACAGACATGCTGGAGACTCTTGGTCACTTTCAGGTTCATGTTTGTCTCCCTCTGCAGCCCATAGAGAATTGCATTCTGTTACCTCCCTACACCCACACCCCATCTTCTACATCGCATCCAAGGCCATGATACTATCTCTACCACTCCACCCTGGGGAGAGTACAGACAATCACAGCCAAATATCGGCTGACCTGCGAGAGACACAGATGGTGTATGTGTTTTTGAAATAGAAATAACTGTTCTTTCCCCTTCAAAGGCTTTTTCCCCCTGTATTTATAAAGTTTCATTCAGTTATAAATATGTCTGTTTGCATGTGTTGGGAATTAAAGTCTATTAATGGAAACAATTAACCGTTTAGTTATAACTCATGGTGGCTGGAGCTGACTTCTTTCACAGATAATAGCAATAGGTGCATTTTCAATGTTACATTACTACACACACAACACTCTTTACAAGGTTCAGATTAGCAAAAAACATAGCAAAAAAACCAATGCCAGGCTCACTGTGGCTCACTATTAAACTGGTGTTCTAAGCCTCTCTGAACTGTATAGCTGTATAGCTGTATAGCTCTTATAGTCCTGGTATCTGGTTGCTCAAAATCAGCAGACAGCCACTCCAACCTGACAGAAACTTTTCCCCCTTTGCTTCACAGATATTATGAAGCACACAACAGGCAGCTATAACCACTGGGATACTTTTTTCACTGAGGTCTAATCTCATGAGTAGACAATGCCAGCAGCCTTTCAAATGGCCAAGGGCACATTCAATTATAATTCTACACTTGATGAGCCTGTAGCTGAAGTGCTCTTTGCTGCTATTGAGGTGAACGAGGTACAGCTTCATGACCCATGGGAGTAAGGGGTAGGCAGGGTCTCCCAGTGCCATTATTGATATTTCACAATCCCCAGTGGTAATCCTCTGGCCTGGAAAGAAAATCCCTGCTTGTAGCTTTCTGAACAGGCCTGTGTTCTTAAAGATGCGTGCGTTATGTACCTTCCCTGGCCATCCCACATATGTGTTGGTAAAACGACTCCAGTGATCCACCAGCACATGCAATACCATAGAAAAGTCGATGTACTTGTCGATGTACAAGGTGGTCTGATGCCAAAATGGGGATATACATGCCATCTATTACCCCACTGCAGTGGGAACCCCATTGCTGCAAAACCATCCACTATGTCCAGCACATTGCCCAGAGTCACAATCCTTTGTAGCAGGATGCAATTAATGGCCTTGCACACTTGCATCACAGTAACCTCCATGGTCGATTTCCCAATTCCAAACTGATTCCTGACTGATCAGTAGCAATCTGGCGTTGCTAGTTTCCATATAGCGATCGCCACTCGCTTCTCTACTGTCAGGGCAGCTCTCATTTTGGTGTTGCTGTGCTGGAGGGCTGGAGCGAGCTCTGCACACACTTCAAGGAATATGGCCTTGTGAAAGTTCTGCAGCCATTGTACATCTTCCCATCCCAGTCAGTACTTATTTCTTGGGCTCAGAACTGGAACTCCACCATCTGCAGCTGCTCCATGAATGCCAACAACCTTGAAGTGTTTCTTTCTATGTCCCACACCAAGCTATCCTCCAAGGAACCGTCATGTTCCCTGAGGCTCCTCTGGTGGGTCTGCAAATACTGGAGGATCAGGCGTGTTGTTCTCGCAATGCTTATCGCAATAGTGCAGAGCTGTGCAGGATCCACGCTTCTCAGAGAACCGGTGGATGCACAGGTTTGCGGAATTATTGAAAAGAGGCATGAAACATTATGGGATGCAGATATAATTATGGGATGGAGAAAACTGCGTCATGGGACATTCTAACCATGTTCCCAGTCATGCCTGCATGACTCATTTGCCCCCATGAGGCATTGCAAACCCTTCCCAAAACACCTGCTATAGCTGGTGGCAAGTTGCATCCTGGGATAGCTAACCACTGTGCACTATACTCTGCATCGATGCAAGCACTGTTGGTGAGGACACCCACACAAGGATCATAGTGTGGACATGCAAAAGTGATTTAATTATTACAGCAGCTGGACACTGACGTAACTTAGACTGACTTAATTTTGTAGCATAGGCTTGTCTGGAGTATATTTCCCAGACCTGAAGAAGAGCTCTGTGTTAGCTCAAAAACTTGTCTCTCTCACCAACAGAAGTTAGTCCAATAAAAGATATGACCTCACCCACCTTGTCTCTCTAATATCCTCGGACTGACATGCATATAACACTGTATTAGTACTATAATAACACTTCTATTTATTTATTTACAGTACCCCAAAATAGGCCAAACACTTAGTAGAAGACATATGACCAAATCCTGGGATCTGGATGAACTGCACATGACACAGATCTGGGGAGGGTGCTATAAAGGTGTCATAAAGCTCACCTTTGTCTTCCCTTGATCATGGGCTGATTGTGTACTGAGCTGGTCTTGAGGCACAAAGACTGATTTGAGTTATGCCAGCCACCAAAATCTCCAGAGTTCTTTAACAGCAGCCCCAGCAATGAAGGTGGGGATCAGTGGGAAATCCCCGTCATGCCCCATTTCCTCTGGCCACATTCCATAGTTTAATAACAAGGAAGGTAGATTTGGTGTAGGAAGATCTATATCATCAGAGGAGCCTTCTGTTCTGAGTTGATCTTTCCATGGCCAACTGAGCTGGATTTGCAGCCAGAATTCGTTGGTGGTACGATGCAAAGAGGCATTGCCACACCACAGTTTCCAGTCCAGTCTTGTAGAGCTTGCAATTTACAGAAAAGCGTGATGCAACACATGGATTAAGAGGAACAAAAGGGCAAGAGGGAGCAAGAAGAACAAGGGTTACAACAACAAGGCTGAGTGGTTGTTTAGTGATTAATATATGCATCTTAGTAGGTTTTTAAGTTCTGATTCATTTTGTTTGGTTCCTTTTTCTATATTTTTTCTTTTTTGTTGTCGTCATTTTGACTTATTTGTTAAATGCGAAGAAAGGGAGGGAAAAGCAACAAAATAAAAACAAATATAAACATGCCTGGTTATTACTATTTTCATCTCACAATTTAAAATTAAAATGTAACAAATAACCTGCATTAGGTACTTAAATGAAATATGGATTAAAGAATTCAACTTTTCTTCTTAATCCATTCTGGAGGTTTTGGTGAAATAGGGTTGAATTATTTCACATTTAGGACAGTTCGGAGTTGCAAAACAGCTATGGTTAGAGTTTAGTGCTAACTCAGGAAATCAGTGGTTTGTCTCACTGGGAAAGGACAGTCAAAACAGATGTTGGAACTGATGTGTGAGAACTTTGAGAACAATGTTTGCATAAATACGTAAATGCAATATCTGAGAATGGAGCAGCCGGAGAATTATTGTTTGATTGCAGGCCTAAAATATAGAATTAAAAACAAACAAACTCAAAAAGTTACAAGGCTGTTGTATACATTCTTAAAAACTGATGTTTGCTTTGTGGCAGCAAAACGTGTGTGTGCAAATAATAGCATACACAAAATATGCATTTATGTGTGTGCAGAATGGATATACATATACTATCCATGCATTTTATCTGATTGATACTTGCGTGCTTAGAGATTGTACCCATTTGTACACTCCAGGATCTACTTTTAATTGCAAATGAGTGTTTTGCATTCACATTTACCTGTTTACATATTCCCAAACACAAAATTAACTGTTTTGAGGTACTGAAGACCTTTGGTTTTGTTGGTGGTCCTGGAGGACCCCGAGTGAGGCTCCATCAGTTTGGGTTCGAGCCCGGTGTGCAATTAGCCCAATTATACACCAAGACGGAGAAATCCTTGCAAAAGCTGTTTATATTGATGAGTTAATGTGGAACCCAGGATGTCTTAGAATGACAGAAGATGAAGAAGAATAATTAACATTAGAATAGGGAGGCACAGAAATTGCCAGCTTCTGGAATACTTAATTTTCAGTTTTTGTCCCCTAAGCAGTTCTCTCTCTTCCTTTAAATCCCTCCTTTAAAATATTTCTTACATGAAGCTTTCATATGCTGTTCATGTCATATCATCAATGTATCTGCTCAGCTGTCCTGTTATCGGATGTTTGTTCTTTGTCTGAGTGAATGCCCCTTGTAAGGGTGTCAAGGCTGCAGGATCCTCATCCTTACATTGAAAGCTACTTATGACTAGACTTGGGCTTGCACCAAACTCCTAGAGTTAAACACACCAAAAGTTGAAAACAGACACTTATAACGAGGCAAACCAAAAGACAAGGTCCAAACATCCCCAAAGTGACTTCATAATCTGGATCTAGATCCAGAGGCTAAGGCTTGAACTCTCGTTATACATAATATTATTAACAACTAAATGAACACCACTGTTTTTATTGTGTTCGCTGTTCCAGATGGCCTGTGAAACTAACTCTTGCTGAAGCTACTATATTATTATTACAACACTAATTGCTACTGAAAGGAAAGCCCCTTACCTATGGCTGGGAATTTCCATTACTTACATAAGAAATGTTTCTATAAGAAGTTTCCTCCTCTGACAAAAATGCAATTTGACACGCCCATTCGTAAGAAGCGTACAACACATGAAAGGCCTCATTTCAACAGTGTGATTGGTCAGAATCAAGCTGACAGCACCAAGGGTGCTCTAGGTGAGCCTTACTCTGCCCCGTTACCATTATGTATTATAGCCCATTCACCATAGTCCTCCATCCGTGAGTCTTGCATGTCCAAGGATCAAATCCTGTCTCTTCCTAGGGAATAGGACTTGTGAGCCACTCTGCCCACATTGGACCTGTGCTGCAGCAAAGCAGAGTTACCCACTTAATGTTCTTGACAATACGAGTAGGGATGTTGCTCCTGCACTTGGCGCTGCTCCACAAACCCATGGTCTTCTTTGTAGCAGATGTGGTCACATCCCCGGATCACCAGCTCACAGGCTGTGATGTGCAGTATGCACTAGGACAGGGCAGGTGTTGCTCTTTGCTAACAAACTTACCCACACAGAGGAGTGGAAATGCCATGGGTCCACACTTGGGTAGTTTCGTCCTGATTCTCTCAGGAGCGAGGTGGGGTTTGAACCACCCCCCTGTGCAATGGCAAAGAGCTCACCCACCAAATTCAGCTTTTGAGGGGTGATGCTGAGACTTCTGTAAAACCTTCTCCCTCCCACCCCTCCTGACAGACCTTTCAAGGTGGCCAGAGGTGTCTCCAATTACTGCCACTCCAGTAAAACCCTTTAAACTGTGGGAGGTTCCACAGAGTACAGTGGAACACAAACAAGTTACAGGAGAGCGAGTTCAGGAGTTCACTTGGGTCAATCCCATGAATTGTAGGGACCAAATCATTCCTTTCCACCCTCTCCCTACCTTCAAAGCTGGAACCCTGCACAGGGCTTCCAATTCTAAACTCTCAGCTCTTGTGTCAAACACACGCCTCATGCCGCTTGCTATTACAGCTGGCTACAGGGACATATTATGGTAGAAATTCTTCCAAGTCTGCACAACAGGGGTGTTAGCCAAGCTGAACAAAATCAAAAGAGGTTTCCTTTTAGTATAGAAACACAGAAAGAGATGGGAAGAACCAATCCCTGCTTCTCCGCAGTCCTAGGAAATTATTGTGGATCATCTAAGGCTCCAGTCCAGCAAATCACTTAAGCACATGCTCAGCCTTATGCGGGGGCTGTTAAACATTGCTGGGCTGGGTGTCTCCGTGCCTCCTAGGAGGATGAAAACCACTGTATCCTTCCCTGCTGATGCACATCTTTATGATCTTGGGGCAGTGGTGAGGGGTGAGAAATCTCAGCCTAGATTTGGAGATTGGTTTAATCCTGTGTAGGTGGGTATGAATTTCAAATGGCAATTCTGGTTCCTTACACCTTTCTTAGCTTTGAGCTTTCAAGCATGTCTTGTTCCTCATTTGATTCTAATCTAACCTTTTCTTTGCATATCAGAGTTTCATGCAAAATAAATGGTGTCAAAATCAATCACTCTTGTTTGGGCTATGCAATGCCAATTTGGTGCCACCCACAATGAGGTGTGTCGCTCTGGACCTTTGCCAGGTGCATCCAAGTAGTGTATGCAGGCATCACATATCCAAAATGGGAAGAAGAGGTAAGAGTACAGAGGGAAGAGCTGGGGCAAGTCAATGGGTGATATATGCCCCAAACTTTTAGCAAGCTCAGCAAAAATTGACTACCTAATTTAAAGTAGCCTTAAGCATCATTAGCATTTGTGGCCAATAATTTCACAGAAGACCACTCTTTGTAGTATGACCTTGGTAGTGACCTTGGTGATAATTGCTGGGGTCACCTTTTTACACAGATCAACTGTTCTTGAACTACACCTCCAACGTGCTGTCGAAGAAATGACTTCATCCTCATGATGAAGTCTCTCTTTCCACCTCCTGTTTTTTCAACAGTCTCACACCATTAACGTTTAATATCCTCTAACAGTATCCCAGGGCTGACTTTGTTCCTCACTCCTGTCCATTTACAGGACCTTTCCTTATCATGGCTCCGAAGCCATAGAGTATTAATCCCTTTTTTTGCAACAACAGTTACTGTGTTGGAAGGAGGTCGCTCATCCTCAGATTGGCAGGTGAACATCTTTATGGTAAGTGACCCCTAGTCTATCTGCCTAGAGCGTGCACTGGAACCAGCAGCACAGGATATAGATCAATGGCTCTTTTTAGATTCATAGATTTTAAGAGCGTTGTGATAATCTAATCTACTTCCAGCTTCAGCCCAATAATTTGTGGCTAAATTACAGTATACATTGTAAACAGACATCTAATCTTGACATAAGGTAAGTGACTGAAGATATTCCTCATCCTTTGGTAAACTATTCCAGTGTTTAATTTCCTTCACTGATAAAAAGTTGCAATTTAGTTCCACTTTGGATTTTCCTATTGCCAACTTCCAGCCACTGTGTTTTGTTATGTCGTTGTCCAACGAACTAAAGACCTTCTCATATGAGACGTCACAGCACCAGGAATACCAACAGTTCAGCTGAGTAAGACTCATACTTCTGCCACTCATGCAGGCTGCTTCTGGCAGAGGACTATATATTATCAATTACAGTTGGGAAGCCTAAAATAAATCATTATTAAAGTGCAGCGGACTGAGTCCTGTGCAAAAGAAGAAGAAACAAGAGGTGTCTAATGTGGTTCACTTCTCTAGTGTGTGATAATTTGGAGCTGAAAGTTAGGTATGAGTATGCAGTCTAATGGAAACAAGCCAGCGCAGTTTTACACAAGGGCATCACACTGAGTACAAAAGAACGTAATAGTGCCTCTACCCCACTTTGGGGTGACTGCATTTGGAATAATGCACTCAGTTCAGTTCTCATCCTTACCCAAAAACCATTGATAAACGGGGCAGAGCTCAGAGGAGTGGAGGGATTGTATACTGAGCAAAGATTCAAGGAGCTAAATATTGTATGTGCAGGTAGGATAAATGATGACAGAGGGAAAATAACTGCCTATGCTATTTGAAGGGTGGGATCACCAAGGACGGAGAAGGGTTATTCTGGGTCATTCAGAGTAGTACGCACAAGAAATCATTTGAGTTGTGAGTAGAACAGAAGTTCCATTTTGCAAAGGACCTTGAGATTTTTTTTGGGAAAAAAAAAGAATTCCAATTCAGAACAAAACACCAAAATTCTGAAATTGTCCATGATTCCAACTTTCTTATATTATAATATATAATGCAGCACAAAATAAATTCTAAACAAAAAGTTATTTCAAAAGGAAAAACTGAAATATTTCATTTTTAAAAAATGCCAAAATGGGACATTTTGATATTGTCAGAACTCCCACCACACACCTTATTTTTCTCAAAAACAAAATTATGGCAAAATTGACATGTTTCCATTAAGTATTTCTGTTTCAACTGAACTTCATTTACCAGAAGAAACTGTTCTTTTTAATGTATTTTGACCAGCTCTAGAAACAATAGAAATTAAGAGAGAAATATTAGTTGAATGTCACAATTTCCTTACAGTGTGATGGGAGAATTTGAGAAATAACTCAGTGTAGTACCAGTCAAAGGGATTACACAAGATATAAATGCAGATTTGGCAAGAAACATCCATGAGCCTATGGTGGCTTGCCTAACTCTGGTGAACTCCTGCAACTATTGTAAAGCTTTCATTCATGATTGATTATGTAGAGAAGGAACTGAGACACAAGATTGCATTATCTGTGTCATCATTATTTTAATACAGATTATATAAAGCACTGATAAAAGCATTGTAACTGAAAACATTCATTGGGTCTGATTCTCCCATCACACTGGGGTTTTACAATGCTGTCTTTAACTGAGTTACTCGTGATTTACATCCATTTAGTAGAACCAGGCCCAGGGTCTTCAGACAAAAACAACAAAATGTTTCCATTACACAATGATGACAATATCTATGAGAGTTCCTTTAACATGAAACTAAGTGCCTCAGCATGTATCTCACATCGTTAATGGCTTCTATAGTACCAATGGCAATGATATATTATATTTGTTTTAACTAAACACCAAAGAAAATTTTGCAACACTGCCCAAAGGCTTTGTATCATATGAAAGAAAATAACTGATGTATATTTAAACGTAAAGAGTTCTTAGAGCCCTCATTATAAAGGAGACATTCACATGCTATATTAGGTTTCCTACTTTCAAAATAAAGGATGTCAAATTATTATATTATAGGCCATTACAGTCATTCAGTCTTATGCTAAATGTAGAGATGACACTGCTTGGAAAACAATCTCATTCAACATTTACTATCTCTGAATTACATTTGCGATAGAATAAAGGAAACACTCCCTTAGGTATAATTATTTGTGAAAATGAATCCTAATAGTTTAGTGCAGTCCATATTGATTTTGTCTCAATCTCTTTTATGTTGCAGGAATCAAATGGAAATCCATGCAGTGTCCTTGTTCCCATGATTGCCAGAATACAGGTTGCCCTGGAGATATGATGTCACATTTGTAAAAGTGGAATACAGTTATTTCAGCCACATTGCCCTTCACAGATCAAGCCACTGAAATTCTTATTGGGGTCTTTTTTGAATGGATTACAGGGAGAGAACTCACTTAAATAGATCCATCAAAACACCCGTAACATGTGATGCTATTGTAAATTAAACATTTTGTAATGAAAGACCAGAGAGATCATGTTAAAGGCTAACTCCCTATTCTTCTCAGAATGCCAGTAGAAAACACATAGTTATTCTTTCTAGCAGCACCAAAAACTGTATATTGCATATTAAAGAGAAAGCAAACAAGTGAAACCCTTTAGTGGTACAAAAACGTGCACTACTGTATAATAATTTATAACATTCTGAGTGCATTTGATACACATGCTTAAAATAATTCTTAAATTAAATACTTCAAATAAATGCCTACATTATTCATTCATTGGAAAACTCTGGTAAATTTCTGCTGGAAATGTAAAGTAGAATAAGTCAGTTAAGCTGTATTACACTTGGTTTGCTAGGATTCTTTGGAGGCATGTATATCTTCCAGCGAATCAAGACATTATTTTCCCTGTCACACAGAGAATTTAGCATGCCCATCAATGCAGTGCGCTGTTACATTGTCACACAAAAGACCCACGTTCACGAAGGACTATAGGATTCAGAGGACAAAATCAGGGCACACATAATGCTAACACAGGCAGCCTCAGGATAAGCGAATGCAGTTCATCTCTCTCATTGCATTACTCAACAGCAACTGATCCATGAAGTGAAATGAGGACAGCATAGATGGAATCTAGGAATGTTGACTTCTTTGTTATATGGGCTGATAATGGGGGACCCCTTATGGAGCCATCACTTGTGGTATTGCTTGGTGGACCGTTTCAAAGATCCTGTGCTGAGGAGGTAGGCTCCATGCCATATTAGATGGGACCACGGGGGCTATGTGGAAGAGAGAAAACAGTTCCACAAGCAGATTCAGTCTAAGAACTCCTGCATAGAAAGACAGAGATGGTGCAAAGGTTGCGCTGCCTCCCCACAGGGTAGATTCTGTCTCCCTAAATGCCTGTTCTGGATAGCCATATAGTCTTCTTGTTCCATTTACCGGGGCCTTATGTGGCATTTGTGACTTTCACCATACAAAAAGATAGCAAGAGATTAGCATGAGAAGAAAAAAAATGAAAGTGAATAAAAGACTCATTGTGCAAAATATAATGCTGGCTGGGAAAAATGAAGCCCTCCTGGCATTTTAGTGGTTGTAATTTTTGGTGTATATGTCAGTGTGTGTTACAGCACTCAGTATGTGTTATGTGTTCTACTCTCTGCCCAATCCACAGAGGACTGGAGCCTGTTATTGCTCTCAAGCTCTGACCTGTGGCCTACACACGAAATATCTGTCAACCCACCACAGAGGCCTGATGGTTACCTCCCGAAGCCGAAGCAGCGTTGCTCTAATAGACTACTTGATAATACAGTTTTCAAAGCCTGTTCAATTAATTGGAATACATCAATGTAAATGAAAAGCTCTATCCAGAATTTACAACTGCAGTGAATGTTAATTATGCAGTATACTTATGGAAAACAGCAGACAGTGTGAGAATATACTCACTTTCTCTCCTCAGAGCCTGTCCCAGCAACAATTAATAATAATATATAGCAACTTAATAATAGCTCAGAGAAATGATATAAATTCACAATTGAAGTTAATGGAGGAGGAAGGGTCATTAAACAAGCAGAGCAGAATAATTTATGAAACATGTTAAAAGCTCACCTACAGGTGGTGAACCCAGGCTGCTACTACTGATTGGCTTATTCATACAAACAGCAGCAAAAACCCCTACGCCTACAAACTGTAAACACAGCCATAAGAGAACACGATCATTCTGTTGTTATCCAGTCTTCCCTGAACCTTTTATGTCTTGTCTTAAACTGAGATTATAAACCCTTTGGAGAAGGGACTGTCTTTAATTATATGTTTACATATATTTATTCTGCAGAGCCTACAATGAGGTGCTGACTTGGTCGAGGTCTCTAAATTATCATTTATTTATGTGTTGTGTTATGGCAGCACCTAGAGACCCAGCCCTATTTGGCTAGGCATTCTACCAACACAAAAAAAGATGGTCCCTGTTCTGAAGTATAGTCTAAGGAATGTCGTGTAATAGAAATAAGGAACAACAATGGTAACAATGGCTTGCGAGTCTCAGTGTGAGCAAGTTGTCAGTGTTCCTGCTCATTTTACACTTGTTCTCTGACTTGGATAATTTTTCATACCTCTACATGGTAATTTTTCCAACAAAGTGAGTGTCTAATGTCACACTTGAATTGGCATGAGCGACCTGGTGGAACTGAAAAAAGATCTTAAAATTCCAATCACATCTGAATGCTACAGCACTAAAACTACAGACAGAAGCAGCGAGGGGAGAGATATCTTGAGGGAAATAAAACAGAGAAAGATAACTGAAAGTGAAAGGACTTTATCCAGAAAGACTGCAGTATCAGGGGAAATGATTGTTCAAATGAGAAATAGGAAGAGGAGTGAAAAACAATAAGACCACCAGCAGGAGATTATAACTAAAGAATAGTGTCATCAGATACTAACCTTGACTATAAAGTCCATTTACAAATAAGATACAGATTTTTAAAACATCTATTCTCCAAGTGGACAAGGAAAGTCTCTAATGTGATAGGATCTAAATAGCAGCCCAAGAAGACCAGTTTACTTTTCAAGCACAGATGCCAGAGTGACTTTGCTGAAGAATGATTAGCAGAGCCATAAGTGTCCACTTTACAGTGTCTTGTAAAAGTAGCTTTAGAACACCAAACTGTAGCTCTACAGATCTGCTCCAACAAAGCATTATCCTGGCTAAAGCAATGGAACGGCTGAGTGAATGAGCCCTGACCCCCCAGTGGGCAAAACTTATCCTGGGATGTGCAAGGGACAGTTGGTTAAAAAATGGAAAATATTTTCCACAGGCATTTCCCCCCAGACTTAAGCCAGAGAACTCTGCAGGTTACAGTCACCCTAGTAATGGACCTGACAGAAAAATGACTAAAGCATTGGGAGGCTCTTGTCATTCGTATATGATGACCAATAATGTCTATTGTGAACCATAATATCCAGAAGCACATTTTCAGTAGGAGCATAAGAAGGGTGCATATTTAGATTTTACCAGCAAAACAGATAATGGGGTTAAAACAGGTTTATTTTTAATGTAGCTAGATTCTTGAGTTTAGATCAAACAGAGAAGATAACATCTAGAGTAAGCTCAAGCTGCTTTGAAAATATGGGCTACTAAGAACAAGGGGTGTGGAAGAATAGGAAAGTTTCGGAGCTTTACTGAGGTCTACCTCAGCCACATCCTTCTGTTAATGGAGGTGGCAGACACGATGGCCACCCCGCCCCTGTATGGCCCTCTAAACTTTGCAGCCCACAGGGAAGAATGTTAAGTGTCAATTGCCCTGATGGGTCTCATCTCCGGACTATGCGGCTCAGGGGGAAGAACGTTAAGTATCGATCTCCCCTGATCGGCCTCTATTTCTCAGGTGAGTTTCGATCACCCTGTTTACTTCTTGGCACCCCCGTCACCACGAAGGAGGGATCATTGTCTGGGGCCCCAGTTACTTCATTGGTCCTGTCCTGCATCTCATTTTTAATTGGCTATTTTATACTCTGGCCACGCAGTACACTATTTAAGCTCCTGCCCCGGTTAGCTCAGGTGTTCTCCCACCCTCGAATGCTAAAGGGCACGTCACGAACCGGTCGGACTGATCCCCTGACCGAGACAGGGAGCTCCCGCCCACGAGACCTTTGGGTGTCTGCGAATTGCCGGCCCAACGATTGAGTACTGAGATGCTGCAGCTAGTCTGCCTCCTCGCTCTGGGTACCACCACAGTGCTGGGACAGGTATTATAAATTGATGTAGTTATCCTACCCCTCTCAATCTATACGTTTCTTCTTTTTTTATAAAGTCATATAAGTGTTGTCCACAAGTGTAATTAATTCCTATTTGTATCTGGTATAGTTTTCTTTTCCTCCTTTTTTTTTTCTGTGTAGCTGTTTATTACCCCACCTATAATTTGCATGACCCTTTGCACTGCGTAGCTGTTTATTGCACCATATGTCTCTTCCCTTGCTATATTTGATATATGTTTTATTATGAGATTACTATAAAATCCCCTTTTTGCTACTCGAATTTGGTGTCTGTCTCCTTGGTGGGTGTCGCCGGTCCATTGCAGTTACATCTCGAACCCTGACAACACAGCTATGTGCTCTGTGTGCTGGAGCTCCAACTGCAGATTTTATCGACCTCAGGGACTGCTGCCACCAGCAGTTTAATATAACAGAGGTGGTTTAATATAACAGAGACCTATCCAGCCAGGTTGCATTACCTTATCACAAGAGAAGTTCTTATAAAACTCCCACTTCACTGTCTCCAGCTTTGACCCTCACTTGAACTGTAAATGCCTAACTGGGGAAAGAAAGTAAGGGAGTATTTAGATGAATGTGTGGAAGCTCAGGATTCCTGCTGGCCAGACTGTATGAGATACGATGACACTGAGATGCTATGAGGAGTCATTAAGCTTATCTGGAATTGTATAAGTCTGCAATTCCACTGATTGTTCGTGCCAGAAACTGACCTCGTTTTCTAAGAAAAGACTTGGTTTCCAGTGAGGTTAGCTTAGGAACTTTAATCATCTTGAATTAAAATCCAGTGGGAAAAATAAACAGAGACCAAATAATGAAACTTTGGTTACTTATTTCTAATTACCCCTTTGCAACTTTCATAATGAGCTCAGACATTTCAGTCCACATAGTCCACAGGTCGGCAGAGCTGAGAGTCAAGATATATACAAAATAGAATAGAAACCTTCCTGTCCAATATGTACCTGTCCTCTAATTCCTTGTCTCTTAAAATGGCACGCCCACAGCTAGAGCTTGCAGTCCTTTTTATTGACCTCTTGGTGCCTGCCAGCTGCCTGATTACTAAGCCTCATATGATGCTCTCGGCTGCTTAATGCAGTGGAGAATCAGTCTGAGCAGAAAGCATGAAGGCAAAGAGAGGAAAGAAGGACTTGAAAATACCTCCCCATTGTGTGTAGACACCAGGGGCTTTAGTGCCAAAGCTCATCTTCAGGAAGCTGATAGGAGCATGGCCAGGGAGAGAGAGAGAGAGAGCAGTCAAGGAAACAGCAGCTCTATGCAGCATGCTCTGCTGTCCGGGCTGCACAGTCTATGATGCAGCTTGCACTGAAGGTTACTGTTCCTCTGAGAGAAGCAGTAACTCTCTTCAGGGCTTTTCCACACAACAGAGGTCTGGGAATGAGGAAGGTGGAAAGCAGCAGTCAGGAAAAGGAGCCCTGTTGCTGGTATAGTCAGAAAAGATTGGGGGTGTGGTGCATGGGTGGCCTTAGTCCCACAGATCTCCACTTCCCATGAGAACTTCCCCTTGCACTCTGTCTCTTTCATCTCGCTGCTGGTCTCAGGGGAACAAGACATCCCAACAGCTGCAAATCCCTTTTGATGAGTCCACTTCCACAACTCTTATCGGATGAAGGGAACGGGTAGAGGCCTACTGTCAGGAGAGTAAGATGTCAGGCAATGCTAACAGTTGTTGCCTGGTTACTACCCAAAGATGAGAGACGTTACTTCAGTCTCTGATTGATATGAAACCAATCTGTGTGCCAAAGTTAGTGCCATCACGTACATGAGAGTAAAATTTATCAGGGTGGCATGCTGTGCAGAAAGTGAGATTTTGATTGTGGTCAGTGACAGTATCATCCTGTATGTTCTGAGGGAGAATCCCTCCAGTCTCCAGAAGAATTCTTAAAGAAAGGAAGAAAAAAGAAAGGCTGAACATTATATCGAACAGCATGCTTTTTAAGCCAGTGTGTTACAGTTACTGTGATAGTGCCTAAGACACTGTTGTAAGACAAAGTGTAAGACAAAAAATACTATTTTTTCCTAAGATTAAAACAAGTGGTTTTGCTCCGTCTTTAGGACACATTCTTAAGCCTGAACATCTTTACAGAACATTGAAGCTACTCTGAAGGCATAAAATAGTTGAAATATGGCAACATTTTAAACTAGGAAAGCTGGTTGTGTCCTGACTTGCTGCTAAAGGAAACATGATACTTTGGCAGCGCATGCAAAGCATAACTAAACTTTGCTTGTAATGCTCAGTTCAGCATATGGTATTCTTGGAGGCAGTGGAGTTTTTTTGTTTGTTTGTTTTGTCCACCCCACCCAGAGTTTCAAGTGGGATTCAGTGGCACGCAAGGTGAGCAAATATCTTGCCTTGGTTCTTCCATTAAGGGCATGATACTGCAACACTCCCATGAAATTCTGAGGGCCCTCAACTCCTACCCTGCAGGATCACACTCCATATCAGTAACTATCTGGGATTAGAACCTAAATTTCTTCTGACTCACAGGCTTTTCTCCTCATCCCTAAGGCTACTTAGCACAACAAACTATGGCGTAAAAAAACCATGGATCGGACTTACCGTGTTGCCCTTCTAATATCAACGTAGGGAGTTGGAGATTCAAACTGTCTGACGCATTTTGGATCAAGACTGTAAAATTCCTTTGCTGATTGCTGAGGAAGTGTAAAACAGCATGGTCCAACAGATGGACCCAGCACCACAAGTATATCCTTAACACTACAGCCATATTCTGTTATCATAGCATTTACTGTAGCCATAGCAACTCCCAACAAAGTGCCTTGCCATCCTGAGGAAAAAATAAGGGGAAAAATCCCGTAAGATTATTTTTAAATTGAAAGGTGGTAAAAAATGTTTACTAATTATTTATAATTCTTGTTATTGTTATTATTATTATTATTATTAAGGATCTAAAAGACAAACACATGGAAGAATAATTCGTTTTTAGCAAACATTAACAATCCTTAGGGCATTCCCATGAAGTTGCCATATCTCCATTTTGAGATGGGGAAACTGAAGAAGAAAGGTAACTTAAATTGCCTAAGGACAGAGGAAGTCAATATCAGAAGTGGGTTTAGAACTCAAGGAATTTTTTACTACATTTGACTACTCCTCACTATTCACCCTGAGCTGAAACATCTCATAAAGTAAATACTGTAAAGGTTTCTTTACAATCTCACAAGACAGCACTCTGGAAATATATTATTTAAACAGAATAGAAAAAAACATTTTTATATATATATAAAAAATCTCCTTATCTGTGCTATTTGGCTGAAGCAAGTGTAAACTGTGTTGCATGCTGGGACTGTTTGGAGTACAAGGAAGAAATCCCATCTCTGACTCCCCGTACCTTACACAGAGCTCAATAAAGGCTTTGCAAGAAGCTGAGTGTTCCTTAAAAGTAGACACTGAGGTATTTTATTTCTTTTTTTCCCCCTCCGTTTTTTGACCCATGGCTATAGTCTGAGTCTGTGTTTAGAGGTATACAGAAGAAGGTTTAATGCTATTTTTAAATGTTTATAAAAATAATTTGACCTGCTACTGACTCCAAGGCATGGATTTGGGGACTTGAGGGGGGATGGAGATGGGGAGAAAAAATGCTTTGGCTAATCAGGAGCATGGGAAGGGACATGGTGGAATGCAAGGTGTGTGGATAAGGCAGAGGGGATTTGGTGACACATTACCTGGTCTTGGAACAGAAGGATGTGATGCACCTTACCTCGAAGCAGTACGGTATAATCACTATATTCACCACTTGTATATGGTTGTGATATTTTGTACAAAGAATGCCTCGGAAGGTATCATATGAAAAGTCATGATTTACTGAAACTCCTTGTTCTGTCAAAATGTGTGTATCATCATTGTAAACGGAGTTATGAGATTTTGTTATATGGTTGTTATTGAAACGTGTTGTGAGTCTGGGTGACACCCACAGCCAGCTCTCCAGTGGCAACAAAAAAGTGACCCACACCAGATGGGTGTTGGTGACCATCCCCAGCCATCAGCTGGTAGTGCAATCACAAACAACGGATTTACAATTCAGTAAGAGCTTGAGCTCCATAAACTGGGGATTGCTTAACTCAGTGACTCAGCTGGGGACGTAGAACATGTGATCCCTGACTTCATGTTTGAAACTGTATCTTTCCATGCCATTGGATTGCGGGGTGTAAATTGGAGACTCTGACATGAGCCCAGAACTACTTTCCTCACCCACCTACTCTGAAGCCAGTGAGAATGTTAGGAAGAAAAAAACTTTGAATTGGAGAGATTGGTCCCAGGTTGAGCAAGGAATTCAGCCTGTGTATTAAGAACTGTGAACTGCTTACAATGCCCGATGGGATGAGAAAAACTGCTTGATTCAAATATTGCTTAGTCTGATAAAGTTTAGAATTTAGACTGGAATTTTCCTTTTGTTTCTTAAGTAACCAACTTTGACCTCTATGTCTAACATTTATAACCACTTAAAATCTATTTTCTGTAATTAATAAACTTATTTTAATGTTTTATCCTTACCAGTGAGTTTGTCTAAAATACTTGGGGAATCAGCTCAGGTTACAAAGGCTGGTGCATGTCCACTGTACTTTGCTGACGTGGTGAATTCATTAATGAACTTGCATTGTTCAAGAGAAAGTCTTGAACAGTGTAAAACGGTGCATTTTGGGTGGTACAAGACTGTGGGGCAAAGGGGATTTGCTGGTGTCTCCCTCTGTATGAGTGATTTAGAGACCATTCATGCAATTTAGCTGGGTGTGTCCCTGCATGTTGTGGGTTGAATGATCACCACACCTGTGGGGGGCGGGGTTGCTGCCTGTCACTAGCACAGAGTTATAGGAGACAGTCCAGACTGGAGAGGAAAGGGGGCAATGCACAGTTGCAGGTTGTACCCCGGGGATCCACCACAGAGGGTTAGGCAGATAGAGGCGGTGCATGGAGAGGGCACAGGAGACCTGCAGAGAATGGATGGGGTATAGCAGCTTGGGGATCAGGGAAGTGGAGGAGCAAGTAACTAAGGAGGGACATAGAAAGGGACAGAGCAATGAACTGACTCTTAGCCACATTAAACTTCTAACACCTAACATTTCTAGATATAAAACTTCTACCTCAAAATTTTCAGTGAGGATAAAAGCTTTCCTTCCCCACTTCATTCCTATCACCACTCACTACCCCACACTTATACCCTCTCCCTGCTAGGTATAGCTCCCCACCCCTGCAAACATACACCCTACCTAGATAATTGCTAAAGCCTGCAAGAGGGGAGCTCCACTTTGATGGGCCTCCTAAGAGCGATTACATCCATGACTTGCAGCACAAGATGACTGAAACATTTAGTGCTCGCACCAATAACTGGGCAATCCACAAACACAAACCTTGTTAGAAACAGTTAAAGTTGCAAGTGTGTTTCACTGGTTTCCAGCTAACTCCCAGACTATTACATGCTCTTCAGCAGAATTCTACATGTTTTAAAAAGAACTGTTAGGAAGCCTGGAAAGAAAGAGTTAAGGGCTGAATCCAATGCTATGTAATCCTCCACTCATTCTCTCTCACCCAGGCCAACCTTACTAGTTGATTATTAACCCCGTTTACTTTTCAAGGGATCCTTTCACAGTAATCTCTAGCGTTATATTACTTTGATCATATAAACTGAATACTAGAGGCCCTACTACCTGAATGAGCAGCTCCACATGCTTTTTTGACAGGATCAGCAAAAAGCACAGGTATGCAGTCAGCGCCGGGAGCTGCTATTGTAACACCTTTCTGATTTGTTACTATTCCATCATAGCTGTCAGGCTGGGGCTTTCCCATAATCCAAACATCACTGGCATGATTGACCTGTCAATACAAAGACAGATGAAGCACAGTCATAAGGAAATGGAGAGAAAAAAACCCCCATTAATTCATACTTACTGAATGCCTTTTCTCCAGCTCTCTTGTTCACACCCTTTTCAGACCAGCTCTTATGTTTAGAACTCCATCCCTACTTTTGTTCAACAATCATTTTCTTTCCCTTCAGATCCCTTCTTAAAACACCCAAGGAAAAAATGCATTTTTTAAAATAAAAATATATCTGCATCATTTTGATTTTGGATTGTTATCTGATTCTACATTGTATTATATCACTGAACTAATGGAATGATCTATTAGAAACAACTTCTTGGGAGAGGGACTGAGTCTTCCTCTCTATATAGTAGAATCATAAGGTTAGAAGGGACCGCAGGGTCATCCAGTCTAACCCTCTGCCATGGTGCAGGATTGGTTGTGTCTAAACCGTCCAAGACAAACGGCTACCAAGCCTCTTTTTAGAAACCTACAGCGAAGGAGCTTTCTCGACTTTCTGATGTAGTTTGTTCCATTGTCCTACTGTTCCTGCAGTTAGAGAGTTCTTCTTGAGATTTAATCTAAATCAGCTATGGGGTAGTTTGAACGCATTGCCTCTTGTCCTGCCCTTTGTGGCAAGAAAGAATAACTTTTCTCCATGTTTTTTATAGCAGTCTTTCAAGTATTTGAAGACCACTATCATATCACCCCTTAGTCTCCTCTTTTCCAAATTACACATACCTACTTCCTTCAGCCTTTGTGCATATGGCTTGCATTCCATCCCTTTGATCATCTTTGTTGCTTGCTTCTGGATCCTTTCCAGTTTCTCTACATCCTTTCTATATATATTGGTGACCAAATTTGGACATTGTACTTCAGTTGAGATCTAACCAGCACCAAGCAGAGTGGTGACTTGCATGCTATGTCCTGTGACTTGCATGCTATGCCTCTGTTAAATGCAACCTAAAATCCCATTTACTTTTTTTGCAACAGCATCGCATTGCTGACTAATGTTGATGTTGTGATCCACCACAACTCCCAGTTATCCCCCATTCTGTATTTGTGCATTTGGTTTTTTCTTCCTTAATCATAGCATCTTACATTTGTGTTTGTATCAAGTGTGTTGACAGCTGTGATGACAGATTCGTCATGTTAAATTGTCACAATAACTGTCTTAAAAAATTAAGTCCTATCACTTACAATCTCTTGCTGGGAAAGATAAGACTAATGCATGCAGATAAAAAAATAAAACATTCACTGCTACACAGAGCAATCTCTGATTAGTTAATACAGCAACCTATTGCTGTCTGATATCATACCTTCACACTGTGAAATGTCTCTGGGTCAAAACCTGCAGCATTAGCCAACCTGCGTAGGTTTTCTTTAACCACAGCCTTTGGATCTCTCCTCTTGGAACTGCTGAAGAGATTGAAGGAGCTGAGAGTTGGTATATAGGAGATCCCACCTGTCCTCGTGGTGAACCCATGTAGGAAGACGTGACCTGATAAGAAGAAAGAATTGTTTGAAACAAATGAGAAACCTGAAAATTGTACCGGGTTCTGCCAAATGGAATTGGTGTCAACCAATCAGATTGATAATCTTTATAAACAAGGAACCCACACTTTTTTCTCCTTCTGTGAGAGCAAGTGAGAAAAACCGTGGCTCTTGCCAGGGTAAAGCATGAAGTGAGGAAGAGCTAGGACAGGGGCATATTCCCTGTCACCATGTTACCCCAGGACTCCCCAGAGCTCCAGGTAAAGGGATGAGAGACAGCAGGCTTTCTGCTGGATCTAACAGCACCTTTTCCAAACTTGCAAGGTAAACCCAAGCAAATTACTGCAGTCCAAGTCTGTAGTAACTCCTCCCTTAAAGAGACTTGTGGAAACAGCTGCAGTGGAGAGGTCCCTGGCACACAGCTCTAACAGGCGAAATACTGTACAGGGACCACAGAAGCCTGGGTGGGGAGCTAAGCAAGGCAAGTGATATTTGGGCAAATGGCTCTTCCCTCCACTGGAGATTTCTAAGGAACTGCTGGTTTAAGATCCTCTCCCGGGTGCATATGTGCAGAAAGACCCAGTTCTTATGCTGTAATAAAAATCCATCCCATGATTGCTTCATCCAGGCCAGGACTTAGATGGAGCTGTGTGGTGACAATGTGCAGCAGAGGCTTTGGGTACATCTACACTACAGTGGCACAGCTAGGACACTGCAGATGTGTCACTGCAGTGCTGTTCTTGATATAGTGACACATAGAGTTTTTCCATCACTGTAGTTAATCCACCCCCTCGAGAGGTGCTAGCTAAATCAGCGGAATAATTCATCCATCCATCTAATAGTGTCTATACCAGGGCTTAGGTCAGTTTAACTGTGTTTCTTAGGGGGTATGAATTTTTCACACCCATGCGTGATGTAGCCAGGTCGACCTAAGTTTTAGGAGAAGACAAGGCCTGTAACTGTGAGCTAGATAGCCTAGAAGAATTACAAAGTGTGTGTGCACATACACTCGCATGAGAGAAAGGCACCAGGCTCCCTGAACAAAGAATTCCCTGTGCAGTCTTTGCAACCAAATCCTCTCTTTCCTCCTGCCCCCCATGATAGAAGAATTTCAAGAAGACTCAAGTTGAAAAATCAGTTTCTTCTTCTTGATCTGGGAATAATGCACATAAAGGCAATAGAAGTAGCAAGTCTTGAACCAACACTGTAAGGTATAAATGATTTTCTGACTGGGTAAGGCATATAGTGGGTGTGGTTTTGAAGCTAGTTCCAGCAGTTCATATTTGTTACCTTCACCCTCTGAACTGATACACGATATAGCTAGTTATTTTCCAACAATTCAGTTCTTTGATTTGGGGAGTGTCATTTTACTAAGTTGGCATATGGAGTAAGTAGGTTGTTTTTCTCTGAACCATTGGGTTCAATAGAGCAGGAAAAAACAATATCCAGAAATTTATTTAAATGTACGGTGTGAGCACTGGCAGAGCAGGGTGTAAAAAGCCCCTTGCCTGCCCTGTCCTACCCAGCACTTCAACTTAGGGGACAGACCTTGTCTGGCTGCTTAGAGTCCACAAGCGCTGCGATGGAGAGTATTTAGATTGAGGGGGAGCAATGTACTCTAAGGCCCCACTCAGAGAGAGATTTTTTTTGTTTGTTTCTTCCCCATAAGAGTCATTGCTACTGATCCCATCAGCTAAGAGGGTGTCTATGTTTTCTGTCAGTACAAACGCTGAACAGACAGAATCTCACCTATGTTGTGCCGTTCTTTAAGTCACCTTTGCTCCTTCCAATTCTGGACTGCTCCAGTGTGATTTAGGCAGCCTGTGGGACTCATCTAAGTTATTCAGCAGCACCAGGCAGAACCCCCAGAGTGCTACAGGCCTACCCTCTGTGCTGGGACTTACAAGGGCGTCTGCATAGGGCAGCTTGTGGCTGTTCTATGTGGTCTGCCCTGGGGACTTCTCCCAGGCTGACTATAGAGCTATCACAGCAGTAGAGAGACACATTTCGGGGGTGAAAGTCTCACTTCATATTGCTGAGCCCTGAAGCTGCAGAATCCATAACTGAAAACTGAATAAAATAGGTTTTAAAAATCCCCAAAATCTGTTTTCCAGTTTACCTGGGATCAAGGAAGATTTTAGAATGGTAAGCTCCCCTTTCAGGCCTGGCAGACTTTCCAGGTATGTCTGAATCTCACTTTTGATGAGTTCCATCTCCTGGGCAGAAAGCATTTGTATGTCACTCTGAGGTTCAGCTATTTGTTGGAGGTTGTTTCCTTCACAATCCAGCCATAAATCCTCAAATTCAAACTGGTAAACAGCAGTGAATAGGTGGTCTATAAACACTTTCATCAAGGCTTTCCTTTGTACTGGTAAAATTATTTTAATGATGTTTAAATCCTTTTCATCTAGTTTTTCTTTAATGGTGTACAAGGCAGCAGCTGTACTTGTCATGCATACAACCTCAATTCCTTTCTTCAGAATCTGAAAACCACTGATTGCTTTAAGTAATGAATCTTGTTTGCTACTCCTTTTGTTTCTCGGAGTTTGGTAGCACATTATGTAAACAAATGGAGCACCAGCAGAGTAGCGTTTTTCAATAGTTTCTAGCGTGCTACATAATAACTTCCGAATGCTGTTGTTTTGTAAGTTCATTTGCAGGGTGAACAGGTCAATCAGTACAGCTTCTGCCATATTCCAGATGATTTAAGGAGTCGTAAAGGGACCAGATATTGAATAAAAGCCTTCAAAGAAAAAGATAACATTATTAGTCTATGTAAGCAAAGTTACAATTTATTAAAAGGATCCATTTGTTATTTAGTGGTTAGAAAAATTAACATACTGAAAAGTAATGTAATTTCAAATATATTTTTCGCTGCATCCAGTGTTCAGAACAAAAGGAAACTAAAACAGATGGGAATTGTTCTGTTTTTGTTTAAATCTCCCTACTGCATTATTTTTGCCTTTCTCCAGATCTGAGATGTTAAGAGTATGGCCCACAATATAATCTGGTTTTCACATGTGCATTTTAACGACCTGGGCTCCTGTCCTCTCAAATACAGCTTCTCAGGTGAACTTGAGATGCAGCTCAAGGTGCCTCTCCATTACGTCTGTGCTGTGGTGGACACTGGAACCTGCGTAACTCCCAATCCAAATGCCAAATGAAGGACATTCATTGTCACTTTATGCAAAGCTGGTGTGCCATAATCCTTGCTGAACCCCCCTGCTGAACCCTCAGCATATTGCTGTATTTGGGTCTCATGCTGGATTTGTGTACTCTAAAGTTTCCCTTAGTCTGAGTAGGCTCCAGCACTGTCTTGTTCCTTTGCCTCTCTGGCACAATTCCTAGGCACAGGTCCTCTGCCTATTAGTACTTCATGGAAATGGGACCTCACAATGCAGCTGCCCTAGATCCTCAAGACCTGTGCTGAGCGCCAAAATATCCCTGTTGTTTAAGCATACCCTTTCCAGAAAAACAAGGAAGGATAAAATGAAGCGAGCAGAGGATCAAAGAGAGAAAATAATGGTGGGGACAGACAAGGTAAGAAAAGAGAAAAGAAACACTAAAGGAAAAAAACACAGGTAGTGAAAAAAAGCTAGGTCAGAATGGAAAAACATCATGAAGAAAATTCACCAAAAAAGTTAAACTGAAATCTGAAAATAAAAATAAAATGAATATATTCCCAGTTTTGGACAAGCAAGAACTGCCACTTTCTTCACGTTGACCTCCTTTGGATCTCATCTATCGCTCTTATTTTCTTTTTTGAAATGTAGAGAGGAATGCACAGTTTTGAAAATGCATAAAAAAGCCAGAAAGTATTTAACATATTATGTTAGATTACAGAAAAGTGGAGATATGCATCAACTTCAGAAAAAGTACAGAGGGTATTCCAAGTTCTACCACACTAAAACTTCCAATAAACCACTGTCTACCAGAAAACACAAAGCCATGGAAATGTAGAAACCACTCTTAATTTAGGAATATTTATGTGTGGTAAAAGAGCCAGAAGTTGCATTTACAATTACAAAACACAAAATACATACAGTTTCCATAAATAAATATAAGCTCAAAGACCTAAACGCAGGTATTTACTTACAGAAATGGACAATCCTTTTACAGTTCCCTAGCGAGATCGTACAAAATACGCACATACTGTTATGAGCCTTATATATCTACATAATTACAAGTCCGCACTTGATTTGTGCAAGATGGAAATTCCCCTTTCAGGTGAGACGTGAATGGGGAAAATCTGCCTTTCCTCTGCCTGAGGCCCTGATTTGCTGCTGTCACTATACAGGAAATCCCAGACGTTCTCAAAGGCACTAACATGATTAATTCCTAGGGTAATACAAAACCCGGAAGCAGTGTTAACCTTACCGTACTAGTTCTGGACAGCAAGCAACTTGCTGTAATGATACATGCATCTGTAAGTAACCTGTTCTTGTACAAGCAGCTTCACATAGCCTCAGAAATATCTGGAGCCCAAAATAAGAAAATAAATAAATGGAGTGAAGAAAAGGCAGCACCGAAGATAAAGGAGTCCTCTCTGCTGTAGGGTAACTCCCAGCTCTCCAGAGAGGTTTGGCAATAAATCAAGATAACAGCTACAGAAAGTTAACTCAAAATTATCCAAACAGAGAAAGCGACACAGGGACAGAGATGAGGAAGGATCTGCCTTAGAGGTACTGACACACATGAAATATTTTTTAAAAGGCGTCACTAAAAACAGGAAGTGCTTTTTCATTTGCCTGGGGGCCAGTATTTCCTCTGGGCCCTTCAGAAAATTTTAACTTCACTGGTACATTGGCATGACCACAAGAATAAATAATTTCTTGATGTTTGGTTTTGTATCAGAGTTTGCAGCCAGCATTAAATGATAGTGAATCCATTTTTTCATTAGTGCTTTATGTCATACTGATCACAGCAAATTACATAGCATAAGGTACTTGAAGAAAAGTACAGAAAATAAAACTATGAAAAAAGTAGAAAACACCCTGTAACATCTGGTGAGAGTGCAGCAAAAAAGTCAAACAAAACGTTAGGAAATAAAAAGACTGGAATATAAAATAACACTGAAAATATTATGACATGATATTAATTGATACCTCACCGCCTAAAATATTTTGTTTAATTTGAGGAGAAGAGGAACAGAGGACATAGTATAGTGTATAAAATAATGAATGGCAGATCAAGGAGAAGCCAATGAAACTGATGTTCTCATCAATTTTCAATGAATGCCGTCAAATTTTAAAACTGATTTAAAAAAAAAAAAATTTAACACAATGAATTAGTTAAGCTAAGGAACTTGTTACCATAAGGCAACATGAAACCAAAAAGCTTAGCATGATTTTTTAAAAGTTAGACATTTATACAGATAATAACATCCGTTAAATTAAGTAGGATAAAAATCGTAGGGATATAAACCTTCACATTTGAGGTTTGCAATGACAAAAGCATGACCTTTTTCATTTTTTGTTTTGCAAATGAACAGCCTTGCAGTGGGGAAAGCCTAATTAATAAGCCATTCAAAATGAGAAATAGATAAACCATCATGTTAGAAAACAGAGACAGAAATGTTTCTCTAAACCCACACTTCACAGAAGTTTATAGATAAGCAGGGTCTTATTCATAGAGATTCTATGCTGTCTCCAGGACCCCCACATGAGGGAGTGGGTGAGAAGGGTACACTTTACTGGGCCCTGGAAGCCCTGGGTGACCCGGACCAGGCTGCAAGCCCCATTACCATGAGGAAAAAAATTTTCATGGCTCATGAGACCTTATGTATGGGATGAGGGATTGTGGTATGTGTGTGGGAGGGGGCCCATGTTACTAGTTTATACTGGGCCCAAAAAAATTATGCTTGAGCCCTGGCTGACCCTCTATGCATGTCTTCACTTCAGAGTTAACTTGGGCTCTTCCTCAGATGTTGCCACTAATCCCACTCTCATCCACACAGAAAACCCCTCACCCAAGTTTAGTGGTGCTTTAAACCTCAGCTAGCTGGCCCAGCTGGGGGTTTAGACTTGGGCCCGGTGTTGCTTTCACTCAGACTGATAACTTGCCTTCTTTAGGAGATGTAGCACAAAACTTGAAGCCCACAGGTGAGGCAGGAGTTCCGAGTGAGCTAAAGTGGCTTTAATACACTTTTGTGCCCTCCTGAGCCTAGGTGTTTTGGGGATTGGAGAAGCCCCTTGGGTAACCTAGAGAACCCTGGCCTAACTTGACTAAGGGTATGGCTACACTTTCAGAAGCAGATGTAACATCCAGCTTGAGGAAACATGCCCGCATTAGCGCTGATCGAGCTAGTGTATTAAAATTAGATTGTAAAGCAGGAGGGGACAAGCACCCTGAGTCTGGTCCCATCCTAGATAGTCATATGTATTTGGAGTTGCTGGGCCCTCTGGCCGCTCTAGGTACACTTCTGTTTTTAGTGTGAGAGCCAGTCGGAGCGTGCATGTGTATGTCTCCTGGAGCTGGAATCTACATCTCCAGCTCCAAGTGTAGACATACCCTAAGTTACAGCTGCTTCCTAGGGCACAGGTCACTATGCTGAGCTGGGGAGAGGAGAGGGGAAGGGGGGACAATTGTACCAGGGCCCTGAGCTCAGGATGGCCCACAACACATCTGAGTGAATGAAGTGCCATGGGAGAGGGTGGGGCCCCAGTGAACACAGTGGTCAAGGCCCCACATGTCTCCTGATGGACCTGACTGTGCTGCCAGGAATCTCAGCCCTGCCCCTAGGCTAGGGCTTGCAAAGGGTCCTGTAACTGTTCATATCCTTCTGCCTTGACAAGCTTCTCCCTCCTTTTGTTTTTTCCTCTCTGCTGCCCCCCTTGCTCCATCTTTAACTTGGGTTTTAACTCTTGCACGTCGCTTTTCCTCCTTCACAGACACTTCATGTTTTAAATCTGCTTTCCTTTCCCCTTTCTGGCCTTGTTTGCCGGCACAGCCCCTTCACCTCCTTGTCTCCCTGTCGTCTCCCCTGCACAGACGCCCCCTTTCAGCTGGGTTGATTTTCTTCTTTCTCATTTTGCCTCACTTTAGAGACGCTCCCTCGCCATAGCAGGGTGAAGTGGGCCGCCACAGGTTTCAGGTCTCTAGACCCTCCCCACTTTCTGGTGGATTTGGGGCCAGGGAAGGGCTGACTCTAATTCATACACCAGACCTCGGTTTCCTGACACGTTCCTCTCCTCAGAGGGGCTCTCACAAAACCTTTCTCCACAGCAATCAGAGCCAGCAGTAGGCATAAGCAGACTAAGCAATTGCGTAGGGGCCTGAGCAGCTCAAGGGGACCCTATGTGTTGTGTGTGTGGGAGTGGGCAAAGTATTCTTGCTTAGGGTCCTCAGTGGGCTAGCACCACCTCTGAGGGCAATACTAACTGATGTTCAGCGCTTACTGGATGATTTGTACATTCGAACTAACCCTGAGTCAAACTTGGTGGGCACCCCCTGGTTGCAAAAGGCCCAAAACACGTCACATTTCCACTGCACACAGCCACTCAGGAGCAAAGGCCACACAGAAGGACTGTGAATTTCGCATGCTGTGGAACAGATCTATTTAATTCAGGCTTTTGTCCCAAAGGTCAGGCTTTGGGGGGATGTCTCAGGGCTGCAGAACCACCAAAGCTAAGCATTAAAAAAAAAACCAAAAATCATGAATCAGGCCTCAAAGAATCTAGAGTTTAGCTTAAATATCATGCGATTTTTCTTAAAAAAATAATACATTTCGGGGTCTTTTCATTTGCCTTCTGATTTTTTGAGGCTTCAGGTTTCATGTTTTCTCTGCAACCACCAAGGCCAGAAATTTACTATTTAAAAAATGATAGCTGTGATTCTTACACAATAATATTACTTCAGAAGTGTGGGCTTTACACAAAACACAAAATACCCGGAGACTCATGATACCATCCTTTGTGGTAATATTAGGACTGCTCCCATTATCTCAAGACTATTTATTTATGCCACAGATATGTCATCCACAAAAATTGCAGCTGCCAAAAATAATGTTGAATAGAACAGAGGGTGAATTGAGAGTGTAGACAGGGCAAGAATTCAGGAGTTCCACTTTCATTCAGTTCAGAAGAGGGCATAATTATTTTTTTGATTTAAAATAAATTGAAATGTATTTGATCATTATTCCTGCCCCTCCCTCATCTCAAAATGATATAGAGAAATCAAGGAGGAGAAATCATCTGAGAGGAAAATCTCTACATTTTCCTACTGTGGATGCAAATGCTGGAAACTGGAGTGCTCCTCAGTGACTCTCCTAATTGAGCCATGGCTACGCGGTCCATACACAGAATGTCTCCCCAAGGCCAAAACTGTATGGGGAAAAGCAGCTGTTCATGTCCAATACGCCTCACAAACCCAGCTCATGGCTAAATTATGTGCTGGTGACTGCAGTTTAGTTTTGAAGTTATCCTTCATATGTGCCCCTTTCATGCACATTTTTCAGAACACTTAGCCAGTTTACTTGACTGTGCAGTTATTTGCTGTATTTAATTAATCTTTATTCAAAATGCTACAAACATAATACCAATAGGCTTTAGGTAAATGGTGTAAATGTGACTGACTACTGAAGTCAATCTGACAAACAATTTGCGTTCTCTACATTTTTTTCACTGCTGTGACTTTTTCCCAGTTTTTCCTATTTTTTGTTTTACATGAAAAAGGGACATAATGGGGGTTTATGATTAAGTTGCTGTTTGAACGTTAGAATTACATTAGGACTGCAAGTAAAACATATGGGGACAGATCCTCAGCACATGTTGCTACCATATGCAGCTATGACTCTTTATAATACCTGCTGAGGATCTTCCCCATGAACCAGCAGAAAGAACATTTATAACATTCAACAAAGGAACAATTTTAGTTTTACAGAAGAAACGCAGCAGTTTGGATATTGAATCCTCTATAATCATTTCCTTTGTGTTTCAGCCCATTAATAATGTTTCCTTGATGATCAAAAATGGGCCATGAGGAATAATTTATTGATCTGGGAAGAATAATTCCAGGAATATTTTGAAAGTATTGTCCTTGTCAGGTGCATGGGAATCAAATTAGACTAAGTGAAAATAATATATTTTTATTCTGTCCTCTTACAATACCACCTTTTTGTCTAGAAATGGCTAAGCAAAATTCTCCATCATTAGCTGACGTTGTAAAACAAGTGGCAGAACAGCAACGTTCACAAACATCAGAAATAGAAAAAAGCAAAACTCTTCTTTTTCAGTTACAGGTAATAAGATCTAATTTAGAAATGTTGGAATTCCGCGTATTACAATAGACAAGGAAGCATTACCAGGAATAAAGGAAGCTGATATTTCTCTATTTTTCTGGGGTATTTTATTTCTAAGTTAAGGCAGCTACTCCATTCTTAATTTACCGTGTTGTACTTAAGCTTTCCCAAAAACTGTATATGCGTATGGTGCAGTTTTAACAGAAGTGTTAATCTTTTAATTTGCAAACATTTCACTAAAATGGCAAAACCCAAAACACAGAATATAAACTTAGAACCTTTTTTCATAGTGGTTTGATTTAAAAAATGAATGGTTTGATAGAGAAAGGATAATATGTGGTTTGATACAGAGAGGATAAAAAGAGTTTAAAAATCCCCGTCTGGCAATTTTTCCACTGGATTATGTCACTTTTTTGTACCCCTTTTTCAAGAAACCTAAAATCCTCTGGGACATGTGGATTTTGGCTGGATAGGGTGTGTCCTCAACCTTCATTGCCACACATGTAATTTTTGTTTGGTAATATAATATATTACACACTGGATGTGTATTGCTAAGGCTAAGATTGCATAATGGTTTTTGTTCTGATCCATAAAAAATATCTCTTAATCTTCTGAAGCAGCCATCTTTGGGATTGAAGTATTCAGTCTTGAGTTACATCTGAAAGTTATATTTTTTAAAATTTTGAGCAAAAACAGTTCAGCCATTTTTAATATGAGGAGAGTAAAAAGGAAATACATTATTCTCAAGCTAAAAATAATTCTTGCAACCATTTGTTGGAATAGTCTTACATCTGAGACAACCAAGGTTTAAAATTTTGCATGAAAAGTAATTCCTATTAGAGAGCAGTGTACACTCTTTATCCTGACAAAATCTGTTTTGATTTGGCCAAGTTATGCATATTGGGAAAACACATATCAAGTATGCATATTCAGTAGACTGTTTTTGCTGAGCTCCGTGTGCACCTAAGGAAGGCTGCACTACTCAATCATATATAGATAGTTAGCTTCACTCTCGACTGGCAAGTCACCCATATTGCTGAAATCAGTAAGGAGAATGAGCACTGAGTGATAAGCTTCTGTGGTGTTTTTAAGGTGCACAAGTTAGGGACCCCTTTATTACCTTACCTATCTGCGATCTACCTTAGTAGCTCAGTGCACCTTCCCCAGTTCTGGAGCTCTAAAGGTGTACAGGAGCCCCTTCTTTGGATCTTCTAAGGTCTATGGAACAGTGACTTCCTTCTTTAGACCTTCTCAGGCACATGGCACAGGGATTTCTTCCTGCAGACCACTTTTAAGGCTCCCCAGAGCGGGTCTTGCTCTGGCATGTCTTAAAAGCTTTGTCACCTGAAGGAGAGGTGCTTCCTCCTGCAGACCTCCTAAGGTACATGCAGCAGGTTATTGAGATATTGTTGCAGCAAATAGATCTAAGTTTATAGTATTTACGCAGACTATTTGCAACTTTTGGGAAGTCCACAAAGCTTCAAAGTCTTGGACAATTATGCTCACTGATTTTCTTTTAGTTTCCAATATTTTTTCTTTTTTAAAAACCTAGAAAATTCCATACAAAAGCTAGCATTAATGTTAAGATTTACACACTCAAAAGTCAGGAAAAATTAAATTAAAATTGCATTTGCAGCTCTTACACTACTTCCTTATGTATATTTCACAGAAAACATCAAATTTCTTCTCCAAAATTCAAGATCTATGCCATTAGGACCTTTCAGTTGTCTGTCTTAGATGGCTGGTAAATCAGAGATGATGCAACTTCTACTGAAAGTTCCTCTCTTGTAATCTAAGATTTGAAAAAAGTTCTATACAATCAATATAGCGTCATTGTCCTTAGTCCCTTCCAGGGGTGTATCTACAGGTGGGCCACAACTCACCCACTTTGAAAGCAAGCCCACCCAATCTGTTGCTTCTACTGCCAAAGCTCTGGTTAGCTACCCTGGAGCATCAGATAGCTTTCAACTGGTCGTTACCCAAACTTTCTGCTTCTCGTCACATGGCCAGGAGCAGGAATTTCAGGAAACGACTGGCAGAGAATCATTAAGCTGCCCGAAGCTCTGGTTGCCAAGGTAACTGGAGCATCCAGCAGCTTAGTTTCTTGACTCAGTCACTTCCCAAACTTCCTGTTTCCAGTCATGTGACCAGACGCAGGATGTGGCCCAGGCCCACCTGAGGCAATCAAAGGCCCTGCCAGAAAATCACTTCTGGCTACGCCCCATGTCCCTTCAAGGAATTCAGCTACTTAGCTGATGTCCCTCCTCATACTTCCAAGTAACATTCCTGACTAACAGCATGCCTGCATTGGAAATTGAACATGCTTCTGATAGTGCTCATGATTACCTCTTCAGGTTTCTGGACACGTTGTTAAGTTAATTCTTTTTGGTTTATCTTGTCAACTGTTTACTTTAGAGACTTCAGTACTGTAAATAGATTCAGAAACTTTACAGCAACGTGACCATTAGTGCTTGTAGCTGCACAGCATTTTCTCTTGTCTATGTGCCTTTGAGTAGGTATATATTATCTTACTGATAGCGTCGTAGTAAACAGAGATGGAAAAGATGTAGTAGGTTATTTTGGCAATCCCTAACATTTCATTATTGTTCCTTATTTTATATTGTCAAAGGCTGAGTCCAGTCTAGTTTTATCCATAGATATTAAGACCAGAACAGACTATTATCATCAGCTAGGCTGACTTACCTAATAAAAGCCATAGAATTGCAATAACTGAATCCCACATCAAGCCCATAAATCTGGTTGAGCTACAGCTTGATTTAAAGTGATCAAAAATCTACCACAGCCCTGGATAAGTTATTCCAATGGATAATTACTCTCACTGTTAAATATTTTCAAATTATTTCTAGTCTTAATTTGCCTAGTTTTGGCTTCCTGACATCAGAACTCACTATGCCTTTGTCTGCTAAACTAAAGAGCCCATTATTGTCAGAAATCTCTTTGTGTAGGTACTTACAGACCGTAATCAAGTCATCTCTTAATCTTCTCTTGGATAAACTAAACAGATAAAGACTAAGATATTGCTCACCTATCACGTCTCTTGGTGATGATTTTAGGAAATGGAATTCTAGTGCTCTTCCATTCAAACAATTTTTTTTAAGTTTCATAGATTTTTTTTTATTGTGTATTCTGAATTTAATGAAAGGAAAGAATTCTGTTAACTAAATGTAGATGGTATTGTTTAAATAGCTTGTTGCTGTACTCCCAAATGTTGGCTTTCCATCGATAGGAGAATATTACAATATTTTACAGGCTGAGCTTCAAGAACTTGAAAAACAAATGGAGTCTGTTTTATTAGAAACAAAGGTGACAGAAAGGCAAATTTATCAGCAAGATGATGAGATAGAAAATACAAAACATCACTGTGAAAGTCTGGAGTCCCAAGTCAGTTCACTGTATGCTGAAAAGGTAAAGCTGAAACTTGATACAGAAACAGCACAAGAAGAATTTGAGATGATGCTTGCAAGAAACAGTGCATATCATGAGAAAATAATGGCTCATAAAGAGCATTACTCTGAAGCAGAAAGCAAAATGCCAGTTATGCTTGAACTTACTAAAAAACGAGACGTTGTTAAAGAGCTAATGACAAAGAAGGAAGAATTAATGCATGATCTCCAGCATCCTGAAGGACAAGTTATAAAACAAGTGCAGGTCAGATGTTTCTGTTTCTAGATTCTTTTCCTATTGTGTACAAATATATCTTACAATATTAAATAATAATCTAGTCTAGCTTTGCAGTGCTTACTATGGTGTGCTGAAATGTGGAGTATCTGGGTTCATTGCCCAAGCTAGATTGAGTAAATGGTGATCCTAGTCTATAGTTAAAATTGTGCCAACCACTATTCTTGAAGTACGATTCTAAAAACTAGGTGCATCTAATTTAACAACATTAGCTTGGCTATAAAGAAACTGTGGTGCCATTAGCTAAAATGCATCAGTTACCTCCACTGTTATTTGTAGGATATTTCAGGGTCTTGGATAACCCTATATATACACGTTGCAGAACCCGCACTGTAGCTTTTTGCAAATGTTACTACATTACCACATTTTCAGGTAACAGCACCGTGTTTAGCTTTATTAATTGGTAAAAAATGTACTTGAGCTATCTGCAGACAGAAAGTGGAGGGGTGAGAAAGATGACAGAAGAAAGGAGAAAGAGGAACAAAACATCCATTTGGGTATTTATAAGCTCTAGAAACCATATGTGTGTAAGTGTGTGTAATTTTAATGCTTTCTTAACTGTGTAAAAGTTAAAGAAGTCTAAACTGAAAATATTTACAGATATCGAAAAAACTAAGTAATTGCATGTTTGAAATTGTCTTAGAATCTCAGGGTCTCATTCTGATCTAATTTATGCTGGTATAAATCAGAAGTAACTCCACGGCCATGGCATTTGGTTCACAGTTGCCACCGTTCACTCTACATCGCTGCCCACTGCCTTCATGGCGCCATCATTCACTCTGCCTCTATTGGCTGCCATACTATTGCTTTCTCTGCTGCCACCTGCCTCTCTACTGCGGCCTCTGCAATGCCATGTCTGAAGGTTCCCCAGCCTAACCCAGCTGTCAGCGATTCCAGCAATTCTTGAGGAACCTCACTGCTACTGCAGGCTGTGCAGTCTCTTTTGCTGAAACATTGCCCCACAGCAAGTCTACGAGCAGATCTACACTTAAAAGGCTGCATTGACTCAGTTGCATCAATGTAGCTGTGTCAGTGCAGTGCTTAAGTGAAGATGCTCCCATGCTGACAGGAAAGAGCTCTCCCATTGGTTTAGTCTATCCATCTCCCCAAGGGGCGATAGTTGTATTGATGGGAGAAGCTCTCACATCGACATTGAGCTGCCTATGTGGGGGATTAGGCTTGGTATGACTACGTTACACACCCTGAGCAACGTAGTTATACTGACATAGGTTTGTAGTCTAGACCTGGCCTAAGGCTTAGCACTTCGTACTGGTTCCCAGTGACTTCAGCTCGAGTGATCGCTTAACAAAACAAAAGACGCTCAGTGGAGTTTAATCAGCTCTGTCTTTAAAAAGTGGACAGAGGGAGGGGCAAACAGGCCTGCTGTTGGGGGAAGGGAGAGGAAAGAGAAATTGCTATGGGATCTAGCAATTTAAAAGGGCCTGGGCCTCTTCTGCTCACGACCCACTCATACTCCACCCCAGACCCTGCCTGGTCCCTCCACTCACTGCTCGTGGCATTGCTCCTTCTCCCACCCCGCTCAACCTCCTGCAGTCACTCATCGCTTGTGTCCCTCCTCTCCTCCCCTGCTAATCCCCCACTGCTGCTCGTCACATCCCTCTCCCTTCACTTAGCCACCTCTCGGCTATCGCTCGCCACCTTGGGAAAGGGGGAGTGTGGAAGAGAGGAGAGTGGGGTTGGGGAGGGACATGGTGGCAAGCAGGACAGCTGAGCAGAGGAAGCGTGGGACCTGGGGTGGAGTGGGGGTGGACTGTGGGTGGAAGAGTTGGGATGGGACCGTTCTGCCCTAGGGACCAGAATTGCTGTCAGTAGGCATGGGGACAAATGGCACCGAGGACACTTCGGCAGAACCCACACCACTAAGTGGGAACACCTGTCTCCAGTGTCTCTCCCCTTTCACTGGGACTTGGCATCCTTACCCCCTGCTTAGCGAGTGCAGTTCAGTTGAAGATGACCCCCCCGTAATCAGGGTGTGCTAAGCACAGTTCTGCTGCCTTTGACTCATACAATAAGGATAACAACATTTCTTTACCCCTGCACTCAATACAAAAATAGATTTGTAACCCAGCACCAGCCAAAGCTGATCCCAGAGGCAACACAGCTCTGTCTGCTGAATACCTAGTCAGAGTGAGTATGGTCATGTAAATATGTTTTGGTCCTGAAGTCTTTCCTCCCTCACTCATCACCAGATGTTAGAGGAGAGCTTGTTCAGATCCAGCTTACACTTTGATTTTCACATGGGAGGAGAATGTACCTCACATATTATGCACATTATTATATAATCAGACTATTGAATTTTTAAAGACTTAAGTGGACTTTGGTCTTGTATAAATGCACACTTCGAAATACTTTAAAAAAAAAAGCTGTGTGTGCAGCAGTGTGTTAGATAAATTCAAATTGTTACAGCACTATAGTTGTAGTCATGTCCCTGAGCAATATTATTGTGTAGCTTTTGTAAATATCTCAATACATATGAGCTGGTAGAGAGGTAGGAAGTTTATTTAAGTCAAACTTTTAAATTGTTGAATTTATTTCTTTAGCTAAATTCAGTGTTTATGGAAACAGATTGTTAAAAGATGACATTATAGAAGGTAAACAATTGTTTTAGTGTTATCTTTGTCTTACAAATAAGGTTATTTTTTGTTTTTAATTCCCACTTGTATCTTCAGGAAGAAATTGCATACATAAAAAAGGAAGTTAATATGGTAAAAGAGTCTATCAATGAAAAGAAAAATTTGCTTGAAGAAGAGAAAAAAGTGCATGCTAAGCTTAGGAAAGAGATTGAGGTGAGTTTTAGAGTCATTTGACTAGAATATAATTACAGTCATATGACAGAATATACATATTGTAGTTAAGTTATAAAATATTTCACAAAACAGGTTGCTACATATCCAAGCATATACATTAACCAGTGATAAACACTATTAAATTCACATCCTGAAAATATACTTAATATTGGTAGAACTCATCTAACCTTGAGAGCATGGGGAAAATTTTAGTCATCAGCATTTTTCCCCATAACATCCTAGGAAGGAAGTCAGCAATGAGATTTTAGAATAATGGCAATCACTTCTCCTTTGCCTTCTTCTGAAAGGGAATGAAGAGATTGCTGGATCTGTATCACTTCTTGTTTCTAGCAGTTACTCTCTGTTGGTATTAAATTTAAGACATTTGGGGAAAGGAGGTAATAGTGGGATTTTTAAAAAGAATCTGCAATGGAGTAGTATGGATAATTTACCTAAAACAGTTTACTACTTATTGCTGTCTTGACTGTTCATTGCTTCACTGTTCATTGATCTATGGTAACTTGTATCTAACCAGTGGAAGAATCAATTGCACCAAGCAAATGGCCTTTCTGAGCACCTTCAAAATTTGAGCTAGCTCTAAATTAGAGAGTGCGCAACTACTCCTAATTTGCATCTGCCCAGATATTATTAATAGTTATGAAATCATCTGTTTAAATAGTTGAGCTATGTTTTGGTCCTCACTGACATTCAAAAGTACATCCAAGGGGTGTGGAGCCTCAGAGTTTCATATCCTTTATCTCGTTAGTCAAATTAAATGCCATAAAATTTAATGATCTGTTTCAAAACCTCATAATATAAAGATTTTGAATAGATTTGAGACCAGCTCTGTAGACCACTACAACATGAAAGGGAGAGAGGGTAAAATTTTCAGATTACAAGGATCAGTAGAAAATTCTTAAACTGAAAACCAAAACACAACAACTTTAAGATCCAAGGTCAACTCTCTTCTCTTCAGCATCTGAAAATAGAGTTTATTATCATGGCAAAACCCTTCTGAGAAAGGCGAGGAGAAGTTTTAGGTAATCTGAAAACACTTTGTAAAACATGAGGTTATCAGAATAAATTTAATTAATGGCCTTTATACTCCAATCAGTTAATAGATACCTCATGAGTGTTGCAGATTAACTCTGATTCTGGAGTTACTTTCCATTTTCTTTCGATTATTTGGACTGTGGGATCTTTATATCTCAGAAGAAAGGGGAATCTGAATATTAAACAAAGCCCCTAAAACACACATACACGCACTCCTTTGAATGTATCCTTTTTTTGTTAAAAGCATAATGGGTTCTACAAGGCAAACGCCTTGCTCTATGAGGTGTTTGTTTCTTGAGGGAGAACTCCTAAGCTGAATTCAGCATAACATTGGGTTGGTTGTATAATATGAATCTTGGAGACTATAAGGAGATCATCTGACTTATTTTCCTAGTAGCCAAAATTACAGCCAAATTCAGATTTTGAGGAAGGAAGAAGTATCTTCACCATCTACTCTTTATATCAACTTTAATCTTTTTTTTGTATAAATCAAAGTTTGCCAGAGCAGTGCAGCCTTCCTGACAGTAGAGCCGTGCTAACTACATTAGTCTGAATTTTGTGTTTCATGCGTTACCTGTGAACAGCCCTCAGATGTATTCTTTTCTATTTTATTAGGTCCAGAATAAAAGATGTGATGCTATTCTAAAACGTTTGCATTGTCAACTGAACAAATTCCAGTCAAACAAAAGACAGTGGCACTGGAACATTCAACAGATGGAAAAAAAGGCAGCTGAACTAAGAAAGTGTCTCGGAATATCAGAATGATATATAGTACAGTACAAAACAATGCTCAGCAATTTATAACGTGTGTCACCCTTTATATGTAACAGGTGGTTGTTGGAAATAAGCCCTTGAACCTTGGACTAAGGATGAGTGATTTATTTCCCCCCCTCCTGCTCAGTGCCCTAGAATACTTTGTGTTCTGTGCCAACCTATAATTGCCTAAAGCAATGTTCTCTTTTGTTCATCTGGCCAGTGACTACACAGGAAGGAATTTATTACAATACCCAGACTGCCTCCAAAAGCATCTACCAATATTTGCATGCCCCTTAAGACCATGTACATCTGGAAAGTTCCTTTTTGTTTACTTGCATTTTTTAGCTCAAGTTCTGCATTGTTTTTCATCCAGGGAAATGAGACAAAAGCTCCAAATCCTTCAGACACAGCTTTAATCAGTGCAGTGTACTAAGTAACTGAGTTCTCTGGCTGTATTTTGCCATGTGGAAGACTCAGCTGTACAAAATACTACAGCATTCTGCTCTCTATGTGCCAGGATGTCCCTAGCCTTAGCACAAGTGTGTGGGAGAGAAAGAGGACACACATAGTCTCTCCTGCCTGCTTACCATGAAAGGGCCAGGCACAGTCGCAGTTCCTGCACCTCTGGGGTCACAATCCATCCCAAAAATAGCAAGGAGGGGCAGGAAAGGTGCTTCTTGGAGTTCTAAGGATTGGACCTCCTAAAATATAATCTCTCCCAGGACTCCCTATAAGGCTGTGCGACAATACACTACCCATTACTCAGAGTTGTGGCTAAATGTCACAGTTTAACTCTGTGGAGGCTAAAACATGCATAGGATAAAATTAATTCTAGTAAACAAAGATCATTTTCTAGAGACCTGTTATGTTAGAAACACACAGATGTATGTTTTCTGAGATTAAGGGGGATGCAAGGAATTTAACGAGTAAAATGGCAGTTTAGAACTACATGGTGGTGCAAATACCTCCATTCTTCTGAAGCAGGTCCTATGTTAGGGCCTGAATCTGTTCCTATTGGTACTAATAACAAAACTCTCCTTGAATTCAGATGGACTAGGATCAGACATTTTTGGTGCACTCTCGATCTATAGCACAATGAAAGAAGATGGAGAAAACGTGGTATGATAGCCTATTCCCTGGCAAACAAACAAAAACAAACACTATTTAAACTGTAATTTTTTAAAAATCAGCTTTGTGCAGACTTTTTTATTCCTCTGGACAAGAAGTGTTAGCAAATGTGAAAATTCAGCACATTATCAAGTTTTCTCAGTTCACTTTTTTTCTGTCTGTACTGAGATTTCATTTTTACAGAACTGATCATTTCCTTGTCTTGTACTTCTTCAATTAACTTTCTGGGCTCAAAGTCAAAGCTTCAGAGGAGCATACATAGCCTCTTAATGATAAGACTTACGTCATGAATTTTCCCAGTACTTTTGAAAAAGAATAATTAACACCAAAACACCATTTATTAAAAGCTTCATGTTAGAACCTTAGTGAATAATCAGTTTCTCTGCATAATAATGTTTCTCTGCATTACTTGTACTGTTATGTACTTTGCATTTCTTGAATTTGTGTTCATTATTTATTCTTATACTTTAGATGACAATTCACTCTTGAGCAATAATTTTCATATTTATTCCAGAAGCTATTTAATATTATGTTTGATGAGGTATTGGTTTATGTAATTTGCATTTGCCTTTAAACATGAGTATGTGGTTAGTATTTGAGCAAGTTGAATATTTATGTGTTTTACTTACAGTTTTTTTTTTATTAAACTACCGAGATACTGTCAGTTTTAGGAAGCTAAAATTAAATGCATTATTACAGTTTTAATTACTATTTATTCCTAGTAAGAAAGTTCATATAAACTTCTATGTACTTTAAAGACTATGTATTTTCCTTCATATGAACTGATTTTTGCCCAATACAATGAATCATAAAGGGTCACTGTCACTTGTTTAGTCCCCAAAATTTGCCTGCCGTAGAAAAAGGTACATTCCCCATGCAGTTCGTCAATCTGAGGCACATTTTTAATACAAAAATCTAGAAATGTGACACTTCATATCCTACTGCAATAGCCTGAGATAAATTATTTGCTGAGTTAAAATAAATCCACACTTTGATTTTAAAAGAAGACAAAGACACACTAGAGTCCACTGGGTGGGTCTTGAGTATCAGTTTCTGTCTCCTTGTTAGTCCAGGGGACTGCTTTCCCTTCTGTGAAGGCATGCGCTTTCTTGGCTGCCAGACTTCTCTCTCAGCACTGGTGAGCTCAACAACCTGGTCCCTCCCCCAGGGTACCCCCAGCTGAGTGGAGTTCCCTCTTTTTAACTCCTCCAGTCCTCCCATGATTTGCAGATACAGACGGCTGGGGCCTCTTTAAACCAAAGCAGCTCCTTAACTCCTTCCATGCTGGTGCAATGTTTGTATATCCCATCACAGCATCCAGTCGTGATCTGAGGACATCGAGAGGTGGAGAATCCACCACTTGCTGTGGCCGTTTGTTCCAATGGTTAATCATGCTCGCTGTTACTTTTTGTTGTTGTTGTTGCTTTATTCCTAAAGTTGAATTTTTCTGGTTTTAACTATGGTTCTTGCTATGCCTTTCTCCGTTAAATTAAAGAGCCCTATGAGACCTGGTATTTCCCCCCATCCCCTTTGAAGGTACCTATACATTGTACTCAAGTCACTTAGCATTTTTATTATTTGATAAACTGAACAGCTTGAGCTCTTTAAGCCTCTCATTTTCTCCAGCCCTCAAAGAGATTTGATGGCTCTTTTCTGTACCCTCTCCAGATTTTCAACATCCTTTTAAAAATGTGAACAACGGGACTGGACACCATATTCCATTGTCGGTCTCACCAATGCCATATACAGAGGTCAAATCATCTCCCTTCTCCCATTCACTACGCCCCTCTTTATAGCATTAGCCCTTTTTGCCACAGTATCTCCCTGGAAGCTCAAATTCAGTTGCTTTTCCACTATGAACCCCTACATCCTTTTCCACACTGCATCTTCCACGCACTTCCGCACTATATCCTTTTCTACACCGTTTTCCAGGATGCAGTCCTCTTGCATTCTTAGTATTTATATATATGACCTTCAAACTGACAGTATTAAAATGCATTTTGTTTGGGTGGGCCCAGCTAATCAAGCAATCCAGATTGCTCTGTAAAGCTGCTTTATCCTCATCATTATTTACCACTCCATCAATGTGTGTGTGTCCTCACAGATTTTAGGAGCTGTGATTTCTTATTTATATCCAGGTCATTGACAAAAATGTTGAATTACATCAGGCCAAGTACTGAAAACATTCTATCTGAGGATCACGCCCCACTGACAACTACTTTTTGAGACTTGTCAGTTATCTGGATCTCAGTCCATTTAAAGCTTTATCCATATTGCATAGTTCTACTTTTTATCAGAATGTTGTGCAGTACTAAGTCAAATATCTTTCCAAAACTAAGTGTATTACATCTACGCAGTTAGCTTTATCATACGATACAGACTCTAAAATTCTCAGTTATTGTGATTACTCTTTACAGCCCTCGCTAACTCCTGCATTAGTAGGCTCAGGTCCTGCAAACAGTTAAGCACGTGCTTAACTTTCCTACCATGATTTCATTCCATTTCCTTAAGGTGCTGACTGCCCACCAACAACATTAAGTCCATTGAAATGTGTCTTCAACAGGGGCTTAGTGCATTCAGGACTTCAGAGCAGGTGCTCAGTACCTCGGAGAAATATGCCCACCTTGCATTAACTTCTTATTAAACGTAAATGTGTTCTACATGATATTTAAATTTTTTATCATATGTGGAAATTCACAGCATCCCACCAGTGTTTAATACTTAAAAAACAGTGCACACAAGAAAGCAGGGATAAAAACTTGTAGTAACGAATTCCAGTTTGTCAGGAAAGGGCATTGTCTGAAACAAATAAATTTATATTTTTGCCTGCCCAGGAGCCTATGACCATTCTGTACAAGACAATGCTTTCAAAATGTTTAAGAAGTGTTTTATGCTGCTCTTAGAATGCTGACAAATTCAAATGAGCTGATGAGGCAGTAAATTCTTGGCGCAGTATTCAACAGTAATAGTTTGACCAAGGAGCATTCTTTCCTTCAGCAAACAGACATACACTACCGAGAGTGACGTTTAATCAACAGAAACAATCCAGTGCACATACAAGCGGACTTTTACTTTCTATTCTTACGTGTTAACACACTGCAAAGCTTTCCCTCTTTCTAGTCGTTGTACCTTTTAACAGCTACTCATATACCCTAGGCATTACTTTTATATAATATGTGTAACAAATAGGGCAACTTCCTGCAATATTTTTGGGACAGCATATTATATTAAGAATATGAATGGTTTATATATCGTCGTGAGCCAGGATTGTATGCACTCTGTGGGGCGGGGGATGGAGGAGGCAGGAGGGACGGTTACCATAGCTCCTCCAGGAAGTGAAAACAGTAGAGGATGATCAAGGCAAATGACTCAGGTTCTAACACTTCCAGGGAGGTACCACCTCCTGGGAAGAGTTGCATTGGTTCACACTGGATTCTCCAGAGACCAACAGACAAGGGAAGGACTTTTGCATAAATAGCTCAGGCTTCAATTAACTCAGGGCATTTACCCTGATTACTGATCTAAAGACTGATATGAGCTTGTAATCACGGGGAAAACCCAGTTGTGGGATTTGAAGGCCTGACCCCTTCTAGAGCCCTATGCTGGAGTTGGGGATAGATTTTTAGCATGCATGTAGGTTCTTTTATCATTTCAATATTCATTCTTTGTAAGTAGGAATAAAGGTGCTTGCTTAGAAGGAGCTGTGTGGTAACTTGTAACTGCTGGTAATGCACTGATCATAGCCCTCAGAGAAAGGAAAGCACATGTGTTTGTATTTTAGGCAGACTGACTTCCTGGGAATATCACAGTATAGATCAGGGAGCAGCCATGCAGCTTTAAAATCCTGATCAGAAGGCAGTGAGATGCCAGTTTCTGACCAGGAGAGATGACAGCTGGGAGCCAGAAACCTTTAAGTGGGTGCCCTTGAGGGACCTTGGAGGGGAAAATGCAGGTGCAGTTACCTTGAAACTGTGACAATATGTTCTATCCATGAGGATCCACTCAATTTTAATCCTTCTGCCCTAAAGGATTTGTGTTGGGGCTCAGGACCAGAGATATATTAAGTCTAAATAGGGTTCTAGTTGTTAGGAATCCCAGCAGGCTATGAGTACAGCTGAGCCACAGCAAGATCATCTGAGTGAACACTCTGCCTGACTGGCCAAAGAAATCAACAAGTCAGTTCTTATATCCAACAGCACCAACTGATTGCTGGCTATTCAACGCACACACCTGCCATTGTAATCGCGCCTGCTCTAGCCCTAGTGGCTGACACCTGACTCAGGCTTTGACTCCTTCCTCTGGTTCCTGACTCTGGCTCCAATCCCTTAGCTCTGGATCCTGGCTTCCTGTCTCTGGATCCTGACCCCTGGCTCCAGCTCCAACCACCAGGCCCGATGCCCAAGTCCCAGTTTGTGACACCAATCAGCAAAGAAAAGTAGCTCGAAAAAACACTACCATTTTGTTTGCCTTAGGAAAAGGGGTGGATTGCATATTTCGCAGGATTTCTTGTCTTCCTGTGCTCACCTTCAGCGTTTCAAGTCTCGGGGGCACTTTTTGAGCATGGTAGATAGAGATTATCTGTTCCACCGATCTATGCCCCAGTTCAGCAAAGTACGTAAGCATGTGCTTAATATTACTGTGGCTACCAACATTGTTTGTAGTGTTGTGGTAGCTGTGCTGGTCCCAGGATATTAGCATGACAAGGTTAGTGAGGTAAAATCTTTTATTGGACCAACTATTGGTGAAAGAGACAAGTTTTCCAGCTTATAAAGGTGACCTGAAGAAGATCTGTGTTTAGCTTGAAAGTCTGCCTCTTTCACCAACAGAAGCTGGTCCAATAAAAGTTGTTGCTTTGCTTTACCCACCTTGTCTGGCTGTCAAAGCCTTTCTAACATTACTCTGGCTACTGCTTTAAGTTAAGCACATGATTAAGTGGTTTGCTGAATGGGGGCATTAGTCCTGCACTGTTGGGGAAGAATGAATAGGTGTACATTCACAACACACAGCATAAACTCTTCATCTTCTCAGTAGCCCAGAAAGCTATTACTGTTAAGGGACAGGAAGCATTTCATCTCTCCTAACCTCTCTCATGGAACTGCCTCTACAGCTCCAGCTGGCTGAAGGAGCAAAAGGCCAAACCAAGAAAAAAAACCAAGTCTCTTTCATTGAAGTGCACAGCACTGTTATTAAGCAGCCAAGTTTACATTCCCTTATAATTGATACATGCTGCACTGAATAAAGAATGCATGTATCCATGAACTTGATACGCTGTTAGTCTGGCAGGACTTATCTTTTAACCTCAGCCAGCCATACAGTTGCTCCTAGCCATCTTATCCCATCACATTGTCCTCCCAGGACACCTTGATAAGGTGTTTGGAGAGGTGGCTAGCGCACCAGTTCTGAGCCCTATTGATTATGACCTATTTGCCAGGATTACTATTGGAACTATTCTTATTTATGCAGGGTGTTACCACCATACTAATTTAACAGTAAATTCTTTAAATTCAAAGGCTGAATGGAATTAATACAATTGCTCTAAGCATGCCTAAAAAGCTTCAATAATAATCATTTTGACTACATCCAAACAGCAACACAACATCTATAAGTATTTGATCAAATTATTTTCAAATGGACTAAACCCCAGGGATGCTTAGATCCCATATTGGTCAGCTCCAATTTGGTCAGGCAGGTCTTAGCAATGAACCCTGTTCATGTTAATTTTTCTCTACCCTTTAACAAAAAAGTGATGTCATTGCCAATTATTGGACCGTAGCTAAGACCAGATGAAGGATTTCCTTATATCGCCAATTATTTACTTTGCTTGGTGCCCAATTAACTGTGTTTTATTTCCATTACTTTAGCCCAAACTTTAAATAAGATGACATTGGTATTTTGAGAGGTCACTATAAGTTTAACACAACAACTCTTATTTCTCGTGGCCTCTTCCTTTTTGCTCAGATGCTTTGGGCTTATTGCCCAAGCTAATATCCCGTATTACCAGAGTTCACCCAAATCTAATGTGGGCCTACTACAATGACTCACACATTTGGTAGGATCAGAAGCTGATAGCAAGGTTGATGCTAGGGTTCAAGCAAAGAGTTTTAGTGTGGGGTTTTTGCTTTGTTTTCTTTGGTTGTGATATTGTATGAAATAATCAAGGTGCACAGTAAATTCTGCTGCCTTGCAGGACATATAATGAATCGAGTCTTCAGCGCTGGAAGCTGGCTGGTTTATTTTGTTTATTTTGGCTCATTTGTGCGTAAATTATTAATGAACTAAGCAGGCACGAGAGCATTGTGTTTGCAATGAACTCTGACATGAATGGGGCCCTGCAGCCTAGTCTCCATTATCTTTTCTAATTTACTGTCCAGAAGAATGATGTCAAGAAATTAATTGGCTGCTAACTCAGAACATCTAAAATGTACACAGTCCTCACACACACAGACATGTCAATATATGTCAGTATCCTAACACATCGCATTGAACCCGGCCTCTTCTGTTCCCTATTAGCCTTGTAAATAAGTGTCTGAGCTTCTCTCTCACTGAGGTTGCAATGATTTTCCAGTTCTTGAATCTATTCTTATTATACAGTAGCCAGGGTCTGGTTTGGCCCCAGAAAAATTGGAGCAACTTCAGGGCTGCTCCAATTCATATGGGCTTGTAGTGGCTCCCAAGGGACATGCTCCTTCTCTTCCCCAGGATTTCCCAGAATATTTCCTGTGTCACATGGGGGAAATCCACAGCTCCCCTTCGCTTCACAGTCTCTAGAATTAGCACCAAGGTACTGGGGCATAAGACAGGATCTTACCCATAGGATCTGCCAAACTGCATGATACATCACTGGTCAGTCAAGTATGATATCTTGCCATAGACCATATATGATGCCTCAGAGGAAGGAGTTAAAAACAACAACAGCATCATGCACTTGGTCAATTGTGCAATGCTGCTGATGGGGGGAAGAAATACCTTCTTGATCCCTTTGCCAGTCAGTGTACTCCCTGGTACATAAGAACTGACTACATTGCTCTTTTCCACTATTGCTGAAGTTAGTACTGGTAATACAGTTATCCAGCCCTTTTACAAGATCCAGCTACAGTACTTAATTTGAATCCCCTTGAGGCAGTGAATTCCAGAAGAGGAATTCCAAGCAGCCTGTAGAAATAATTTTCTTCTCTTTGTTCTACTGTGTAGGAGCCAGAACTTTCTTTGGGGCCAGTCTAAGACAGTGGAACAAACTCCTCTAGGAACTAAGGGCCGACACAGATGTCACCACCCTCAACTTCAAGTGCAGGCCACCTTTCTTTGACCTGTGTTCTCTAACATAAGTACATAGTAACATGTAGATTTAAAAAACAAACAAAACCCTACCAAAACAAAAACACCCTACCAACCACTGCACAGACTTCTCCTCTGGGGAGAGGATGAGAGAACAAACAACACGTGGCTGATATTAGTCACACTGCCTAATGTTCTAATGGAAGGCACACAGATTTTACAGTGATGAGCATTGTCTAAGACATATAAAAAGAATATAATAGAAAACTTTTCCGTGTAATTAGTTTAAATGAGTAGCCCTTTATTTTAGGGAACATTTTTCATGGAACCCTTTCTAATCTTACATACATCATTTAAATCCCTTCTGACTTTCCTCCTTACCCAAGATAAATAATCTTTTTTTTTAATCTAATTTTATATAAATCCCACCATACACCAATATTTACTGATTAAGTGTTAACACAAAAGCTGTCATGTTCTGATAAAAAAAACATTCTTTGCTAAATTTAAGGGATGACTTGAATTATTTTTAACAAAGTTACAAATGATTTCCTTATGTGCAAACCGCACTATTTACTTGAAATCTGTTCTTTGAATTTGTTTGAGTATATGAGTACTTTTATACAGAATTTCTGCCATTTTTATCCAAAATTCAGTCTAATGGTTCCCTCTACTGGTCATAAATTGTCTTTACACATGGTAACATGAAAGGTTCTGTTGTTTGAGGTTTATGTGAAACAGTACGTTTACACAAGTACATGAAGTACTGTAAACTATTCTGGATATGTTTTTTTATATTATTATGTGGACAGATATGAAGGAGCCATATGATTGTTCCAAGAAAAATTCCAACTCTTACAATTATGAGACAATTGCATAAGGGTTGGATTTTTTTTTCTTTCTGAATTAGTCCACTCATTTTAAAATAAAGCAAGAACTTCCATCCAAGTTGCAGAATATTCCATGTAAAATAACTAAATAATGGAAGAGAAAAAGACATTTGAAAAATTCCCCCAATTTTTCTCTTCTATTATTACAACTATTTACCTCATATGTAGCGCTTTTCCTCAGTAGATCTCAAAGTGCTTTTACAAAGGAAGTCGGTACCAATTTTACAGAAGGGGAAACTGGGGCACAACATAATGCTATGAGTTGCCCAATGTCACCCATCAGGATAATGGCAAAGGCTGGAATAGTAGGCATGTCTCCTGAGTGCTAGGCCAGAGTCCAGCCATTAGGACACACTGTCTTCTACAACCTAATGACTTACCTACACTGTGAATAATATAGAAAGATTGCTTTTCATAACAATGTTCTAAAAGTGTTTTCTTGAGCAAAGAGTAAAACCATCACAAACTTGGGTTCAATTTAGTTACTGTTGGTCTTAGAATTGTTGGCTGTTTTGAAAAATGTACTGTGTTTTTAAAAGATTAAAGGCTGCTTAAAAAAACCCCTCAGCTGATCAAAACTGGTAGTACCTCCTTTAAAGTTTTTGGTTACTTTCCAGTAAAACAATCATTTTTAATTGTTTATAACTTTGCTGAACTTTAACAGTTTGTACTGAAATTTTCCTTGCTGGCTGTCTGCCTCAGGCTGAATTGCCTTGGAAAAGTTTCAGCAGAAATGGTTCAGCCATTTCCAAAAGCAAGATTAGGGAAAAATACATTGTTTTGCTATGTTAAAAACATTCTTACTTCCATTCCATTGAGAAGTTCTAGCCTCTCCATGATTTGAAGCGTGGACTTGAGATTTGGCAGAGGGTTGGCCTTTGTGTCAGGGTTGTACTTTTGCTGTTGCTGAGAAAAACAGCCCAGATATGGTCAATTTAGAAAAAATTAATTTCACATCTGCTCAATAGAGACTTCTTGGAGTTTGACAGCTACATTTCCTGATGATTCCATCTGTACTGAGCATGATAGTGCCCATGGCTGTACGGTCTGAACGGGACTTTCCCTGCAATTTCTGCTGTCATTTCCTTCACTGTGGTGCTGGCATCCCCCTCACTCTAATGATTCTTCAGGTCTTACTAATTTTATAATCAAGAGGTGGACCATCCCATCCTCATGTGTTTAAACAGCTACCTTACACTGCCCAAATGGTGTTGGCGTAGTTGGCCATTCTACTGGTCACAAGGAATTACCTGCAATTTATAGAACTGCACGTCTTCAGGTACCAATCACCCCCAGCGCCTACACCAACTTCTGCATCTGGGAGCCGGGATCCCTCTCCTTTAGCTCTTCATCTGCCCTTCAGGGTCTTTGTAAAGTTCAGAGCAATAAAAGAATAGAAGCAGAAGGTCTCAGTAATTCCATCTCCGTGACTAACATCCTAAAATGTTCCCACTGGGAGATGCAGTCTGCTGTATCCTAGACATCAGTCACATTCTGGATTCTGGGTCTTACTGCATATCCCAACAGTAAATGTGACTTTTTCCTTGGCAGTTTTCCACATGAGAATCCATTTCTACATGGTCCTCGGGGAACCCCCCTGTCTGCAGAGAGGATAACGAAAGTAAGCTGGGCTGCTTTGAGGAAAGAGAAGCAAAAGGGGCAGTTTGCCTCAGGCCCCATTTGAGAGGGTCCCCAAACCAAGCAGCATTGTTGTGACGCAACACGCAGGATCCCAACACCACTCCTTAAAATTTGGCCCAGCAGGAGAGAGGAGTGGGCAGGCCAAACCTAAGTGGCACTGCAAACCAGCACATGAGGTCGCAATGCCGCTTGCTGAAATTTGGCCTGGCGGCTCCTCTGCCATGGAAGAGCAGCCAGGCCAAACCTGAGTGGCACTGTAACCCTATGCATCAGGTCACAATGCCCAGAGCAGGGAGCCCCATGGGACAGCCAAGCCACTATTACAGGATGAGTGCAATGCGGGCTTGCTCTACAGTTCCAGGAGGGTTCGTACGCAGCATGGCTAAGCTGTGCCTCTGCTGTCGCTACCCATGCTACCATGGCCACCCTGCTATTGATATTCACGCTTGATGAGAGCTAAAAGCTACCCTAGCTTGTAGTGTAGAGGTAGCCCAAGTTGATGAGAATTGTATCATTTATGTTGAATGAATGGGTGCTAATGACAAAGCCAACAAGTGAATGTTAGCCAAATGGGTCAGAAAGTGTATCTGTTTATTTCACTTGTTTTTCTTTGATGTTCATCACTGTAGTATCTGAGCACTTCACAAACATTAGTGAATTCATCCTTACACGGGAGATAGGGAAATATTATTATTGCTATGGTACAATTGGCGAACTGAAGCACCGAGATTTGCCCAGGGTCACATAGGAAGCTTGTGACAGAGCTGTAAATAAGTATCAGGGTTGCTTATAAAGTGTAGGGCCAGCCACGCAGAGAAAAGATCCATACCACTGGAAGAAATGCAATTTCTTGTCTTATTTCTGACACTGACTTTCTCCATCAGAAAAACATCACTTTACAGGTAAGAAAATATTTCTGTTTAAATTGTTCAGTTTGTTTATGTGAGCATATACAACCAAAAGCTCTCTCAGTTGCTGGAAACTTTCCCTTTTATATCCACACCCATTTTTAATGAACACCTCCTTTATAATCATTCAATTATCCCTCCTGCTGTTCAAGAAAACAGGTGTAACAATCATCTAACACAGCACAGAGGTAATTAGCACCCAGAAGACAACAAGGAAACACATCACAACTCAGAGTATCCCTATAACAGGAAGAGGGATCAAAATATGACATGTAAGTCAACTTATTGCAAATATCCTAATGGAGCCTGAGTTCTTATTATGGAGCCATAATGTTTTGGTGTTTCTGAATTCTTTAGTTATTAAGAATAATATTTAAAAAGAAGCTATGGTGTATGCTTGTTATGTTTTCAAAAGTATATCTTTTAACCCATTGAGAGCTCTCCATTATGATGATGAAAGGCAGAAGCTAACAGATTCACCGCTGGGTTACTCCAGTCTTATAGAGTCGACTTCCATTGATTTCAATGGCATTCCATCAGCATAAAAATAAAGTAATCCACTGATGAATCAAACAATATGCCTTTACTGGTTTGACCTGTAGAGGATACAGTCACCCCATTTTAAATTTTATCTAAGTCTCTTTGTGCTTATACTGGCTGTTCAGCTGAAGATGACATCCTTTTCATTTTAATGGCATTGTGAATAGTCTGTACATTTGCTACATTTTTTTTTTTTTGGAATTGCATTATTTTATTAGCTGATGGCACAGGGGATTTTAAGTACTTTTTAGGTTGTTGGCATCAGAGACATCCTTAACCATGCTTATTAGACCATCGAGAGTGCTAATTTTCTTGTACAAAGGGAATTTTGAGCTTTCATTAGGATATTTCTCAGATGTTTTAATATTCTGACACAATTTAGTATAATTATGTTTGCTTTTAATACATAAGTGTAGAAAATAATGTACATTAGGAAACAAACAAACAAACAAAAAGCTGTCATATAAAAGCATAAAAAAGAGCAGCTGATAAGAAAAACAGCAGTGGCAACATTGTTTTAAAAGCCATGGAACACAAAAAGAGTAGACATATTGTGATCCTAACAACTTTAATTACCCACGCAGAAATACAAAAATAAAAGATCTGTTAATACAAAACAGAAGAGAATATGCTAAAATGAGAGGTTTAGGGATGTGCAATGCTAAAACAGAAAATCCTGATGAAATATCTGAGCTGAAAGAGATTTTTCAATATTTTTTGGCTTCATGGATGGTAGCCTATACAATGTAGTACAAGACATTTGTATAAACTGACTCTGTTGCTTTGAGTCCATAGCAAGGTGGGTATTTATTTTCAGTGGGAAGTAGGTGGTGGTGAAAGGGAATGGTCTGGGCTACAACCATTTCTTTTATCCTTTGGTAAGTGTGTCCAGTGATGTAATGTTGCGTGTAACGTACATTAGTAGATTAAAAAAAAAAAAGAAAAGAAAGAATATTCTGCAGCTGTTCTACTCATGAATTCCAGATTATTTTTCTTTAGGCAAAAGTCTCCTCCTTCCTCCTTGGCACTCTTAGCAGCACTCCTATTTCCTTCCTCCATAGCTGCAGAGAGCCCTTTGGCCGTGGAACTGGTGCTCTTCCATTAGGCAAGGATAGGGATAGGATGTGCAAGACATCACTGATAGGTAAACCCCTTATGTGCTCAGAGCCCAGCAACTCGCTTGGGCAGTGCAAGCTGGGACAAGAGCAGGGCTAGAAGATAAGGAGGGCAGATAGGCCCCTGCACAGGTTACTTCATCTACAGTCCAATTCTGCAGCAGCTCCACAGCCTGGATTCTTCCTTCTTCACTGCCTCCCACACATATGTGTGCAGCGCCCAGCCTGACTACTCAGGGAGGGGCTGGGTTGTGGCTTTTAGGCTTACTGAAATTCTATACTCGTTCTATGAGTTCCCATATGGAGCTCTGTGTGTGGAACAAATGAAAAAATTATTTTAAAAATGTCTGTGGTTTGGGTAATAGATTCACAAGGGGCATGAGACAGAAGACTATAGACACATCGTTACTATACTTTGCAGCTAGCTTTGTTTCCACTTGTTTCCTATTCTGAGCATGCTGAGCAAGTTAAACTTCATATCCATAGGTCTCAATTTAAGGGCTAGAGGTGACCCCCAAACTCCCACTGTGTAGTACATTACTGCACTCGTATTCCCATTGACTCTAGTGGTGCTGTATTGATTATAACATTGTGTAAGGTGCTCTTCATGAGTAAGAGCATCACAATCTGACCCTGGATAATTCTAGGATTTGTCCTAGTGAATAGCACTCTTATGGCACTTCCTGGTAAAATACCGCTAAGAATAATCTTTCTTTTTCAGTTTTGTTGAGATTGAGATGGTGGCATTCAGAAGAGCCAGGGCAGAAAAGCTTTTCTCTTTGATTTATTACAACATTGCCATTTGCGTTGATGTACTGTGCTGATGGCTCTGCTAGCATTTCACATCATGAACTCCTATTTTTAGAACTAGAGAGCTCCCTTATTAAAAAATAAAAAAGTGGAACTTGGCCCAGAAGAGCCCAGACTGAAAGTGACCTTCATTTTAGATAATTAAACAAATATATGTGGCAGTTTTTGAGTACAATCTTTTCTGAGAGGTTAGTGGTTAAGATGATATTTTCCATGTCACTCAAAAGCCTTTTTTATATATTTCTTTAAATTGTGACTAGTCTGTAATATTTTTCTATTTAATTAAGATGGAAACAATCTAGCCCTGCCCTTAAAAAAACAAAAGAAAAACAGACCAAAATTAGAAAACATTCTCCAGAATGAACAGCTGATAGAACTGAGTTATCGGATTTGGTTCTTGTTCCCAAGCATTACAGTAGCACAGAAGACAAAAACAACGAGAGTCCTGTAGCACCTTAAAGACTAACAAATTTCTGCGGGCATAAGCTTTCATGAGCTACAACCCAAGAAAGTTTATGCCTGCAGAAATGTGTTAGTCTTTAAGGTGCTATAGGACTCTCATTGTTTTTGCAGTATACAGACTAACATGGCTACCCCTCTGGAACTTTTCACAACAGAAGACAAAGACACCTCAAGGAGATTGCTCTATAAGGCTGAGATCCTCAGCTGCAGAGGCTCACACCCTGTGGGCAAGAATTGCTCAGTGTAACTCGGGAGCAGGGGGAAATGCAAAGGGAGCTCAATGTTGAATGCCAATCCCACAGTGTAAATTAGAACAGTCTCATGATGATTTTCATGGATGTCAGAAATCCTTCAGTTGTATGGCTACCAGTATTTTTAAAAGAGGTGAACGTTAAATTTTGACAGTGATACATACTTAATACTTCTTTCGCTTGGCATCATTTGATCTGTTAATAACGTGTCCAAGTGCAAGATGCCACATAGCACACATTTTGGACAAGTAAAGAAAATGCGTTTTAGTACTAAACTCTCCTTTTTTATTTTGTTTTGTTTCAACTATCGATAGCTCTCTGGTGTGGCAAAGAGTATGATGTCTCTGGCCATCAAGGCCCAGGCATAAAAACAGAAGGACTATCAAAACGAAATGGTCCATCGTAGGGCAAACACTTTGTTGATTGCCTCATATACCCATGAAGAAGTTACATGCAGGAGCCCTAATCCCATCAGTTTGAACTCTGGGGGAAGGGCATATAAAGATGCTCACATGAAGAAATGTTTGGACTTTGCTGTTTGGACTCTTATAAGAGCTGAAGCTAGGAAACAAAAAGCAGAAATTTCCAAGGTCAGCCTGGGTTAGCCCTAAAAGACATGCGGTGGACAGATTACTACATCTCTGTCATGGAACCATATACTGTCACTCGTTTAAGCTTATATGTTGCCTGCTTTAACCTGTAACTAACTCTCTCATTTCTTTTTCCTAGTTAATAAATCATTACAGTGCTATAGCATCGTCTTTGGTGTGAGATCTGAGGTACAAATTGATCAGGGGTAAGTGACTGGTCTATTGGGACTGGGAGCAACCTGAATATGTTGCAATTTTTGGTATGAGTGACTATTTATAACTAAATCCAACTTGCCTGCATGGCAAGGTAGATTGGAGTGCCCCTAGGGACCATCTGTGACTCCATGGCAAGACCGTTATAGGGATCCAGAAGTTCATATTTCTTACTATGTTGGTGAAATATAATTATAGAACATACAACTGGTTTGGGGTGTCTGCCCTGCTTTCTGATAGTCTGCCCTGAGGTTGGCACTCACAGTTGTGACCTACTCCAGACAGCGCAACACCGTCCATACATCACGCAAAAATATTACTGATCAGTGAGTGATTAGTTCCAGAGGGGTAGCGGTGTTAGTCTGTATACAGCAAAAACAACGAGAGTTCTGTAGCACCTTAAAGACTGACAAATTTCTGCGGGCATAAGATTTTGTGGGCTGCAACCCACTTCATCAGATGCAGTGGGTGATTAGTTTTCCAATGACATACTGCATGGCACCTTTTAGATAGAGATTATAGCAATAGTGAGTTGGGGTACACTGAGCTCGTCAGGCCTGTTGAAACTCACTGGTAGATACCAGGGAGCCTCTTGCCTTCCGGCATGTAGATGCTCTTGTGGTCAAAGTCACCATTCTGGTTGTTTCAAAAAAATAATGGGTACCAACCTCATTGGTACTAAACATGCTCAGATCCTCAGAGAAAGCGTATAATGCTAATTACAAATAAAAGGTTAATGCTCCCATGGCACTGGCATCTATCATACATCCTTAACTATGGAGTCTAGCCCAGCAACTCCATGATAGTACCTTGCACTTCCAAGGATCTCAGATGAATCTATGAGGCACATAAGTGTGATCTTCATTTTGCAGGTGTGAATCTGAAACACAAGAGGTGTAACTTGCCCACTAGCAAACAGTGCAAGTCATTGGCACAGGCTGCAATAAAACCCAGGCTCCTGCTCCCTCCCCCAAGTCTTCTGATGAGGAGCTTCCCAACAGACTACAAACACCATTACAAAAAATGGATTTATGTATTATTATAGATTTTAAGGGGGCTAATGAGTATCATCCAGAGATATTGAAAAAACAAACAAAGAGGAAGATTCTGTGCCAAATTTGGCCCTCAGTTACACCAGCACAGTCTTCTGGGAGTCAGTGGGATTATTCAGTGTAACTGAAATTGGAATATGGCCCAGCATATGTAACTTTTGAGACATAGTCATAGGGCCACTTTTATTCCCACTCACACTGCTGTATATCAGGAATAACTGCACTGAGATATGGGAGCAGAAACAGTCCCATTATTTCAGTATCTATCTATACTGTTTCTGTGAGTGCTGCTTTGTATAAAAAAAGCAGCCAGGAGTAGGGGATGAAACAACCAGCATCAATCTATAACAAAATGCTTTTACTGAGATTTTAAAACATGGGCATAAATTAGGAAAGCTGGACAGCCTTCTTTCTGTACAATCTCATCACCGCTGGGGCAACAGCCTGCATATTTGCCATTCCTGCCATCTGGGTCAGCTTAGTTACATCCCTCTGTCTCATCAACTCTTCACCCAATTTCAGTGTTCAACTACAGACATTTCAACTAGACAACCTGTAACTTCTCTCTCTTCCTATTGTCGAGGAACGCAGACTCAGGGGTCCTTACTTACACATCCGTTGCCCAGCGGATGGTCCAAATTAGCCAGACAGTAGGTTAGCAAAGTCAAAGTTTATTCTTTACGTAAAGAAGGTGGCCTGATGGTCAGGGCGACCCTAAGCATACATTTCTTAAAACTTATTTACTCTTACACAAACAAGTCTTTTATGTCACAGTTTCCATGGCAATAATTTCACATAACCTCTGATACAGAAACTTCTCACCCCATCTAGGAATAAGTTTCCCTTCGCATTCCATTCCCGCCTACGTCCTAGGCCAAATACCTTATCTTATTATTGTCACACACTCAGGGTTAAACATCTGCCATCAAAGCATTTATTCTAACCTGAACATTCTATCTCAGGGTCTGTTAGCCATATCACAAACTAGATCAAGGTGAGAAATAGAGACTTCATTTTCTATTTCCTTCCACACTATTCATATGTACTATTTAATTCTGGAATTGTTGGCTCTACAGAAGCTGCTGAAAGCATTCAGAGATGCAATGCAGATGAAACGCATTATCCAAAATAATATCATTTTGATTTCTTTTTGTATTTTATTGCTACTTGAAGAAGCAATACTGTATAATCATAAACCTGATGTTGAGCCAAAGCAAAAAAGAACCAGTAGATGGCACCATTTATTACATTATAAAAGATTCATAACTAAATGCTAGAGCCCTCCCCCACCTTAAACCTGGTTGTTAGTATAACATAAATCAAACCTCCATTTTAAGAATGTTACTTATAAGCTCAGTCTAGACCGAACTTTATGTCCCTTTCCATTGCTTCCTGTGGAAGATTTGGTGGTGATCCCTTAAATGGAAAACAACATTTTAGAAACAATAATGGATCTAGAGGGCAATAAGATGCTGCCCAGGGGAGTTTTCTTCTCCTCTGCTCTTAAAAATACCTTTTTTTCATTCCTCCGTTAAATAACAGAGTTGCTTCAAGGGACATCTCCCTACCAGACCACTATAACTTAGTAAAGGTTCAGGCAATGGTCAGCTATAAACACTGTTGTAGCCATTCTATAATAATAGATAGTACTATCCACTTATAATATACATCAGTTGTTATCCAGGGCTTTCAAAGTGCTTCAGAAACATTAATTAATTAAATAACACCTTTTTGAGACAGGGAATCCTAATGCTCCAGTAATCCTCTTGACCTCACTGGGATGTCAAAGCCTCTTCTTGCACGAGTAAGGCTTACTCATGCAGGTAAGGATTACAGGACCAGAAACAAATATGTTTTCTGTAATACGTTTTCTGATATTTCTGGCATATTTCTGCCAGGCAGGAAAAAGAAGGAAGTTTGTTGTTTTCACTTTCTAGAAATTAATCCCTGCAAAATATCTGTCAGGGGTTCAGCTGTGCATCTTTTACTTATAAGCTTCAAATCTGTAATGTTTGTAGTTTGTGTGCTTAAAAAGCAGACTCAGTGGCTTCAGCATAATTTACTATTTCAGGTTAAAAGCTGTTGCTTGCTCTAATCTTCTGCTCCACGGCCAATGCAACTTTAACACTGCAAGCCTAGGAAGAGAAGAAAAATGCATTGCTGAAACATTTAGCATTATATAGTTTTCCATCTTTATTTTAAGTTTATGAAAACTGTTTGAAAAAAGTATTAGTGTTTCCAGTCAATGATAGTTTCCTGGTATCAAAATATTAAGAAAATGAAATGAAATATCCAGAAGAAGAAATACTGAGTGGAGAAGATAGATTAAAAAAAATTGGATTTTCTATATTTATCTGTGTGCTATGTGTATCTGCTTCACTAGGCTGTCAATTTTAATTGGACTGAAATCTGCAGCAATTCAGTTCACACCAGTTTAATTCAGCATTCCTGTTATTTCCTTCCTATATTGCACTTAAATAGAAGCGTTGTAAGAGTAGTGATGTTAACCCCAGAGTCCTGGGATAATTCCAACTCAGATAATTATGTTCTGCCTACATAAGTTCTGCCTACGGTTTCAGCTGTATACTTTTTTCTTCATTTCCTTCCCTAAAGTTTGTATGAAGTTGCTATGCATTCATAAAGAGCTGTTTTCCAACCCAGAGATGGCTGCATTTAGTGGTTTGAGAACTGATCTCTATACATTCCTTACCTATCTAACAGAGACATTATGAAACATAGTTGTCATGCTGACTGGATGGTGGGGGTGGAGGAAATTTATTATATTGTTTGACATCAGGATGTCAAAATCATAGTAATCCATGTGAGATATGCCATGTCAGGTACTGTTAGAAAGGCTATAATGTGCTAAGTAAGATGATAATGTTTCTGTTCATGTGTTATGTGTGTAATGGAAGTTATGGATACGGTTGATATATCTGTATTTCAAATTGTGCTGTGTCTGGGTAACATTTCAGACAGGATGGCTGCGGAACAACAGCCTGCTTAATGGCCTATTAAGAGATTCACAGGTGCAAGGAGTCCAGGGGAGAAAGCAGGGATACACCTGATGAGTCACCAGGACTTTCTCATGTGACTCTAGACTCCATTTTGGTTCCTGTGAAATTCCACAAGCAGCATGGCAAGGGCCAGAGGACATAAAAGGCAGGTGCCGGGGAACCATTTTGTTTTCAGTCTTGTTCAGCCACCTATCTACCTCTTGATCAACTCATCTACAACTGAAGTTTGAAACAAAGGACTGAGACTCATCCAGGCACTGGATGTGTACCAGAGGGACTATACAAACCTGCTAACTCCACAATTCTCTTAGAAACCTGAATATGTGGACTTTCAAATCATTTGTATGTCTCTGATTGCTTTAATCCTTTAACATTTCTCTCATAGTTCACTTTCTTTTTATAATAAACCTTTAGTTTTAGTTACTAAAGGATTGGCTGGCAGCATGGTATTTTGGGTAAGCTCCAAACTTATACTGATCTGGTACTGTGGCTGACCCTTTGGGGTCAGGAGAAACCTTTTTGGTAAAGAGCATAGAGTTTAAATAATTGGTCTCTTTACTGGACTTAGTGGCTGATTGGGAGCCAGAGACTGAAATGCAGTAGAGGGGGCTGTGTGTATTTGTATACTGTCTTTTTGATAATCAGTGCGGGCAATCAGAAGCACTGTTCATGGCTGGTTAGGAAGCCTGACTTCAGTATCACCCACCAGTGCTGGGAGAATCTGCTTTCCTTTTACAGCCTGCCCTGACCTTGGCATTATCAGGTTGTTACCCTAGGCATGGAAGGGTCACAGTAGTTAGTTAAAGTTTGGTATGTGTTGTGAGATCCTTGAATGAAAAGAAATGTAGAACCACAACATATCACTATTTCTCCCATCAAAGTGGAAACCTAACTAGAAATCTTGCCTCTCTGTTTTGGTGGGCAGTGAATATTTTTTGGGGTTTTGGGTTCATTGTTTATTTTAATTGTTTTTTGTAGCTGCGGTACAAAGAGGGTGAAAAAGAAGTTTTACTTGGCAGCGAAGCTCCACAAATAAGATAGTGGAAGTCAATAATGGTTACCATTTTAGCCAATGGAGTGCAGAACAATCAGATCCTCCCTCTTCAAATAAAGTTCCTGCCTACTTGCAAATCATAAGGATGCAATGAGTGTCAGGCAGAAATCACTTGAATTGAAGGTTTGTTGCTTTAAATGAAACTATAACATTATATTTTGTTTCAGTTTTACATATTGTTATGGTTCGCAGGACCACATATTGCAAAAAGTGAACATTCCTGTGGACTACTCAGAAAGATCTTTGCATGCAAGGTAGGCCCAGAGAAATCATTGACATGGAGAAAGTAATAACCCTACATTGGGCTTCCACTTCACAATCTTCCCTGTAGGTCTATGAAAGGCTTGGGGGATCACCTGAAGCAGGAAGGTGAAAAGTCTTCTGATGAATGGGTTGCAAAACACTATGGCAGTGCTCCTGGAGTACACTGGCTAGAAATGGAGGGATTCCACTGGGCAGAGAAAGCTCAACTAAGAGTCCACCAGACAATAATAGGTTCCTTTAGACTCCTTCTCTGGGGCTTGTTACTGCTCTAGAAAATAAAAACAAGTGAAAGGTCAAATCCTGACTCTATATAAATGCATTACCTCCAGATACCTAGTTTGGTTTATGTTTTAAAGAAGAAGTTAAAGGTAGCTGAAAAGTGGTATTTTCAGAAGCACTCAGCATATATTCAACTCTGCCTGCAAAGCACTCAGCATTGGATTAACTCAACTCTCATTGATTTTGAAGTGGGAAAGGCACTAAGTGCTTTCGAACCCCTCCCCCTCCCCCCATAATATCACCTCTGGTACCCAGATAGTATGGTGAGGGGTGCCTTAGAACTATATGTAATAATAAAGAGAATTATTCACTCCCTTTCATAACACTGCTCTGAATGAATTATAAATGAAATAAAGTCCATCATACAAAATTGGCAGAGATAATAAAATACAACTGGATTTCAGGGATCAGCAGAAAAGAGACAGCACAAAGGTCAAAACAGCAATCTTCTCTTTCAAAAGAGATCTCTCTACACAATGTGGGGAAGATTTTCCAAGGTACAAATGGCAGTTAGGTGACTAATTTCCAGTGACTTTCCATGAGAGTTAGGCACCAAACTGTCATTTGTGCCCTGGAAGATTTACCGCCTAGTCAAATAGAGGATGCTGGTTAACAGAAGGTATTTTGTTACAGTAATAGATAAGCAAAAAAAAAAAGAAAAAGAAACTGCCTTTTAACATTTATTAATTGTATTGGCTTTATTTCTGTATTTATTTTACTTAACATTTCCTCACAGATTGCTTTCATGTTTTGTGCTTTCATATTTTATCCTTGGGAAATACTGAATAACTTCTCTTCATATCAAAACATACAGCATCTGACTCACCTGAGTAATCCTTACTCTTGTGATGAGTCTACTTGAATTCATCAGGACTCCAGTGTAACTACTTGCATGTGTGAGAATTTCCCATGTGAATAAGGCTTTCAGGATTAGGCCCAAATCCTGTCAAGTGTGTTCTGTTTTTTTTCCACGTGTAATTCTTCAAATGTGGTGTGGAGGGAGAATGAAGCTTGTTGTTTTTCCTTTCTAATGATGAGTGGGAGATTAAACGCAAGATGTGAGGCTGGTCACAATGCATAACAGTTCTCCAAACTGACAGCATTAACTTTTTTATCCAGTTGTACAGCAACGATGAAATTCTTAGCACTCAGTACGTGGAGAACTGTCAGCTCTGTAGCAATCCAATTAAGTTACATGGTTTCTAAGCCTAGATGATTTGAGGAAGTTTAAAACAGAGAACTAGTACTGTGCTGGTTCAACTGTTGTGTCAATTATCTAGTTGGATATGCTTGTAGCTCCAGCTGGTATGGTATTTTCAGAGCAAGACAACGGTAAATACATTTCAGGGTTAATTATTAATTAGCATTATTATTTATTAGATATGGAGAGGTCTAATTTGTATTTTAAAAAGACACTGGCAACATCTGAAACTGGATATTTTTCAAAATGATGATTGAAAAATTGAATAAAAAAGCACCTCACGGGTAGTTAAAGTTGGGTCAAGTAGCTTTAATTCCAGTAGAGTTCCTTCCGGATTGGCTGCTCTGTTGGAAAGGCAGCATGACTCTTGCTGGAACTATGCTGTTTCTCTTCTATTCCATCTGATTTTTTGTTTTAATACCGAGCCCATCACCAGAGTATTTGAAATGGGAGGAGAAGAGTAAAAGCATCATATGATAGGGACAGCCTCCGCATGAGTTACCTTTTACCTCTTTACACATCATAGGGCTCTTTTTCCTCCATGAATCTGCACGAGGAACCAGAAGGCATGCTCTCTGCCCACCCTGAGCCCCTACTACTCCCCAAACCTTTCCATACAGGAAGCAGTTTCCTGGAAGCTCAGCCTGGTAGTTAGCCAGCCAGCCCCTCCCCGCCCCATCCTCTTTCTGCAAGGGGTGAGAAGCTCTTCTTTATTTATTAGTTTGCAAAATGAGCTGAA
>ML675618.1:51697477-51811020 GCA_007922155.1 Mesoclemmys tuberculata | reverse complement strand
AAAGTTTGTTCTGCTCTGGGGTGGGGGGCACGTCCCTCCCCCCCCCCGCCGGCACCGGCAGGGACGGGCTGGGGCTGGTCCCTCCCCACGCCGCGGCTCGCGCCAGGGCGGGAGCTCGGCGGCTGCGGCGACTCTCCTCCGGGCCAGCCTCGTTCCTCCTCCCTTTGCCTGACCCGACCTGTCTGGGCGGGCATCCGCCTGCGGGGCTCGAACGCGTGCTGCTCCTGACCGCGCAGGGCCCCTCTGGCCAGACGCCTTCCCGCGAGCCCCGCTCCCCACCGCGCTCGGTCGGGCGCCCGGGGCTCCCTCATGCTGATTGGCTGGAGGGGCAACCCCCCTCCCCCAGTCCTCCAGTCCGGGCAGCGTGGGTTTGCTGGGGAGCCCGTCCTGAGGATCAGCATCCCTGGACGCTGGGTGAAGCCATCACTTGAAAGTATCTCTGCAGTTTCCAGGACAGTTGGGCTGTAACTAACGAGCAGCTGCACTAGGTGATGGGTTTTTTTTTCTTGGTCCCTTGGGTGATTGCTTAAGACAGGTTTCCCTGAAGTGTCAGGGACAGAGAGATCCTTAGGTACCACTTTAATAATATTGCTTGTGCTAGCACCCTAGCAAGGGGGTGGACTTGATGAGATAGGTCTTGTCCATCTCTAAATTTCTCTGCTGCTAGTAGGATTAGTTTATTGTCGTGTGATATAGAGAGAACTGGCTGGCATTTCACTCTTACTCTTAATTTTAAATGTACATTTCTAATGACTCTTTATTTATTTATTTATTTATTTTTGTAAGATCGGGTAGACAGAATATATTCAGCTCTGGATTGAGGAGTGAAGGAGCTCATGATCATCCCTATGATTGTGTATTTTATATGCTGCCTGTATTACTTTTGATATCAGAAGTTCCACTATGATACCTCAAAGCTTTGATGTATTTTGGAACATACCTCATTCATTTTCTCTCAAATTTTAATGCAGTAACAAAAGTAATATGCATTGATAAATTAAAACACTTGAAAGGACTTTGAAATATTATGTGTTGTGTAGGATATGAAATTTCAGGTGTGCATGAAAGAGTAGCAGCTACTCCACAGGTTTTATATAAAATCTTTCTTTGCGGCTGTATCCGTGCATACCTATATTCATCTGTCACTCTATTTCTAAGTATGATTACCTTGTGCTACTAGGCTCTGATTCAATCATGTTCTGATGATGCCTTCACAGGCACCCACATTGTCTGGCAGTAATGATCTTTTTAATCCCCGGTTTTTAGGAAGCTTTGTCACTGTAAAAATATGTGACATTTTTATTGTTAGTGGTGTTGTTTGCAATTTTAGATACAGTATCCTGCATTATCTTTTGTTATATTGAATACAGGAGCAATCTTACCTAGAGTTTTCTATCTATCCCAGTAAACAGATATTGTTACGTAAACAAACCGACATCCCAAAATGAGTACAATAAGAATAGCAAAATTCCCTCCAATCTGAATTATAAACTGTATGCTTCTCTTGTCCCCCCATGCAATGTATAGAGAACTTTACAGTGCACAATAACTCTAAAGCAGTAAGGGGAGGTTTGTTCCACTTGGAAACGGATGTATGATATTTTTTGACAAGTTAGGGAAAAAACGGTAGATATGATTGCAGAAAACGATTGTGTGTTTGTGTGTGTGTGTGTATATATATATATATTTTAATAGAGTACTTACATTAGTTTGTTTTCATTGTCGGGGGATATTTGCATCCTTCCTTTTGAATCTTAAGTTTTAAAAAGGTTTCAAGAGATTCTTACTTTCTCTCTCGGTCTTTATTTTTCTTATATATAATAAATTAAGAAGTGACCCGTTACATTTTAGAAAGCATTATTGCCAGGCAAACTGGGCAATAGATCATGAAATCAGACAATAGTATTTTGTTTCCTAGCAACCACCTACTGTGAAAAGAAAACAAAACAATGGTGGATGCTTCCAAATCATGATAGTCATTGATCGAAACCCTAACGCAGGTGCAGAACTACATGTGAGACTTGCTCCTGTTCATTTTCTTTTAAGCTGCTTTTTAAATATTTTACTTTGGTGAAGAAGGGATTACTATGCGTTGCCATTAAACAATTAAAATTTCACTCAAATATTATAGCTTGATAGTTGTGTGTGTCAGAATAAAAGAACAGAAGACTGGTGGTAATTGTAAAGTTTTTATAAGTAACAATTCTAAATAGTTTTAAAAAATATTTTTATGACTGGTGCATTTCATAATAAAATGTTCATAATAATATTGTCAGTAAAAATCTGACTTAAATCTATTTATCTACTGTAACTATTGTGCAATATTTATTGGATATATAGGAATGAAAAGGAAGTATAATGTAACCAAAGCTTGCTTGGGCTAGTGCTCTGTCCCCCTCTAGTGGCACCTTGCCCAGCTAGAGATTGATGAGTCCGCTACAGCCTTGGCTAAGAGCCATGTGGCTTTTAGTTTTATTCAGTAGAGTCTCATATGCTAACCTTCAGAGGTCCCCAATTTTATGACGACTGGGGTCTGTCAGCATTACAATAGCTTGTGTTCTATCCACTGTATTTATTAGAACTTAACATTTCTTTGAGTGACAGAAAGTCTAGTAAGTAAAACCTATGACGCCTTTTCCTAGTACAAGGTCTTGTGGCCCAACATACTCCCATTGAAATAAATGGATAAACTGCCACAGTGGGTGCTAAGTTATTATCCGTGTTATTTTGATAATGCAGTAGTGCCTAATTTGAGACTATGAGCACTGAAATGAAATCTTGACACTGGGTCATAGTGCATCTAAGATTAAAATATGTGCATTGCCATCTTTCTGAAAAAATCCCTTATTGTAAATCTAACCCACTATCTTTGTTTCTTGCCCTATCAGTGTACAGCTTTTTAATACGCTTTAGTGCTCAAAATTCTCATGGTAATATTGAACTATGGTAACAAAGGGAGTTTTATTGTTTAATGTGTTGAGGGATTTGTTCATTATACGTCTTGCTCCTGTCCCTTTATAGTAGAAAGTTACTGTGACTGAGTGGCATCCTCTTGGGTGCCTCCTAGTGGCCTCAAGGCAGCCCTACAAGCAGCCTTTTGCCTCAGTTTCCCCTTAGTTCCTCAGGAAACCTCCCCCTCCCCAAAAGCTTTTATAAATCCAATAACTGCTCTCTTTAGGATGCAGTTTATTAACTTAATGTTCAAAAATAAACTCAAAAGTCTCCCTCCAGCCTTAAACTGCACATGGTCCCCAAGTCCTCTGGTGTCTCCACACCTTTTCTGCTTTAGAAGGCTGTTCCCAGCCCTTCCCTCTCCCAGTTGGAAGCTCCTGCTTTATTTTGAGTATTTGTTGATTTAATGAAGTTTTCAAGTCCACCCATCCTCACAGGCCTTCCATGTCTGTTGTCTCACTCCCCAAGTTGCAGGTTTCTTTGCTGGAGCCTCTTCGTTCCCAGCAGCCTATTTGGGTATGCCTGTGCTGCTTCTAGGAGTGAGCCTCCCAGCCCCGTCTGCAGACTCAGGGCTCATGCTAGCCAAAGCCCCAATGTTTGCACAACTATTTTTCGCACACTAGCACGAGACCATCAACTTGGGCTGAGAGACTCGCTCCCAGGTGCAGTGTAGACATATCCTGTATTTCACTCTGTTCTCCCTGAGAACTCTCTCTGTAGTGCCAGCAGCCTGGCTTCTTCCTGCTGGTCTTATAGGGTAATCAGGTGATCCCTGCTCAGTTGTGCCTTCTTAGTAATCAGGGGTGCCTGGCCCCAGACCTTTAGCACATAAGGGGCAAGACACCCTGTTAAAGTTACAAAAAGTTCTTCATAGAGCTTTATGTACTGATCTTCTGTAATATAAACAGAATACGTCATATTCACTCCCAAGCTGGTTGCAGATATGAAGCAAGTGAAATAGAAGTACTTACTACATTCAAGAGAGTTAAAACATCTTGTATTTGCAACCTAAAATCACAAGGAAGATTTGATACTGGGAGAGCAGCCAACTTTGATCATATATGCATTATTAAACAACAATATTTTGTGTTTGGCATGGGAACTGGATACCCTGAGTGACTTTTGGGGGTTCACAATGTTTTTAAAAAGATCTAATATGCTGCCATATATGATTAATTTATATTGCTTATAGGTGTGTTTCTAGCTCATTTCAGACATGCATGCATGTCATGTATCATAAGATACATGCACCACAATCTGAATAAAAATGATTGAAGTTGAGTGGTCAGAGAATATTCTGTCAAGTATCAGTGAGTAGGTGTTTTCACATATACATTTAAAATGCACATTTTAGCAGTGTAGCAGGTGTGCACAATTTGCTGTATAGTCTATTAATCTCATTTTGGTAGCCTATGTGATATTGTAGCAAAATAATTTGTCAAAAAATGTCTTCCGTATTTTTCTAAAATGGCAGTCCTGAATCTAGAACCTTACAATTAGGTGGTCCACAGACTAATCTCACCATGTTTTAGAATAGTGACAACAATTCTACATTCTCTTCCTTCCCTGCCCCACCCCCCAAAATTTACAAAAAGGAGAAAGAAAGAGGAAGAAAAACGAGAAAAGAAATTATAGAAAAGCAATAAATGGAGAGAAAGAAAAGCAAAAAACGGGGGACGAGAATGATAACTCATTTGCACGTAAACCTAAGGCATTGAGAAGTGATTTTTAAATAATCTTCCTGAAACTCCTGGCATGCCAACTGCTGCGGTTGTTACTTGTGGTGAATGTAAACTCTTGGATTAAAACTGCTGTGTATTAGGGTTTTGCTCTTTGCTACACCTTCCTTTGCATCTCCGAAGTCTGGTGTCCTTTCTCCCTCCTAAAATCCATCCACTCATTCTGGCCTTCTTCATTTAAACGTGGTCAGTATGCATGAATTAAGAGTTTGACATTTTTGCCCCTTTTTTTGTCTGTGAAATGGTGGGCCTGACTAGTGGACTAGCAATATGTTTGCCATGGGTTTTATCTGAGATTAACATGCTGTAATCTTGATTGTGGTTTTCACTAACACATTTTTCTTTAAGGATATTGGGGTAGTCACAATTCATGATAATTTATTGGAAATTTAAATCTAAAGTCTTAGTGATGGTTGCCCCATTGCATGTTTGTTTCTATTTATTTAAAGGGAAAAAAGAGAGAGAGAGTGGAGCCTCTATCCTGAGATCTAGGAAATGTTCACACCTTTCAAAAAGTAAATCCTATAATAGAAAAAAACCTAGCAGCCGTTCCTCACCAAATACCAAAAATAAATCAGCCAAGCAGTTATAAATTGAAAAGACCGAATATATTTTACCCTCTTCAGTTACTGATCCCCAGCCATCCTAACTTTCAGATATCCTCACCCCTACCCTTCATCCTAGGGAAAAAAGAGGGATTTTGCAGCACATCCTGAAGAATGACAAATTTGGAGCCACTGTGTGGGGAGTGAATTCCAAAGCCAAGGGAATTACCTCCTTCCAACCCTCCCACACACACTTTTAAACTTTCCCAGGGATGAGGTGATCTATCAAGTAGGCAGATACCCCATGCCATTTAGGGAGTGAACCCACATTTGTTGTTGTAGGCTTCCTGGCATTGAATGTTCTTTTTTATTTTTCCTTGTTTTTTTCCTTTTGGGGGGTGGGGAGGAAGAAACAGAGGGTACATCTATACTGCCAAAAAAATTCCATGGCAGCAAGTTTCAGAGCCTGGGTCAATTGACCTGGGTTTGTGAGACTGTGCTATAGAACTGAAAATAGAATTGTAGACATTCCTGCTCTGGCTGAAGCTTGGGATTGGAGAATCGAACCTCCCACTTCCCCACTGAGTTTCAGAGCCCAGGCTACAGCTCAAGAAGGAACATCTACATAGCTATTTTTAATCACATAGCGTGAGCTCTGCAAGCCCAAGTCAGTTGTCTCAGGCTCTGAGACCTGCTGCCAGGTTGTGTATGTTCCCCCCCACCAATGTAGACGTAACCCAAGACGTAAGAAAGCTCTTTAATAGGCAGTAGGTTTCAAACACACAAACAAAAGAAAATATATCAAAAGGAAATACATAATGCACAGTCAACCTGTGGAACTCCTTGCCAGAGGATGTTGTGAAGGTCAAGACTATAAGGGGATTCAAATAAGAACTAGATAAATTCATGGAGGATAGGTCTGTCAATGGCTGTTAGGCAGGGATTGTTGTTTGCCAAAGGCTGGAATGGCCGTTGGGTTGAATCACTTGGTGATTACCCTGTTCTATTCAGTCTCTCTGAAGCATTTGGCATTGGCAACTGTCAGAAGACAGGATACTGGACTAGATGGACCATTGGTCTGACCCAGTATGGCCGTTCTTATGTTATGTTCTTAATTGCATGCCTAATTTTAAGCACATGCTTAAGCCCCATTGGTCTTTCTGAACAGGGAGAAATTCAAGCATGTGTTTTAAGTAGGCTTGACAGAACTCAGTTTTGATTTTTTTTATAATTGCAACGGATAATATCAATGTTTATTTTAATCATTTTTTTCTATTTATATTAATTTAAATTTTCAGTTTTACTCAAAATTATGGGTTTTAAGCATTTCCCCAGCTTTTATTAATTTAAATTTTCACAGTTGTGGGAAATTATGGGGGTTGGCAGACAATTGGAGGGGAGGAGGGTCACACAATAATAGTTTAAAGATGTTGAGATTCAAACCATTGAAGCTTTATAATGGTTAAAACACAAATATCAAAGTACAGAAAATAAATATCCTTAAATCAAACTCTAAGAAGTTCTTAACTTTTGGTCAGTTTGTGTATGTATGGTGAAATTGACATTTACAGACAATTCCTGATAACCCTTCCAAGCCTAGTTTTAAATTTGGCATGCAATTAAATGCTTAGTTAAATTTGGGCGGAAGCATTTGTAATTTGGGCAAAACCTCTGACCTTTCAAACAAACAATATTTTCATTAATTGTCTAGGAGGGAGAGTAAGAAGAACACAAATAGTGAGATGACAAAATTGGGGAAAAGTGTAAGTTCATCTGGGGAAAGAACTTGAAACATATACACTTGATGAGGGGAGAAACTTGGGAAGAATAATGCTGGAAGAGACCTAAGAATGATACCAGATAACAAATTACACATATGGTAACAAAAAAGGCCAGTTTACTTTTAAGCTTCATATGAAAGGACATCATGTTAGAGAGCAAGAAGGTGGTAATCCTTTTCTGTAAGATGCTGCTCTGAGCATACCTGAAATTTCTGAACATAGCATTACCTGAAAACTGTTGAAAAATTGGATGGAGTTCCAAGAAGTGCAACAAAAATTCTCCGGGGTCTGGAAATATTGGCTTATGAGGAAAAGCTCACATATATAAATAGAGAAAGAGAGAGAGTGTGACAATAAGTAAGGTTAACAGTGTACAGTTATTTCAAGTGTTAATGTAAAGAAGGAAAATAATTGTTTAATGTGGTACCTGGGAGAATTCCTGGGAGTAATAGGGTGAAATTAAAAAAAGGGTAATTTTGGCTGAATAGCAGGAAAAATCTCTTGAAAATGAGTTGTGTTAAGCTCTAGAATAGTCAAGGGAATAGTGAAAGCCCCATTGATCGTAACGTTTAAAACTAGATTGGACTAATCACTAATAAATGTACTGTAGGGAATAATCCTGAATTTTCCAGGTAATGGAGTGGATGATGTGCAGGCATTTTGCAGCATGAACCAGGCAGGTCTCTGGTCAGACTGACAGAGCCCCTCCCTGTTTGCTGGGTTTCTTCTCCTCATTTCTCCCTTGATCCTTTGTGCACAGGAAGTTTCCCTCCTGCTAGCTCTGGGCTTTCCCTGTGGGAGCAGCCAGTGCCCAGCCCCTGTGCTACTCAAGGTCGGTGACATTTGTGCTCGGCGCTCCTCTCTAGCACAGGGAAGGACAGGATGCCCAGTGCGGACTCACTGCATCAGATCCACGGGGCGTTGCATGTTCAAGGTGCAGGGCAGGTGAGCAAAGCTCTCCAGGAGCCCAGCACCAGGCAGCAAAAGCTCCTGGAGAGTCCTCCTGGCTGAGGCCGGACCCCTGCCATCTCCTCTGCCAGGACACCATGCTACCCCGATCAATCCAGTGCCATCCGCTGCCCTGATGGCCTCCTCCCGCGATGGCCCTGGCATGTACAGGGCCTCCTGGGTGCTTCAGAGTGGCTAGGACTCAGGCATCCTGCTGCGGGTGGACTCGGTGCCGGCCCTTGTAACATGGGACTGTTAGCACCCCAAGTGTGACCTGCATGCACCCAGAGACTTGAAACCCTGCAGGCTTATAAAACTAACCTGAAGCTTACCACCTGGAAACAAATCCCATGACTCCCAAGCCAGTTTCAGGCTGTGTTTGGGTCTGACTCCTGATTTTGGCATTCTTTGCGTAGGCTGTGCTGAAGATGGAGGCCAAGAATTAGGAGGCCTGGTTACATGCCAACTCCACTGAGCTGGGGGAGGCGGGAGGGTTAGTTAGATGGGTTTATTGCAGACGCTAAGGATGAAATGACTGGGTTGGCAATTAATTGCTGAAGGTAGAGGATCAGTTGGTTGATTGGGGGATGCCTGTGGGGCAGCGAATGGGCAGAGTAGGGGATGGGTCACAGAGAAGTACAAATAATGAAGTTAGGGCAGACTGAGAATGATTGAATAGGTCAAAATAGATCAAAATACATAGTTGAGGGGGATGGCAGAGAGTAGATTGGCTTGAAGAGGACTACTTGTGTGCGTTAAAGTTACTCAGACACATACGTGTAGATTCAGGGTTTATATGTTGGGATCCTTCAGGATGACAAGTCCAATAAATGGGTAAGATTATTATTCTTCTTTCTGCTACTCTGCCAAAGAGAAATTATGTCAACAGCAACCTTAGCTACAGTTTGTTTGTTAATGTGGTTGTATTTTTTGTCTTTGTTTTTACTTTTAATATAAATTATACTAAAATTCCTTTTTAATTCATAGTACTTTAGCATGGCATACGGATACTTGTAATATTGCTCTAGCACACAGCGCATTATGCTTTAGGTATACTTGATATCATCAACAGACAGCAAGTAATATGTTCTCGTTAAATATTTGTCCCTGGTCAGTATAGTTGGAAAAAGCCAAGTTGTCAGATAAAAATATTTGGTTACCTAATTTTTTTGTGTGAATTTTAAAGTGGAACTCAGCATATCAGAAGTCCCAGCGAACAGCAGGAGCAATTTAGATAGGCAGGATGTAATTATTCGAGTTGGAATTTGGCCAGGATATCAGTGCTAACACCCTTTCAAGAAACTAAAAAATTCCATGGGGCATGGGATAGCAGAGTCAACTTCTTCCAGTCTTAATCCTTGTAATCTGATCATTTAAAAAAAGTTCAAATAAAAACACACAGCCATGTGTGTTTCTATAGTGCCTTATCCTGTGCTTTCCCTGTTGTAGAGGAATGGTTCAAATACTGCTGAAGTGCAGCCACCTCTCGAGTGCAGCATGACAGGTGTTTAACAGCATTCTGCAGTTCCATTTCGACATTTCTAATGCACCGATCAGTGTTGTATGCAAAATGTCTATAGTGAGGGAGAAATGAAACAATGTAGTATCCAACTAAAATTGCTGGCTCAATTTAGGAGGATAGACTATCATTACTTAAATTAGATTGCTCACAACAATGATATTAATATCCCAACTCTTATGAAAAATGTTGTGGGATCTCTAACAATGTCAGGTAGTTCTATCTTTCATTTGAAAGTAGCATAGTGTCTCTTAATATTATGCTGGTGTGACGGGATGGTGAAGTGTGCTGTCATATTGCAGTGGTTGATCTGCATACAAAATTATAGTTTACTACTGCTACCAGATACGATAAGGTGGCAAAGGCCTGTGCTCTGGGGCCAGAGGTCCTTGATTTAATCCCTGCTGGTGACCCATGGTGGAGGTTGTTACAAAATGTTGGTGTTACTTCAAGACTGACTCAGAAGCAAGAGTTCTACTTACTGAACAAGTGAGCCACTTAGTTCATAAGGGTTTTTCTTGGAAGTTTGACTCACCTTAGCTGTGAGACCTTATTAGATCACAGACTAAGGTAGAATAGTTATAAACACACAAAAAGCTTACTTTTACAATCCTCTGTTGGTAGATCAGGATGACAGGCACATACATATAAACAAGGTCTCTTGATAGATTTACTCAGTGCAGAGATACTGTGTGTTCATGCATGTTCATGCCTCCCTTGTACACGCATGTCTTTTGCAGACTACATAGTGACAAGGTAAACAGAAGAGTGGTCAACAGTTTTCTTTTAATGACTGTTTAAAAACTGAAAACTGTTAAGTACAAAAGAGGTGGAAATTAATTCTGATTTCAAATGTTTCTTAAGTTTCGTAAAAATAAGTGCTCCTCTGGCAGTTTTCATCTTGAAAATGAAAGAGCATTGTGCTGGTTGTGTAATCAGAAAGTTCACATATCTTAAGTGTGAGGAAATACTACTATACTACTTACTAGTGATTATATGATTTTTGAGGTATGGTCATTTGTCTCTTAAAAACTATAATGAAACAACCATCTTATTTCACTGACGAGCCATCAGCTGGAATTTTCAGTCATAGACACTTGGGCTAAATTTTAGCTGGTAACCTACAGAAGAACAGAAGTATGACCACATTGGATCAGACCAGTGGTCCATCTAGCCCAGCGTTCTGTCTTCTGACAGTGGCCACTGCCAGATGCTTCAGAAATAATTAACAGAAAAAGCCAATTATCAAGTGATCCATAACCTGTGATCCAGTCCCAGTTTTTGGCAGTCAGAGGTTTAGGGGCACCCAGAGCATGGATTTGTGTCCCTGACTATCTTGACTAATAGCCATTGATGGACTCATCCTTTATGAATTTATCTAATTCTTTTTTGAACCCAGTTTTAGTTTTGGCCTTCACAAAATCTGCTGGGAATGAGTTCCACAGATTGACTGCTTTGTGTGAAGTAGTACTTCCTTTTGTTTGATTTTAAATCTACAGCCTATTAATTTTATTGGGTGACCCCTGGTTCTTTGTATTATGTGAAGGGATAAATGACACTTCCTTATTTACCCCACACCCTTCCTGATTTTATAGACCTTTAACACATCCCCCCCATCTCCTTTTCAAGCTGAAAAGTCCCACTCTTCTTAATCTCTTCTCATATGGAAGCTATTTTGTAACTCTAATAATTTTTGTTGCCCTTCTTTGTATTTTTTCCAATTCAAATATAGCTATTAAGAGATGGGTGACCAAAATTGTATTCAGTATTCAAGATATGGGCGTAGCATGAATTTATATAGTGGCATTATGATATTTTCTGACTTATTATCCATTCTTTTCCTAACGGTTCCTAACATTCTGTTAGCTTTTTTGACTGCTGCTTCACATTGAACAGATATTTCAGAGAACTATCCACAATGACGCCAAGATTTCTTTCTTGAGTGGTAACACTTAATTTAGATCCCATCATTTTGTATATATAGTTGAGATTGTTTTCCAATATGCATTACTTTGCATTTATCAACATTGATTGCCCAGTCACCCAGTTTTGTGAGATCTCTTTGTAACTCTTTGCAGTCTGCTTTGGACTTAACTATCTTGAGTAATTTTGTGTCATTTACAAATTTTGTCACCTCACCGTTTACCTCTTTTTCCATCTCATTTATGAATATGTTGAAGAGCACTGGTCCCAGTACAGATTTTTAGGGTATACTGCTATTTACCTTTCTCTATTCTGAAAATTGACCACTTATTCCTACCCTTTATTTCCTATCTTTTAACCAGTTACTGATCAGGAAAGGACCTTACCTCTTACTCCATGAATGCTTACTTTGCTTAAGAGCCTTGGTGAGGGACCTTGTCAAAGACTTTCTGAAAGTCCAAGTGTGCTATATCCACTAGACAGAACAAGGAGCAATGGTCTCAAGTTGCAGTGGGTGAGGTCCAGTTTGGACATTAGGAAACAGTTTTTCACTCGGAGCGTGGTGAAGCATTGGAATGGGTTACCTAGGGAGGTGGTGGCATCTCCATCTTTAGAGGTTTATAAGCTGAGGCTTGACAAAACCCTCGCTGGGATGATTTAGCTGAGTGTAGTCCTGCTTTGAGCAGGGGGTTGGACTAGATGACCTCCTGAGGTCCCTTCCAACTCTAATATTCTATGATTCTAGATCACCCTTGTCCACATGTTTGTTGACTCCCTCAAAGAATTTTAATCTTTTGGTGAGGCATGATTTCCCTTTACGAAAGCTGTGTTAACTCTTCACCAACAAATTGTGTTCATTTACATGTCTGATAATTCTGTTCTTTCCTATAGCTTCAACCAATTTGCCTGGTACTGAAGGTAGGCTTACTGCCCGTTTATTGCCAGGATCGACTCTGGAACCTTTTTAAAAAATTGGCATCATATTAGCTATCCTCCAGTCTCTAGTGCAGAAGCTGATTTAAGTTATAGGTTACATACCACAGTTAGTAGTTCTGCAATTTCATATTTGAATTCCTTCACCCAAGAGTTTTGAATTCCATATGATCCTGGTAACTTATTATTGTTTAATTTGTTAATTTTTTCCAACGACCTCTACTGACATCTCAATCTGGGACAGTTCCTCAGATTTGTCACCTAAAAGGAATAGCTCAGATGTGGGAATTTCCCTCATATCCTCTTTGGTGAAGATAGATGCAAAGAGTTCATTTAGCTTCTACATAATGGCCTTGTCCTTTTTGAGTGCTTCTTTTGCACCTTGATAGTCCAATGGTCCCACTGATTGTTTGGCAGGCTTCGTGCTTCTGAAGTACTTAATTTTTTTTGCTGTTAGAGTTTGTGTCTTTTGCTAGTTGCTCTTCAAATATTTTTTGGCCTGCCTGATTATACTTTTTTGCTTGGCTTCCCAGAGTTAATGCTCCTTTTTATTTTTCTCAGTAGGATTTAACTTCCAATTTTTAAAGAATGCCTTTTTGCCTCCAACAGCTTCTTTTATTCTTTGGTGGCACTTTTTTGTTCCTCTTACTTTGTTTTCAATTTGGGATTTGCGTTTAATTTGAGCCTTTAGTATGGTGTTTTTAAAAATTTTCCATGCAGCTTGCTGTCCTGGCTTAACCAGGAGATCTTCAATGATCTGAAACTCAAAAAAGTGTCCTACCAAATGTGGAAACTCAGTCAAATTACGAAGGATGAATATAAAAAAACAGCAAAACATGTCAGGATAAAATTAGAAAGGCCAAGGCATAAAACAAAATTAAACTAGCTAGAGACATAAAGGGTAACAAGAAAACATTTTACAAATATATTACAAGCAAAAGGAAGACTTGGGACAAAATAGGCCTGTTTCTCAGTGAGGGGGATATACAATAACAAAAAATGTGGAAATGGCAGAAGTGCTATATGACTTTTTGGTTTCAGTTTTCACTAAAAAGTTTAGTGGTAATTGGACATATAGCATAATGAACACCTGTGAAAATGAGGTAAAATGTAAGGCTAAAATAGAGAAAGAACAAGTTCAAAATGACTTAGACAAGTTAGATGCCTTCGTGTCACCAGGGCCTGGTGAAATACATCCTAGAATACTCAAGGAGCTGACTGAGGAGATATCTGAGCCATTACCGATTATCTTCAAAAGGTCATGGAAAACAGGAGAGATTCCAGAGGACTGGAAAAGGGAAAATATAGTGCCAATCTATAAAAAGGAGAATAAGAACTGGAAGAATTACAGATCTGTCAGCTTAACTTCAGTATCCAAAAAGATAATGGAGCAAATAATTGCAATCAATTTGCAAACACCTAAAAGATAATAAAGTTAAGTAACAGTCAACATGGATTCGTCAAGAACAAACTGTGTCAAACCAACATTCTTTGACAGGGGAAAACAGTTGATGTGATATATCTTGAGTTTAATAGGGCTTTTGTTACTGTCTCACATGACTTTCTCATAAACAGACTAGGGAAATACAACTTAGATGGAGGTTCTATAAGGTGGGTGAATAGTTATCAGTGGTTCACAGTCAATATGGAAGGGCATATTGAGTGGGGTCTTGCCAAGGTAGATCCTGGATCTGGTTCTGTTCAATAACTTCATTAGTCATTTAGATGGCACAGAGAGCACACTTATAAAGTTTGTGGACTCTACCAAGCTGGGAGGATAGGATTAAAATTCAGAATGATCTGGAAAAACTGGAGAAATGATCTGAAGTAAATAGGATGACATTCAATAATGACAATGCAAAGTACTCCACTTAGGAAGGCACATTCAGTTGAACACATACAAAATGGGAAATGATTGCCTAGGAAGGAGTACTGCGGAAAGGGATCTGGGAGGGCATAGTGGATCACAAGCTAAATATGAGTCAACAGTGTAACACTGTTGCAAAAAAACCCCAAACATCATTCTGGGATGTATTAGCAGGAGTGTTGTAAGGAAGACATAAGGTGTACTGGTAATTCTTCCACTCTACTCCACATTGATAAGGCCTCAGCTGGAATATTGTGTCTAGTTCTGGGTGCCACATTTCAGGAAAGATATAGACAAATTGGAGAAAGTCCAGAAAAGAACAACAAAAATGATTAAAGATCTAGAAAACATGATCTATGAGGGAAGATTGAAAAAATTGGGTTTGTTTAGTCTGGAGAAGAGAAGACAGATGGGGGGGAAGGGGGATAACAGTTTTCAAGTACATGAAAGGTTGTTGCAAGGAAGAGGGAGAAAAAATATTCTCGTTAACCCCTGAGAACAGGACAAGAAGCAATGGCCTTAAATTGCAGCAAGGGAGGTTTAGGTTGGACATTAGGAAAAATTCCTAACTGTTAGGGTAATTAATCACTGGAATAAATTGCCTAGGGAGGTTGTGGAATCTCTGTCACTAAAGGCTTTTAGGAGCAGGTTAGACAAACACCTGTCAGGGATGGTCTAGTTAATACTTAGTCCAGCCTTGATTGCAGGGGATGGACTAGAAACTTCTCAAGGAACTTCTCTCCTCATAAGTCATTTGCTTTGTCCCACTAATAATGCTTGTTACCCTCCACTTGACTCTTTCCAATTTTTCCACATCCTTTCTGTACTGCGGGGCCCAAAACTGGACACAGTACTCCAAATGTAACCTCACCAGCGCTGAATAAAGGGGAATAATCACTTCCCTCGATCTGCTGTCAGTGCTTCTACTAATGCAGCCCAATATGCCATCAGCCTTCTTGGCAATAAGAGCACACTGTTGACTCATATCCAGCTTCTTGTCCACTGAAACTCCCAGGTCCATTTCTGCAGAACTGCTGTCTAGCAAGTCAGTCCCCAGTCTGTAGCAGTGCATGGGGTTCTTCTGTCCTAAGTGCTGGACTCTACACTTGTCCTTGTTGAACCTCATCAGATTTCTTTTGGCTCAATCCTCTAATTTGTCCAGGCCACTCTGTATCCTATCTCTGCCCTCTAGTGTATCTACCATCCCCACCAGCTTAGTGTTATCTGAAAACTTGCTGAGAGTCTAATCCATCCCGTCTTCCAGATCATTAATGAAGATGTTGAACAAAACTGGCCCCAGCACTGACCCCTGGCGCACTCCATTTGTTACCGGCTGCCAACTAGACCATCGAGCTATTGATCACTACCCATTGAGCCTGATGATCTAGCCAGCTTTCTATCCATCTTATAGTCCATTCATCCAACCCATACTTCTTTAACTTGCTGATAAGAATACCGTGGGAGACATTTAAAAAGTTTTGCTAAAGCTTTCCCTATGTCATTGGTACCTACGTGTAGTACGACCACCAGCTCCTCCGCATCACTGCACATAAGGCTGTCTAGATGTCTTGAGAGTGCCCCGAGCTATCCCATTGCCTGACAAACTTGTAAACATAGGGAACACAGAACATTTAATACCATTACATAAAGAGTACAAAAATCATTGTTATTTTTATAGTAAACTAGTTGGGTTTTACTCTTTTATTTTCCTGATTTTTTGTTAGTGTTTGAACTTCTGTGTCACTCTAAAGTCTCTACATAATATATGTTTGAAAGTTATGATACTAGAAACAGATTTTGATTTCAGTCTGTGAATGAAAACATGAATTACTTTGAAAAGTAAAATGGAAGTGCTGAAAAATCCGAAGTTTTTATTACATGTAGTGGGAAACAATAAGAAAGTTATAGAACTATGTAAAGTCTAGAGGGAAAGGAAAAAGGTGCAGTCACTAGTGATTAAAGAAGAGGTGTGGCTAGTTAGTGTAATCAGCTGTCACTGGATATTGGTTAGAAGATAGAGAGTGGAGTTGTGAACTGTTAAAATGGGCTTGATTGTTAAAATCTGAAAACTGGGTAGGACATCTGGTAATGCAGATAGCTAATCTTATTTTTAAGATGTCAGTTTTTACAGTGTTGAAGTTGATTCTTGTTCCAGTTGTACTAATGTGAAGGCTATTGAATGCTAACGGGTGATCACCTAACAGAAGTATGAATTTGTCTGATTCTATATGCCTAAAGTTGAAAGAAATGGTAGGAAGCAAGTGAGTGAATGGACTAAAGTCATGAAAACAAATAATTCTTCTAAATCTAAAATATAAACATTGCGAAGAGTTTGTTAACTACAAGTCTTTTCTAGCTCACTACTTATCTCAAAAAAACATGCAGAACATCCAATTTCTTTGGCTCTTCAAGATCAAATGGGCTACTGAATGAAAGTGAATATTGAAGTGAAAGAGCAGAACTCTGAGTTATAATCTTGCATATGAAACATTTTTGACACCATAGGCAACATCAAAATATAGCTATGATGATAATTTAAGTCCCTCTTCCAGCCTTCCAGCAAGTCTTCAATATTAGCTTCTTTAAGGATGTATTGCAATTTGTTTGAACACCAAACAATGGCAAAGAGCAATCAGTAATTAAGTCATAAAAACAACTGAAAGGTAAAGACTTGAACTCAAAGAAAAAGTTGAGACTCATAGAATTTAAGGTCAGAAGGGATCAATATGATCATCTAGTCTGACCTCCAGCACAACGCAGGCCACAGAACCTCACACACCCACTCTTATTATGCTAATGTTGCCTTTAGCCTAGCATAGAATGATCAATTTAAAGTGATTGAAGCACTTGACCTTGGATATACTCCGTTAGGCAGATTTAAGCTTTCAGGTCGACTACTAGATGCTGCAAGTTAAAAAACAGAGGGAATGTTGAAAGTAGAATCAACATTGACATTAATGCAAGGGGGTTGGTTGAACATGAAAAATGACCTGACAGTGACAACAAGCGTCCATACTAGGAAAAATGCATTCCTTCTTAATGCCATTGAGTACATCTCTTGAAAAGAAAACCACAAGATATCATGTCCAACTTGTTGAAGAGATCAACCAAGAATGCTGAGAAGAGCATGAGGAGGTGTTCTCCAAATACTTAGACAGCTGTGTCTCTCCCTCAAAAGAAAAAGAAATGGAGACCTCTTCACGTGCAATCATCTTAAACTTCTGATGTTTGCGTGTTCAGAACTCTGTTTAAATCTCATAGAACAACAGTCCTAAAAAATATTATGTATTTCAATAATATTTCCACTACCACCATCATCTTCATTGGTGGATAGAGAAAGGAGGATTTATGCCCTAGCTTTCCAATGACACTTGTTGGAACCCTCAGGAAGGTCTCTATATTTGATCCAGCTACCATAAGTACATATAAATTCGTATTGAATATGATTTTTGCAAGTCTGTGATCAAAACGTAGTATGCATCTTGTACAACAGCGGACTCTACAGAGACACTCAAAACTTAGCAAAGAAACTGAAAATGATTTTGGAAAGACTTTGGCAGATTACAGGTTGATGACACCACAGTCTTAGTGGAAATGTAGTTGATTTAGTTAGTAACCAAAGAACTGTAACCACACAAGGACAAAATTAAAAACTGATTCAGAGAAGCAGTAGTAGCTTAATCGCAAGATTGGATCCTAAATATAAAGGTCAAAGGTGAGTACAAGAAGAAGCCTGAAATATAGATGATTGGGACAAAATCACGAGAACCTTCTTTTTATCACTTAAAATTGAATCTCCAGATTTCCACCCTAAATCTATGTTTGAGGGTAGGTCACAATTCATTGAATCAAAATAGTGGAAAATTTATGGAAGTAAAATCATGGAAGACAGGACAAATGAATTCAGATATCTTTTAGTTTTGAAAAGTTCTACTCTCCTGTCCAGCCAACTAATTAATTGTGCATTCTTTTAGCGCATTTGTACTGATTTGGTTGAAACATTGTATTGGGCTGGGAAGATGAGCAAGTTATTAAATGAGTTATTAGATGAGCAGCTAAGGGCAGATACAAAAGAGTGAGAGGCCTGACTAGATGATAGTCATGTCTCAGCTGTTGTATTCTTGTATTTACTTACAGAGTTGCAAGCTTTTTATTTTGGACAGTGTGTGAGCATTTTTATATTGAAGGGATAATCATATTTACAAAGTGAATTGGATAACGTATTTTGTGTTTAATGTATTAAAATCTTTATGGGCTTTGTTAAGGTGTGTTTCTCCCTGTGGCTGTATACTTGGAGAGGGGGGGAAGTTGTGTTCTTTGCAGAGGGTGGTGGATAATGGAACCCATTTTTTACCAACTTAAAATACACTGTTGCACCCACATCATTTGTGAACAAAGTAGCACTTAGGTTAATAAAAGTAGCAAGAGATATTAGGAGTATCAAGGGAAGCAGACTCCTTTTGCAGTTTTTTCTGGACTGTCCTAGGAAATAAATTATTTCCTGTGCATGACACGTTGATGGAGATACACGCCTAAAGGAGGCAGTGTGTCAAGTGTTCAGGTAGAATTAAGATGTATGGGGCCAGATTCTTATCCATGCTGGTTTAAATCTGGAGCAACTTCAGTCTACAGTGATATTTTTCTTTATTTACATGAGAACAATCGATCACAGTTTGGTTCTTAATCCTTAGGCTTCTGTTATGATCATTAAAAGACATTCAACTATACATTGTCTAAATCTCCAATCAGTTAGTTACTTAATCTAATGTTGTCCTCATTCTGGAGTGAGGTTGCTTATCTTGGATTTTTGTGTGTGTGAAATACCACATAGATAATGCATAGTGGTGTCTTTAACAAATTGTATAATTATCCAGATACATAGTGCTATCATTAAGTTGAGTTACAATGTAACTACTGTTATTTTCAGTAGAGAGAGATCCTATTGTTGTAATTAAATAAAGAACATTATTTTGCAGTAACTATGCAATTAACTGATATAACCTCTATGCTCATTGTGCTTTGTAAATGATCCAGGGTGACATACAGTTATGAGAACAGAGACCTGGAGACTGAGGGGATAGTACTGAAGTTAATATCAGAATTTTACAACAGTTGTCAATATAGTGTCTATAAAGCATCTAACTAGAGATGACCCATGCCTGCTGATAGTCAGGGAGGGGGCAGGGCAAGGACAGCCAGCTTCTGCAGTACTTCTAAGCGTGCTCAGTCTATTTGAGCATGCTCTGTACCAGCCAAGTGGCAAATCTGGAGGAGCATGTGGCCCTGTGTATCCACATACATGCGTAACTTCTGCATCTAACTTACTAATGCCATGTAAATAAGAGAGACTTATTGTTTCAGTTATTTTTTTTAAAGTATTCTGAAGGATGGAAAGAGTAACTGGATAAAATTGGTGGACTGCTGTTTCTTGAGCTTTTTTCCGTGCAGGTGATTTACTAAAAAGCGTTATCCACATCAAACAGCATGAAATCTGTTGTCACACACTTGGTATCTATTACATGTGCCTCAATAAATTGAAGTTCCCCATGCAACAGATTTCTTGCAATCTGCGGGGAAATATATGAATTCTTAAAGAATACAAGTGTTTGAACCATTAAATAAAGTCAAGTTTTGTATACACTCTTTTTGCGTCTAGGTGTGTAGAATGACAAGCGTAGTAGTGTTGTACTATTAATTATCAAATATATTTAATTATATAATTGATATATCAATTGTATATCAATTATAAGTATAATTAACTATCACAATAGAAATGAGAAGGTCTTCATGTCTACTCTATAGAATATTGCATTCAACTGGTGCATGTGTAGCCCTCAAAGAACACTGAGGGCTCTCATTTCTTTGCTGGAGGCATTTAAATTGTTGCAAGCCAAGACTGGTAATCAGGAAAGCCACTTTTCCTAGGCACCTGCAAATGCTTGTGTGGTGCGAAGCAAGGAACACAATGTTGTTAAAGTCCAGGTCAAGGTAAAGCATTGAGTGTAGTCTTCCATGGTAATATCAAGCCACATCTGACATGCTTTCCTTCCAAGAGCACATGATCAAAGGGGGAGCAGGGTTGATGGAGAAATATACTAACAATATAATCGCTATATAATCCCTCTTTGAATAGGCATAAATTGCAATCTGAGATGTGATTGCTGCTCAGGTAGACTGCCTGTACTAGCATGGCCAAAAATAAGAGTGTAGATGCAGAGGCGTGAGGTTTAGCACAGGCTGCACAAGCACACCTTGGACCCTGGGAACATGAGTAACAGAGAAGTCTTACAACAGAGTTCTCATTAATGTGAGATTGGCTTCTGCTGCATTCCCATTTAGGGTTATCACTTTCTACCTAGATGTAGCACTTCGCACCTGTGCAGGCTGAAGCCCGTAACTAGGAGGTCTCCCAGGGACCTGATTTAATCTAAGAATTGTGAGTGACAATAATGGCTATTTCAGGGGAATAACTGACAACATTTGTGTACATTTAACTGGTCCTATGAAATTAAGTGTTTTTAATGATCTCTGAAATTCCAATCTGTGGTCCCTTAACAAAAAAAATTGTCAAAGTTTAAAAGAGAGAATAAATGCTTTTATTTAGTACAATGTTGTGCAGGAGTATGGATGCTTTCATAATTAAGGATGAAGGTCACTTGCTATTATTGGGCTAATTTGCAGACTTCCCTTACTTCACCAAAACCAGATGAATACACCTCAGAGACATCTCAGGATTTTTTTTTTTAAGTATGGGTCAAATCAAACAAGATGTTTCAGAAATATATGGGTTTTAAAAAACGTACCTTTCATTCACAGAACCATAGAATCATAGAAGATTAGAGTTGGAAGGGACCTCAGGAGGTCATCTAGTCCAACCCCCTGCTCAAAGCAGGACCAAACCCAACTAAATCATCCTAGCCTGGACTTTGTCAAGCTGCAACTTAAAAACCTCTCCAGATGGAGATTCCACCACCTCCTTAGGTAACCCATTCCAGTGCTTCACCACTATCATAGTGAAAATTTTTTCATAATATCCAACCTAGACCTTCCCACTGCAACTTGAGACCATTTCTCCTAGTTCTGTCATCTACTACCACTTGGGAACAGCCTAGCTCCGTCCTCCCTGGAAACCCCTTTCAGGTAGTTAAAGGCTGCTCTGAAATCCCCCCTCATTCTTCTCTTCTGCAGATTAAACAAGCCCTGTTCCCTCAGCCTCTCCTTGTAAGTCATGTGCTTTAGCCCCCTAATCATTTTTGTTGCCCTCTGCTGGACTCTTTCCAAACCTTTGTGTAGTGAGGAGGCCCAAAACTGGACACAATACTCTAAATGAGGCCTCACTAGTGCCAGATAGAGGGGAATAATGACTTCAGTCGGTCTGTTGGCAATGCTCCTGCTAATATGTCATTAGCCTTCTTGGCAGTAAGGGCACACTATTGATTCATATCCAACTTCTTGTCCACTGTAACCCCCAGGTCCTTTTCTGCAGAACTGTTGCCTATCCCGTCGGTCCCCAGTGTGTAGCAGTGCATGGGATTCTTCCATCCTAAGTGCAGGACTCTCCACTTTTCCTTATTGATCCTCCGATTTCTTTTGGTCCAATGCTCTAATTTGTCTAGATCACTCTGTATCCTATACCTGCCCTCCTGCATATCTACCACCTTAGTGTCATCTTCAAACTTGCTCAGGATGCAATTTACCCTGTCTTCCAGATCATTAGTGATGAATTCGAACAAAACCGGCCCCAGCGCTGACCCCTGAGGCACTCCGCTTGTTACCGGCTGCCAACTAGATGTCGAGCTGTTGATCACTACCCATTGAGCCTGAGGGTCTAGCCAGCTTTCTATCCATTTTATAATCCATTCATCCAACCTATATTTCTTTAACTTGCTGATAAGAATACTGTGGGAAACCATATCCCAAGCTTTTATTAAGGTATATCATGTCCACCGCTTTCCCTACATCCACAGAGCCAGTCATCTCATCATAGAAGGCAATCAGGTTGGTCAGTCATGATTTGGCCTTGGTGAATCCATGCTGACTGTTCCTGATCCCCTTTCTCTCTTCCAAGTGCCTCACAGTGGATTCCTGGAGGACCTGTTCCATGATTTTTCCAGGGATTGAGGTGAGGTTGACCAGTTTGTAATTCTCCAGATCCTCCTCCTTCCCTTTTTTGAAAATGGGTACTATATTTGCCTTTTCCCAATCATCTGGGACCTCCCCCAATTGCCTTGAGTTTTCAAAGATAATGGTGAATGGCTTTGCAATCATATCAGCCAATTCCCTCAGCACCCTCGGATGCATTGCATCTGGCCCCAGATCATGTGCATGTCCAGCCTTTCTAAATAATCCCAAACCTATTCTTTCAGCACTTAGGGCTGCTCACTGCCTCCCCGTTCTGTGCTGCCCAGTTCAGAAGTCTGGGAGCTGACTTTGTCTGTGAAAAAAGAGGCAGAAAGAAGCATTGAGTACTTCAGCTTTTTCCATTATTATCTGTGACTACGCCATTCTGTAAGGGGCCCACACTTTCCTTGACCACTTTCTTGTTACTAACATACCTGTAGAAACCCTTCTTGTTACCCTTTGTGTCCCTTGCTAGCTGCAATTCCAATTATGATTTGACCTTCCTGATTTCACTCCCGCATGCTCGAGCATTATTTTTATACTAGTTATCTGACCAAGTGGATCCAGTTCTTGTAAGCTTCCTTTTGTTTTTAAGCTCACCGAACCCTTCTTTGTTAAGCCAAGCTGGTTGCCTATCATACTTGCTGTTCTTTCTGCACATCGGGATGGTTTGTTCCTGTGACCTCAATAAGGTTTCTTAAAAATACAGCCAGCTCTCTTGGACTCCTTTCCCCCTCATATTAGCCTCTCAGGGGATGCTTCCCATCAGCTCCCTGAGGGAGTCAGTCTGCTTTTCTGAAGTCCATGGTCCATATCCCGCTGTTCTCCTTTCTTTCTTTTGTCAGGATCCTGAAATCTACTATCTGATGGTCACTGCTGCCTAGGTTACCACCAACTTCTAGTTCCCCTACCAGTTCTTCCCAGTTCGTGAGAGCAGGTCAAGAGGAGCATGGCTCCAGTAGGTTCCTCCAGCACTTGCACCAGGAAGTTGTCCGCAACGCTGTCCAAAAGCTTCCTGGATTGTCTGTGCTCTGCTGTATTGCTCTCCCAGCAGATGTCAGGGTGATTGAAGTCCCCCATGAGAACCAAGTCCTTTCACTTGTTGTCTGAAGAAAGCCTCATCTATCTCATCCTCCTGGTCTGGTGGTCTATAGCAGACACCAACCACAATATCACCTTTGTTTTCTCTCTTCCCCCTCCCCCCCGAAACTGACCCCAGAGACTCTCAACAGGCTTATCTCCAGTTTCATACTGGAGCTCTGAGCAATCATATTGCTCTCTTACTTACAACACAACTCCTCCACCCTTTCTCCCCTGCCTGTCCTTCCTGAACAGTTTATACCCATCCATGATAGCGCTCCAGTTGTGTGAGTTACTCAACGGAGTCTCGGTTATTCCAATCACATCATAGTTCCTTGACTGTGCCAGGACTTCTAATTCCTCCTGCTTGTTTCCCAGGCTTCTTGCATTTATATACAAGCACCTAAGACAACTAGCTGATTGCCCTACTTTCTCAGTACGAATCAGGATTCAACCTTTCCTCATACTGTTTTGGCCCCATATTATTTCAGAAAGATATATATTTTCAAATTTTACTTTCTCAGGATATCTTCAGGTCTAGAAATGGTTTAAAAATGTTCTTGAAGAAGTTCAGGCAGCCATTTATTTAGATATTTAAAGATGGTATTGTGTAAATACCAAAACACAGATGCCCCTACGTTTAAAAATATACCCATACATTATCTACACATGCAATTTCAATGGCTGTATTACATTACATGCACTGGTTATACACGTGCTTTTTCAAACGTGGGCATGGCTCAGATGGCTTATGAGGAGATGGAAGAGTGACTGTCAGGAAGCCACAGAGTAAGGCAGATTATGTGGACACCTCAGGCTATGTCTACATTACAAGCTAAGGGTGTGATTTCCCCTGCTTGTGTACAAATACTTGCGCTAGCACTCATTGAGCTAACATGAGTATAAATAGCAGGGTAGCCACAACAGTGGTATGGGTAGTGTCAGCGGAGATGCTGCTTAGCTGTGCTGCATATGTACCTGCTAATTTCAGGTGGGTTGGTATTCATCACAGCTAGGTTGTGCTTCTGCTGTTAATAACCATGGTATGTGGTTGCACTGTCAATGCTAGAGTGTGTATGTGTACACAATCACGGGAAATCATATCCATAGCTTATAGTGTAGACATAGCCTGGAATAGGTGGGTCTGGCCTGCTGGGAGTACAAGAGGGAAAGCTATATGGGAAATGTGACAGAGAAAACCAGATACGGAGCCAGGAGGCTGTCTGTAAAAGAATAGCTTTCATCTCTGTGTAGTTTGAAAGGTCAGTCAGAGCACCTTGCAGTATCTGAAGGAAGTCTTCTCATTGATCAGTTCTTAAACATTTTATTAGTCTAAAAAATTCCCAAGCAAAAGGCTTAGTTAATGTGAGGTTAAGATAGAAAGAATCTGTCATTTCAGACAAAAAAAACCTTAAACTGCAATTTCCCTGGGTTGAGGCTCAGAGAACAGGCCTGAGCCCCCCCACCCTGGGTGCTGCCCCCTGTAGGGGGCGCCCCACAACCCCATCAGAACATTAGACCATGCTGCCCTGATTAGAGGGCCACTTGACTCACTCTGGCCATTAGGCCACACTGTCATACGGACTCTGGCCACTAGGCCATGTTGTCCTGACAAGGGGGCTGCCGTACTGACTGGCCATTAGGCCACACTGCCATGACAAGAGGGCTGCCTTGCTGACTCTGACATTGGACCCTGCTGTCCTGATTAGAGAACTGATTTATTGACACCAGCTACTAGGCCATGCTGCCCTGATTGGAGTGGTGCTTACTGACTCTAGCCGTTAGGCCAAACTGCCCTGATCAGAGGGCATTTTACTGACTCTGCCCAGAAGAAAAGGGCAGCCTCAGTGACTTTGACTACCCTCCTTCCTCATCCTGGAAGACAACCTAACAGGGCAGACATCAACCCCCTGGCTCTTTCCCACCTTCCCAGCCTATGTGACCTGACGCCCGTGATGGGGTGTACCTGCCCCGGGACAGTCACTAAGACAACCTTAACTGCCCCTATCGCCCTGAGAACAAAGAGAAACAGAAACCATCATATCCATTAGGCAACTTCATCTCATTAGTGACCACAAAAATGTTAATCCCTTACTTTATAATATTACTGGGAGCAGGGACTGTTTCTTACTCTGTTGCTATGTAGGCACTTGGCACAGTCCTGCTTTAATGACATTAGCTGTACATTTTCATGCAATCTCATTGTTAATTTTTTTGTGAAGTGGCACTTTAGATTGGAACATTCCAGCTAAATCTTTGTTTTGTATTAATTTAAGAAGAGACACTCTGTTGAGGTATTTTTAAATATTTATTTATTACAATCCTTATTTACTTTTAAGCCTCTTGAGAGTTTTTTGAAGGAAGGTCAGTCTCTCTCTAGCTTGTAACTTTTTTTTGGTATATAAACAAAATTATATTCTTATATATGCACGCACAACATATATGTTCTTATATATAACAAAAAAGCATTAAAGGGGCATAACCCCCCCTTTTTTTCTTCCTGTTTCGCATGTAACCTTTAAATGAAGCTTTCCTTCCCTTCCCACATCATCCCTAACAGCCACTTAATTGGAATGATAAGATGTTCACTGGTTTGTCCCAAATAAGAGCATTCTTCCCTATCAAAATCTCCCTTGAAAACTTTCTATAAAGCTATTTCATAGAGATTGCTTGGCTAATTGGTTTAACAATCCACAGCCTGCTCTGATAAATTGGCCATTGACAGTTGATAGAAGGATTATTAGTACTGTACACCATAATAAGTGGTTTGATAACTCTACTTAATGACAGGCCTCCTAATTACAAGTGCACTGTAGTAATTGTGCTGCTGTGTGGGATATTTTAACAGACTGTGAACTTTTAATTCTCTTGCCTATTGAAAACTGGTCATCATCAAAGGTGCTGATCTGATCTTATGCTATGCATGGCATCGGGCATTCAAGAAGTGGGAAAATCAGTCATGAGTTGCCTCCTCACTCTGAGTACCATGGGTGTTGAAGAGGTCTGGCATGGGGTCCCACTGCTGGCCAGGAAGCCACGAATATAGATATTGGAAGCCTCAGTGGCTCTAAGAAATTCACATTTCATTAGCTTCCCTTTAAACATTGATTTCCTTTGTTATTTTCAGGGGAAAAGATATGGAGCAGCAGTGTTGGATATTCACAACTGTATCTGTCTTTTCTGTTTCTCTTCCTCTACGTTCTTTCTTCTTTCTCTCACATTGTTCACCTTTATTTCTGTTTAACTCTCCTCCTTCCTTTTTTCTCTGGGTTAGTCTGTCTTTCTTTTTTTCTTGATCTCTCTTTATGGTATTTCCTCTTTTCTTCTGATGCTTCTAATTTGTCTCCTTTCTTTCTCATCTTTTCTTGTTGCTCTTTTTCTTCTGCATAATTTTCTCCTTCCTGTTTTCTGCTCCATTCTCTTTTTACTAATTGTTTCCTCCTCTTCTGCTCCCTTTGTCTTTTTTTAAATTTGCTTTTCCCCACTTTCCTGTCTTGCATGATCTTTCTCAGTAGCATCCTAGTTATTTTACTTTTGCGGAGGAAAATAGGGTACGGTGAAAGATTTTTTTTTTGGTACTTATTTTTTTAAAATCAAAGCAAGCTCAATGTGTTCTTGCTCTGCGAGGCTACTTCATCTGTGCCTGTAGCCCATTGTGATGTTGTATGCTGGTGGCAGACCAGTAGGTATGCTCACGTCATGTGTTGAAGACTGATATGTGCAGTCTAACAATGCATTGTTTATTTCCATTAATGTCCATATTTAATCTTTTTGTATACATCATTGATGTGGTACCTTAAGTACTTCTCTTGAAGTTTATTCCATTGCCAGATTGCTCTTACAATGAAGAATACTTTTCTCATATGAATTCAAAACTTTTCCTTCTCTAAGCTTTGGTCATTGCTTCTTGTCCAACCATGTGAGTAGCTGTATGCACTAGTACAGTGGCATTGGGTAATTCACAGAATTTTGATAGATTTCTTAAAGAAAACTGTCTACTTTTGAATAGGGATCCTACCTTTCAGGTGGTAGCTACACAGAGGAAATTATTGGTACAGTAGAGTACATCTTATGCATTATCGTTGTGGTAAATCAATAGAAGAAGTGCTGTTATGTGTTAATGTCACTAATACTAAGAGTTAAAAAACTGTACTCTCATGTCTTCAGTTTCAGAATCCTAGTGTGAAATATTTAGTACCATAGGAAAGCTAAATTAGTGGTGAGTCAGTGTAATTAAAGGAAAGTAAATAATCTCCAAGGTTCTCATTCCCCATGAAACTAATTTCATATCTTATCCTTCATGTATTTAAAAATAGTTCCTTGCTAATTCAAGATGCTTGTGTGCTGTGTTTGTGAAGTGCACTTCAGTTCTATTGAAAGGATGGTAGATTAGTGAGTTATTTTCAATGGGCTGACTTTTTTTTTTAAAAGATAGACATTCATTTTGACAACATGAGTGAACAAATCCTGCTGTACAAACTGAGGATCCGACACACATGCACTAAAACAGGTGAAGAGCCAATAAAATTATGCTAATTTGCATCTAGGCAATTGTTTTGATCTTAAACATAGGGACAGTAAAAGTATTTTTCTCTCCCAAGCTTTTTTTCATTCTGCTAAGCAATAGATTATACTGCCATGCAATTCCTTTTTACCTATTTTACCTCCAGTAGGTCTGTTCCTTGTCAGTGACCATACCATTGGGAATTATTTCTGTTGATTGTTTGCATTGATGGAACCCACCATAAAAGACAAGTGGAGATTATTAATGGGGCCAAAGTACTGTAGAGTTGCAGCCCTGAATAGTACCAACACAAGTCTGATGGTGACCCGATGGGAGTGTTACAAGATTGCACTGTTAACTCCATCAATATCTGTAGTAGTCACCTTAAGTCTAGAGGACTAAAGTATATTCATGACATGTCTCCTGTTGGCTACATAGAAGAAAATAAATCTCAGATTTATGTATGAATGTATTTCCCTTTAACTCCTTAGGTTTTCTGCTGTCCAAGGAAGTCTGAACATGTTACACACACATGGATTTCTTCCTTTTGGACACAGAGAAAGAAGTAAATTTGAGGCAGGAGGGCTGAAAAAGTCAGGGACCATCAGGGTTCATGTGTATGTTGTATACCATACGTGGCATATTGACACTTTGGGTACACACCTACACAAGCAGAGGATGTGGCACGTTATTAAAAAAGCAGGCCTATAGGCCAATTAATAAATTAATTTGCAGAGAGAAGTCAGAGGTGGAATTTCAGTCTGGTTTGCAGTATTCCCACATGAGCTGGTGAAGCTGCTTCCTTTACTCAGATGAAAGGAGACTCTGAATTATTACTTGCAGGTGCTAACGTTAGTTTAAGAGGATCCAAACTTTGTGGTCGTATGCTGCTCTGAGGCATTCCATGCAAAAAGTCAAAGCTAGGCTGTGGCCCTGTAGATTTGGTGAAAAAAGGAGACCATCAGCTGGTATTCTTAAGAGCGGCTTAAACACGGTCTGAAAAGCAGCATTAAAAAACCTGCTATCTCCAGTGGAAAGCTGCTCTTTTATTCATCGATCAAAGAAAATCGTGTAAATAATTGGAAAAATGACTTGAAGGAGGGAAAAGTAGAGTTGAGGAGTATTAGTAGTAGGTTGATATTGTTGGTGAAAGGAGACTATTCTTAAGCCTTTCATATACTGTATGTGCTGCATAGAACAAGCTTTCCATTTTTTTCCTGCGAAAAGCCATGATGTTATCTCAGTAATTGAAAATAATCTTCTAAAGTTGCTCCTTAACTAGCCTCACATGATTCCCTTTTAAATCACCTGTTATCTTTCAGTGAATTTTGCAGTAAATGTTGCTGCCTGCACTTGGATGGCATGGTCCTGTATAACAAACAAGACTAAGTGCATTCTATTCATGACTCAAAGCAGAGTGTTTCTAGCCTAATTATAGTGGCTCCTGGCAGTGCTGCTGTAGTTAAAGGTACCAGTTGGTGTTTCCATTATAAATCGTGTTTATGAGGGTACTTGGATGACTTAATTCTCACCAGGCAGAGGCCTGACAGGCTTTTCAGTTAGGCAAAATTTTCCTTTCCTTAAAAAATAAAAAACAGACTTAAATTGGGAAAACAATTTTGAGTTCTAGAATATAATTCCCCCCCCATTTTAGACACTTTTTAATCACAACACAGAGCTGTTACATAAATTGTAACCATGTACATTATATAACTCTGCAAACTGCATCCAGACTTTATCTGTTTTAATGATACAGATCCCTTCTATGTAAAAAAAAAAAAAAAAAAGAGCAGGGAAACACAAAAGTTATGGAATTATCTGCATCAAACAATCTGCATCTACTCTCCTTTTTGAGCAAATAGGAATAATTCAGTTGCCTAAGTTAAGTGCCTCTGGGCAAAATTAATTTATGGGATTCTCACTTATGAGGAATGTTGCCAGATGAATTCCCCCGATTTTCACTAACACTGAACAATCCTTCTAGACAGCACTCAGTAGTCATATCCATCACAAGCATATTTATGCACATTTAAATGTTCTGTCCTTGAATGCTGCATGATGGCCAATGTTAAACCCAGTTTTATTTATTAGTCAGTGTTGAATAGGGGTCAAGATTGGATAAAACACAAACTGATTAAACCAGGTCATATTGCCAAAAAAAAAGCTACAGGGCTGTTTTCTCAAAAAAATGCCCTGCAAATTTCCTTTTGGGCTTTGTAGGAATACTGGTATTGTCAGGCATTTGGGAGAAGGATGATCCCATTTACAGCTCTCTCACTTTAGACCCTGGTTAGAGTCATAGGCCTGGATCCACGAAGGGAGTTAGGCATTGCAATATGCAATAGTCACTAGGAGAGAGAGAGAGAGAGAGGGGGGGGGGGGGGGGGGGGTGGTGGTTAGGGCACACTTACCTGGGAAGTGGGAGATCCAGGATCCAGACTCCCTGCTCCCATGACTAATTAAGTAAAAAAGTGAAACAGCATTTGCAGTAAAGATTGTAAAAGACCTAAAAGAGTATATCTCTTAGGCCAGTGCTTAGAGCACTCCGCTCAGAGGTGAGGACCTTTGGTCATATCCTTTCTTTCCCATCTGGATGAGGGGAGAATTGAAGCTGTCTCCCCCACATCCTGAGTGTTCTAACTACTAGGCTAAAAGCTGTAAGTGAGGCACCTTCTCTGGCCACATTCTGAAGGGATCCTGATCTGGTATGTGTGATCAGAGCACGTCTCTTGAATCAGGCTCCTCAGCTGAGATAGGTGATGGGGAACACGTATTTTCACTTGATTTGAGGAGCCCCTTGAGGCTTAGCCATGAGATGGATTTCTGGATGGTCTAGAGTGAGGCATTCTGCACATACTTAGTGGCAGAAATTTAGGCTCCTTTATCTTGAAAATGTTAGGTACTGAGGCATTATAGGTGCCTACAGAGTTCTATGGCAACCAAACAGGGATTTCGAGGATCTCAGTGGCATCTACATTTTGGATTTAGACGCCTAAACTGGGGAGTTAGGTGCCTAAAACTTTTGGTTGATCTGGGCCATACAGCATGATTCAAAGCCCACTGAGGTCAATGGTGGGAGTCTTTCAACTGACCTTCCAAAACAGCGTCTGCCTAAGTCTGAAGAGGGAATGAAGCAGTGGCTCTGAGAGGCATAAACTGGATATATTAATCTCAATGGGGCATTAATTCCAAACCACAGTGATATTAAAACTAAGGTAGATGTTTAACTATTACACTGCTTATCAAAGCGTGTGCGATGGGGAGAGACAGTCATGTGAGGAAACTCTAAACAATCTACTTGCATGTTGTCTCATTTTGCATCTCATGTTGGTGGAGTTTGTTTGTAGATGTGGCTTGAGTGACTTCTGTTCCGCTTTGCCATCTCATTTGCCTGGATACATATAAATACATAATTTTAGTTTTTGCACCGTACTTTCTGGGCTTGGGGAAAATCTTTGTCATCAATAAAATAAAATATATACCCTCTATCACTAACTAACAAACATTTTTGTAAAAGCTCTTTCCAAAAAAAATCTATTACAACTATTGTATATCACTGTTGTAATAATGGGTTTTCAAGTAGATTAATTCCTAAGTATTTGTATCTGATCAAGGTACTATTTGGGTGTGCAAAATTTAGGATTGTGTGTGCAGGTATAAGTGTATGCACACAAATTGCAGATGGATGCGTTAGGGATTTGCATACATAAATCAGGCATGCACAAAGCCATGTGAACACTTACTTGAGAATTTTGACCAATAATACTTTACATTTCTATGTGAGCTATAAATCTTTGGAATCCTATGATTAAATTATGTACGTTTTTTAACAACAAGGAGAGCAGTTTTTGAAAATCCTATTCAATTAAAAAAAATATATTTTGCTTTCAGTCGCATATGAACTCCGGTCTCCCGTACTCAAAAGGTTACTCATTGAAATCTCTGAGTGTCCTTGACATCCATTTTAAAAACACAAGAACAGAAATAAACAAATTAAAAATGGACCAAAGCAGCAACACTACTTCTTACTACATCATTTGCTCATCAGTCATGTAAGCAATAAAGCTTAAAACCTCCCCCATTGCACTTCCCACCAGACAAATTTTACCCTTTGTTGCCTCGATCCTCCACCAGTGATCATTCAAACAGATGATATTTGCAGCATGTTACAAAGTCAAAAATATTAATGTATTCCAGCTCAAATGGAACTTTGGGGTAGAAAATAGTTATGAATAGTAGTACGAGAAAGAGAGAAGAAATAGAAGATACTTAAAAAAACCCAGCTTGTTTTCCATTTGTATGGGTGGTACTGAGTGTTAGTATTTTACATATTCTGGGGTAGGAGGAACACTAAAATCATGCAATGCTCTGCCATAAGAACAACCATTCAACCTTCTAAAACTTATATTTGTCATATCTTACTTCAATTTATAATTTAACTTTTGATTTATAGAAGCTCATTGCTTTGTCTCTCGCTGTATATAAAAATGCATAACTTACTTTCCAGTACTGAAAAACTTTTGAAAGACACCACTCCGTTATACACTACATCCACAAACACACTGTTAGGCAATAGTGTGAGAGAAGAAGTATGAGGACATGGGGAGTGCATGCATGTCCTCCCTGCCTCCTAGGAAAGCAAGCTAATTTTATGTTGCGTCTGTAAGTCCCCTGGCAGAGCAGTGACTGCAGGTGACTACAGCTATATCTGTTCATGCATGTCTCTTGTCCAATGTATGCCATAAAACCTTCTGTTCTATCTGGAATATATCTATACAGCATTTACAATAAAAGTTTTAAGCACAGTCTTGAAATGAGATCTTTGATAGACAAGATTTTAACTCTTCATAATGTTAACGCATAAAATAATAGACAAAAATAATGTGGCTAGAGCGCTGCTGCACTCAGGTAGTCTCTGGCTAACATAATGGCTCTTTGGGAACTGTTACCAGTTTGTGAAAGTTTGAGTAGCCTTGAGGCTGCTCTACATTGCCCCAGGGATTGAATTGGTCTCTAGGATTAGGGGTTCCCCATCCTTAGTTTCTGTGTTGAATGGAGTTCAGTCAACCCAGGGATCAAGTCCAATGTTCCCAAATAAGAGATCTAAGAAGTTCAGTATATATCTAAATAGAACAGATTTCCAGATAGGTCCATTTAGTCGTATCTCAGACTTTTCGTTTGTCTTTCTCTAAATTATCTGCTCAACCTTATATTTAGCTGTGACGCTCTGAGTATCTTTCCCAGACCTGAGGAAGAGCTGTGTGTAATTTGAAATCTTCTCTGTCTCACCCACTGAAGTTGGTCTAGAAGTAGGCCTCACCTACCTTTGTTTCTCTAAATGATTCAGAGTAAGATCTCAGGATCTTGAATAAGTTTTTATGAGAATAATAAAAAGCTTCCTTTGCTCTTTATTATTTGCACTTAGTGAAATCTTGTTTGATGTTTCTGATTTTTTAAATTTTTTTTTATTTTTGGCTTGTGTCACGAGGCTAAAATAGGGGAAGATACAAACTGGAAGATGGAAGAATGTGGAATTTAGATGCCTGTTGTATTAATTTAGATTAAATTAATGGGCCAAAGGTGTTAACATAATCCAGGCAACTGTCCAATGTTAAACAATATTAAACAAAGTACAGGGTTTGGTATATAGTGACCTCACCATGCTTACTACCATGGAAAATACACATTTAAAAATCCTTTTAACCTTTTATTAAAGATATGAAAAAGAAGAAAAACAGCTAAAGAATTTTGAAGTGTAAAATATTAAGTAAGGCTTTTATCTCAGTAACGTCACTTGTTCTCTTTCTCTTTAGCTGTAGACTGGTGTTAGAAGGAACCCAATACCCCCATTCCCCACCTCCCTGTTTGGCAGTCTCTTAGATGTTAATAACGGTCTTTTTGGGGAAAGGAGAAGAACTTAGTTGAGATGGGCTGGAGATGTCATTGCTGCTACTGTTGTTAAGGTCCAGTTATAGAAGGTTAAGGCCTGTTGTTTGACAGGCTCTTAGATGGTATTAAAAAATGGTAATAACTGTCATCCCATGTAGTGTTTCTAATAGTGCTCTCTACCAACAATATGAAGAAGAGATTGAGAAAACTCATAGAAATGACACCAATATAATACTCGGTGACTTCAATACAAAAGCTGGATGTAGTTTTGAGAATTGATCTGGTATTCTGGACAAATATGGAAATAGTAAAATACATGAAAATGGCCAGTGAATGTTAGAACTCTGCAAGTCAAAATCTGTGTTACCAACACCTACTTTTCTGGCAAAATTACAAGGAAGATAGAGTAGAAACATCCAAGATGAGGGCATTGACACTAATTAGATCTAGTGCTGATCACGCCAGGGACATTGCAACCACTAGGCAGAGTAGGTGGTTGCCTAGAGTGGCAAAATTTGGGGGGTGGCAAAAAACTGAATGAACTATTCATGACACTACATAAGTTAATGAACAGGCTTCAGTAGTGGGAGTGAAAGGTCAATGAGAATGTACAATCAGTATCATAATATTCTCTCTTTTTCATGTAAAATAAATCTAATTATAAATGCAGAATTTTTATTCATACTAATGCACAATATTCATTTTCAGAAGTTAATTGTGTGTGTGGTGGGGGGGGGGGACACAAAGCTGAATGTTCACCACGTTCGGCCACTTGAAAGAAATCGTGTATGTTTGATCTTAACACAGTGCTGACATGCCTTAGTCTGCTGCAAAGTCAGAATTAATGCCAAAAAGATCTACCATAGTAAAACTACCAGTCACCCTCAGATTAATGTCAGTCAAACTAAAGACATAGGGCTGGTCTACATTGGTGGTGGCGGTTGACAGGAGATTTGCAAGCTACATATCGTAGCTTGTGTAACTCCCATCAACGTACTTATGTTGACAGATTGTGGCGTCTTCATGGCACTGCATTGACAGGAGATGCCTTCTCGTTGACACTGCCTTTTGCCTTTTGAGAAGGTAATTGAGTCAACCGGAGAGCGCTCTCCAATCAACTGAGTGGGTCTACATAGACCCACTCAATCGATGCCACTGCATAGATGCCTGGTGCAAAAGCAGTGTAGACATACCCGTAGAAAGATGCAGACTATTCAGTGAAGAAGTTGTAAAAGTAAATTTACCAAAGAACTCAGCCTCCAAGGCTTGGGAAAGCTTAAAAACTAGCCTGTATAATTCTGCTGTCACAGTGTTTGGCAAAAAATGCAAGAAAAATGTAGACTGGTTTGAAGAGCACTCTAAAATGCTTCTATCACTGGTTGAGAACAAAAGGACATTGTTAGCCATCTACAAGAAATCTCCCAGCACCACAGCCTGGGAAACAGGCTCAAAATGCAAAAGGAGGATAAGAGGTGTGCCCAGGATTTCTTCTTCGAGTAGTGTTCCTGTGGGTGCTGCACTCCAGGTGTTGGTGCATCCTTATGCCCTTGATTGGAGATTTTGTCAGCAGTGCCTGTCCAGGCTGAACATGTGCTGTCCCTGTCTCATGGCACCAGTGGTACCCTTTTCAGCATGCGTGCGATCCGACCCCCTCAGTTCCTTCTCAACTGTCCACAGTTCAAGACGGAGCCCACAGCAGCTCTTCTCAGCCTGCTTCAGAAATCGTTAATGGTTTATTTTTCCTTGTTAAAGTTAGTTAGCTCACCTGTAGTTTAAAGTAGTCCTTCCCTTACCAAAAGAAAAAAAGAATTCCATCAGACTTACCCTATAGTTAATAGAAATATCATACCGGGCTCTTCTGGCTTCAAACGGTGTGCCTCAGGCAGGGACACTATGCCGGCTTCAGACGGGCACTCAGAGTGCATCAGATGCCTAGGTGAATGGCATATCACCCAAAAATACATCCATGGCAAGACCGTAAAATCTAGAGAAAGGCCTGATAGGGATCTCTGCCTGAAATGGAGAGGTCTCTGAGACCTGCCTCAGACCCTGGAAAGGGTAACAGGTCTTTGGTTAAGTCTTGAAAAAGGCACTCTACCCCACCTGCAATGGAGCACAGTAAGAGAAGAGGTCACTGGGAATGGACAAAGGAGTTGATACCAAAGAGACTCTAGATTCCTCTGTTACTCTGACTTGCACAACAAGAAAGGACTGTCACTGCTCCACTAAGGAGCTGAGAGATAAAACAAAATAACTCCAATCCAATAGGGAACCATCAAAAGTAAAGGTCCGCAAAATGGTGGTAACTGTCACAACATCGGGACCAAGACAGACCTCAGTGCCACTGAGTGGCACAGCACAGACACATACTGAGTCCATGACATCAGCACCAATTGGACCCGCGGTGCCTATGGCACCGACAACATATGAGGCACCAATGGAGCCGACAGCATCAACGGTTGATGGCACCGACACAAACATCTGCACCAAGAATTGTCACAGAGCAGACTATGAAACCAACACTAATGATGGAGGTGACGATGCTGGCCCCACGAACGCATACTGAAAAGTGCAGGCACCATGAGAAGGTGGAAGAATTCACCACTATATGGGATCAATAGCTCCCCAGTACAGTTTAGTCAGGAGGTACCTATTTCTCCCATCTCCTTTTCCAGTGGCGAGGAGTATGAAGGTGAACAGGCTACCTCTTCCCCCCAACAACTATTAACCAACCAAACACAATTCACAATCTGGACGTCCATCATACCCGTGGCCTGGACCCCCATGGTTCATTCCACCAGTCCCATGTCACATGCACTGGCCTAGATGGGACACCTAGTCTGATTATTCCACATCATAAAGTAGACCATCAACCTACCAGAGATACGGGGAAAGGTCACCTATAGAGCTCCTCTAACAGGACCCTAAACAGCCGGTCCTACAGAAGAACAGGTAGACATTGCAGAGCAAAAGAGAACTCCATCAGCACACAACTCATTTTCTTCACCAGATGAAGCCATAGTTCTCCCACCTCTTATGACTGCAGACAATTTAAAGCCGTTTCAGGAGTTGTTTAAGGGGGTGGCTAACAGCTTGGAGATTCCACTCCAGGAGGTGGCAGCTTCACAACACAAACTATTGAGAATACTGCAGACCTCAGCTTTTTCTAAAAATCGTCCTTCTCATGGATGATGCCCTGAGAGAGCCTGCCAATCACATCTGGCAAACGCCCACCACTATCCCTTCTACTCAGCAAAAGGGCTGATAAAAAGTATTATGTCCCTGCTAAAAATGCCAAGTTCCTCTTCACTCACCCAGCTCCTAACTCACTGGTCATAGAAGCTGCTACCCAGAGGAACAAACAACAACATAACAGATCAACACCATACAATAAAGAGGATGAAAGACTAGAGTTACTTGGCCGGAAAGTCTACATCTCAGCTACACTACAATTGAGGGTAGCAAATTATGCTTCTTTGTTGTCAAATTATGATCACAACAATTACATAAAGATATCTTAATTTATTGATTGCATCCCTGAGGATAGAAAACAAGTTTCAGTCCCTCATAAAAGAAGAACAGTTGGTTGCGAGAACCGCATTACAGGCTTCCCTCAATGTTGCAGACACCGCAGCTAGAACAGTGGTAACTGCAGTCGTCATGCACAGGGCGTCATGGCTCCACTCCATGGCCCTTCCTTAACAACTACAAGTGATGATTGAGGATCTTCCTTTTGATAAAGCGAAGCTCTTTGCAGATAAGACCAATGATGTCATGCATTCCATTAAGGATTCTAGGGCTTTGCTCCACATGCTCAGAATCTACACACCTGCAACAAGAAGGAGAACCTTTAGGTACCAACCATATAACTCTAGGTATCAACACTACCAGCAAAACAGACGATATGAGCAACCATGCTCCAGACAAAGACCCCAGCGCCGCCAGCAGACAAACCAATAGCCATTGACATCTCAGGCTGCCCTCTTAAACAAAAATTTTGTGAATTTGGTCAAGTATCTGCACAACCATCCCCACTCGCCACAGCTGGAGTCCATAACATCCACCATCTTTTTCAAACAGCACCTACACCCCTTTTACCAACACTGGGCGAGCATAACAATTGACAAATGAGTAATAGAAATCATCTGCTTTGGGTATACTAATCCTTTTACCTCCATGTCTACAATCCAAGCCCCTTCCCCATCCTTCTTCAGGGACCCATCTCACAAGCACTTTCTGCAACAGGAGGTAGAACATTTACTCCAAATAGGTGCCATAGAGCATGTCCTCTTCCAATAGAGAGGTAGAGCCTTCTATTCCCATTATTTCCTCACCCAAAAGAAAACCAGAGGACTTAAGAAAACTGAACAAATTTATAATGGTACAGAAAATCAGGATGGTCACTTTGGCTACTATATTACCAATGCTGGAAAAGGGGAATTGGTTTGCAGCCCTCGACATTCAGGATGCATATTTCCACATTACCATTCACCAAGCTCACAGAAGGTTCCTAAGATTCACACTAGGCAACAACCGTTATCAATATGTAGTGTTACCTTTTGGCCTTTGTATTGCTCCAAGGATTTTCTCCAGGATACTTGCCATCATAGCCACCTACCTTCGCAGGTTAGGGATTACTATATTCCCCTAACTGGACGATTGCCTGATAAAGGCACATACATGGGAGTGGTTCAAACAATTCACATGACAAGGACATTATTTCATACGCTAGGGCTGATGATCAACTACAAGAAATCTACCCTACATCCTATGCAACAACTAGAATTTATAGGTGTGTACCTGGATTCTCTCACTGCCAGGGCATTCCTACCAAAAACCAGATTCAACACCATTGTGAACCTGGAATTTATAATAGAAAACAGCCCACCTTGAATGTATGCACATGCATCCAAATGCTGGGGCACATGGCAGCCACTACATCTGTAGTACAACATTCATGATTGCATATGCGAGCCCTCCAAATGTGGCTTGCAACAGTTTACAAAACGTGTTAATGCCAAAAAAGATCAAGCAATCGTTAAAATGGTGGATACAGCCCAGCAACCTTCTAACAGGGATTCAGTTCATAAGAGAAACACCCTTTATCATGATCACTATGGATGCATCACTAATTGACTGGGGAGTGCCCCTACAAGAACACACCATTCAAGGAAAATGATCAACACAGGAAAGGAAATTGCATATAAACCTGCTGGAGTTACAGGTGCTGTCTGCAACACCTGTTGGCATTTCCTATCTTTCATAGCAGGAAAAACTGTAAAAATTATCACGGACAACATGGCGTGTATGTTCTATATCAATCGGCAAGGAGGGGCAAGATCCAACTCCCTATATTACGAAGTGATAAGGCTATGAAATTGGTGCATTGGCCACAGTATCACACGTCAGGGGCATACTTATCTGGTATTCAGAACACCACCGCAGACAATCTGAGCAGACAGTTCAGCAACAATCATGAGTAGGAATTGCACAACAAAGTCCTAGAAAACATATTCCAACAATGGCGTTATCCCACAATCAATCTATTTGCAACAACAATGAACCATAAGTGCTGTTACTTCTGCTCAAGAACGGGTCTGGGCAGAGGATCGATGGGAGATGCATTCCTCATCAACTGGAATACAATTCTCCTTTATGCATTCCCATTCATGCCCATGATAGCCAAAGCCATACACTAAATACACAAAGACAAAGCAAAGGTGATAATGATAGCACCAGCATGGCCGAGACGAACATTGTTTACTTACCTGACACGAATGTTGATTCGCACACCAATCTCTCTCCCACTATTCGAGAATTTCCTCTCCTAGGACAAGGGATGCATCATCTGCCCACATCTGAAGAAGTTACATCTAACAGCATGGTTCCTAACTGGTTCTGACAAAGAGAACTACAATGCTCAGAACCAGTGAGGCATATTTTACTGAATAGCAGAAAACCTGCCACTAGAAAAACTTACCTTCAGAACTGGTGTGGATTCTCTTTATGGTGTCAACAGAGACAAATCAATGCAACAGTAGTGCCTATCCCCATCCTACTGGACTACCTCCTGGAAATAAAAAAAGCAGGACTATCAATGAGCTCATTTAAAGTACACCTAGCTGCTATTACTACCTTCCACAATCTCGTAGATGATACCACAGTCTTTGCACATACAACATTTTGAAATGTTTCGTGACTGGTATACAAAATGCGTACCCTGATATACATCTGCCCACAGTACCTTGGAACCTCAATCTAGTACTAAGGATCATCATCAAGCCACCATTTGAGTCCTTAGTGATTTGTTTGTTATTGCACATGTCAATGAAGGCATCATGTCTAGTAGCAATTACATCAGCATGATGCGTAAGTGAGCTCAGAGTGCTTATGGCCCACCCACGGTACACAATATTTAAAAAACATAAGGTGACGCTATGACCTCATCCGAAATACCTCCTCAAAGTATCATAAGCATTCCACCTTAACCAAAGCATTCATTTACCTATGTTTTATCCAAAACCCCATGCTAATACATGGAATGCAGCCCTCCATATGCTGGACGTCAGATGAGCTATCACATTTTATCTAGAAAGAACAAAACCTTTTATGATCTCTCCCAAACTTTTTGTGTCCATTACAGAATGTTCCAAAGGCAACGCCATATCCACCCAAAGGCTATCAAAGTGGATAGAAAAGAAAAGAAGATGAAAAGAGGGTTATTCACCTTGTGCAGTAACTGACATTCTTTGAGATATGTTCCTGTGGGTACTGCATTACCCACTCTCCTCTCCTCTACTTTGGAGTTGAGCATTATGGCTCTTTGGTAGAGAAAGAACAGAGGGGGTAGGGTCGTGCATGCACCGAAAAGGGCGCCAATGACGCCACGAAACAGGGACAGCGCATGAGTGACCCAGATGGACATTGCTGACAAAATCTCCAATCAAGGACGTGCCAACAGCTGGAATGGAGCACCCACAGGGGGACACATCTTGAAGATCATCAATTACTGCACAAGGTGAGTAAACCTCTTTTTTGGCTGAAACTCTGATGATATTCAGAAAGCAACTGACGCAGGTGATAACCGTGGAATGTACAAAGGCATCAGATGAGCACTTGGTCCAGTAAAGAAGAAAACCGCTCCACTGAAAGATTTAAATGGAAATATAATTACTGATAAACAAAAACAACTTGAGCATTGGAATGAACACTGGAATTCTATACTCCAGTGAAACTGAAATCAAACATGAGTAGCTCGAAGGATTACCACAGTTTGAAGTTATGATGGATTTGGACAACGAGCCTAAATTAGAAGATTTACATTAAACCATTGAATGGATTCCTGGGAACAAGGCATCCAGCAATGACTGCTTGCCTGCTGAAATTTATAAGTGTGCTAACAATGAACTATTCCAAAAGCTCCATGAAGTTATACTACTCTGCTCGAAAGAGGAAGTGGCACTGCAAGATTTCAAAGTTGCTCGATTTGTACAATTATACAAAAACAAGGGTGATAGAAGTGGTTGTGACAGCTATAGAGATCTTCCTTTTGAACAGTGTCAGAAAGGTTATCACTTGCATTATGCTGTCTAGGCTGCAATCTCTAGGTGAAAGAATCTATCCTGAAAGTCAATGCGGTTTTTGCTCAGGACACTGCACCATTGATATTTTCAGTCAAGCAACTGCAAGAGAAGGGTAGAGGGAAAAAAAACACCACAAGCCTAGTTGATCTGATGAAGGCCTTCGATGCAGTCAACAGACAGGGCCTTTTTATTGTTCTGAAGAAACTGGGTTGTCCTCCCAAATTGTTGAACATCATTCAATCATTACATCAAAGTATGAGGGCAACTGTAATATATGAAAACATGGAATCAAATGCCTTTGACATCAACAACTAGGTGAAACAGATGTGATTTAACATCCACTTTTCATTCCTAATTTTTCATGCATTTAAGGACAGCATTGATGGCATTTATTTTTGAACCAGACTAGATGGATATTTTTTCAGCATTGCAAGGTTTAAAGCGAAAACCAAGGTGAAAGAGCTGGTTCTGAGAGATTTCCTGTTTGCGGATGACATAGCCTTTGGTTGCCCACAGTGAACCTTCCTTGCAAAATCTCTTGGCAGATTTCCTGTGTCATGCAAGAGCATTGGGTTGACAATTAGTTTCAAGAAGACTGTGATCATGTACCAAAGGGTGGAAGAACCAATGCCTGGCATCACTCTGGAGGGCAAATATCTTGGCATTTACAGCTTTTGCTACTTGGCTTCTGTGATCAGCAGGAATCTTGACCTTCAGACTGAACTGACTAATAGAATAAAAAAAGCAGCTAAGGTTTTTGGGCTATTACAGAAACGTGCATGGAATAACAGCAAACTATCGACTAAGGTGAAGATGCGAATCTACAAGACTTCTGTGCTGTCATCCCTGCTTAATGGTTCAGAAACATGGATATGCTAGGCACATCAGGAAACTTAACATCTTCCACATGAGATACCTGCACAAGATCCTGAAAATAAAGTGGGAAGACAAAGACAGAGGTGCTGGAATATGCAGATTTAACGCACTTAGAAGCTACTATCAAGAAGATGAGGTTGAGATGGCTTCGTCATGTTAGGAGAATGGGAAGAGATCATATCCCTAAGAATATTTTGTACAGCAAGATTTGAGATGACTCTAGACAGCAGGCTTGCCCTTTATGACAGTACCACAATGTCTGCAAAAATTATATGAAGTCATTCAACATAAATGTAGTAAACTGGGAGGAGCGCAGCAGTCTGGAGGGAATATCTGGCAGAGGGTGCAGTTCGATACGAAGCGGCTTTGATCCAGAGGATGGAAACAAAGTGAGAAAGAAGAAAGCAGCACGCTGTAATCTTTGACTTCAACTCAGACAACACATGGATCTGTGAAATTTGTAATAAACTGTGTTGCTCCCTAATTGGATTTGTCAGCCATAAGCAGATTCATCAGGCACCTGACTAGACCTTTTATGCATGATTCAGTGGATTGACAGTTGTCTATACAGGTGGTGTTTGGGATTCACTTGGAGTTGGTAAGGGGTGGTAATGTAATTTGGGTCCCTCTCCCCCTGGCCCTGTCTCTATCAGATCAGGATGAAGAAGGCCTGGGGTCCCAGGAAATGTTGGGGATGGCAGCCATGATGGTGAAGCTTACCCCAGTAGTCTTCTTGCTGTTTGTTCTTCTTTTTGTTCTTTTGTATTTTTCTAACAAAATCTCTTCTTTATTTTTTAAGGACCCCAAAAAGGGAATTATAGGTGGAATATCCCATTCCCTTATTATTTTGTCCACAAATTAGACTTATATCTGACATGTGGATTTTAGCTCATTAACTTCTAGCACCACATCTCCTGTTTTTTAAACATCATAATTTCAATGCAGCCTTTGAATAATCTCAACTGGACATTTTTGTTTCGATTAATTCAGTTATTCTGTTTCCCTTTCATACCTTTTCTCCAACAGCATTTGTTGTTATAGGTTATTGTAACATCTTATTAACTTTTACATACTTTTTACAGTTGAGCTCACAATTTGGATAAATTTGTAGGCCCAGTTGTTACAACATTCCTGAGTTTGAAAATGATGGGCTTGGTTATTCTTGTTTCACCTTGCATTTCAAGGACAGTGTGATCAGGATCAGTATGTTAACTGGATCAACACATTATTCTGGGAGGTAGTTACTGTGGCAGAAAAAAGACTAATGATGTAACTTCATTTTTATTAGCTAGGGATGTTGTTCTACTTCCATAAATAATATGAATGGGAAAATTATCCCAAGGGATATAAGTTTTGACTTTATCCTCCAGAAAGGTCACTGATAATTACAGCTTAACATTTTAGAGAAAAGGTATTCAGATATGTCTCTGTGTGTTCATTTTCCACAGATCTGTGTGCAGGGGGTATCAAATAGTGTGTATAGTAGAAAACTATTGTCTGAAATAGTGCTGCTTGTTTTGGTATATTTTGAGAAGGCAGGATGAGGAAAGTCTTTCAGTTAAAATGTTCCCCAGATTACTGCTCCCTCCAGCTCCTCCTAAACCAGCTCCTCCTAAACCTTTTAATACAACAGCCCACAGTGACTCTCCTTTGGCTGAGGAAGGTTGGTTAGAACTTTTAAGAGCCCCACAACGCTGCTCGTAGACTGGAGTCCAAGTATTTTCATTTTGAATTCATCGGTGTTTTTTGGTAGATTCATGGACTGTCAACATCCAAATGTGTTAAAGAGCTCACTGTAAAAGAGTGGAATGAAGGTATCGCTTCTTCCAAGTTTTTCAGAGGAGATCAAAAAACTAGTTTGTTTTTGAGTTTTCAGCTCTGATTTATATTGCAATGAAAAAAACCACTTGAACTTTGTTTGGAATTCCTGCTTGTTTACATATGGATACAAATCCCACCTGCATGCCCATATCTGCCAGTGTGGTGTGGTGTTTTTTAATATATGATTGACTGACTGACTGACTGACTGACTACAAAATATACATTATCATGCCCCAAGACAGATTTTTCAGGAGAATCTTGAATCAATTTTAATAAATATAAAGAATCAAGTATTTGATATGTACTAGGCCACTTTTTCGCATAGTTATAAGTGTATAATCCCATTGGGGTGCGTGGGTGAAACAGAAGGCAGAATTTGACCTACTGAGCCTTTTATAGGTTATGGAAATAATCTGTCTGATTATTTTTAAAATTAGATTAAAACACATTGATTATTAGGTGGTAGAATCTGTTTTTCCTCCTGGGAAGTACGTGGCTTCTCCTTTGGCTGTTCTGTTAACATAATTATGGAATTGATATTACTACATCACCCCGCAAGCATGGCTTTTATGCTTTTTAGCTTTTTATGGCTATTTTACTCTACTGTAATCCATTCAATAGATGTTCATTTATACTTACGTGTGGGAAAAATCAGAACCCAAGAAGAGTCCCTTAGTGGTAAAGAGATGTTTTTGCTTTTAGAATGCATGTTGTTATACTCAACCTTGGTATGACTTTGCCAGTGAGTGATTTGTCAACCAAAACACAGCCAGTGCCATTTGTTAATTTCAAAAGCTCACTTGGAAAGAAGTAAAAATAGATTTGGAAACTGGTGCAAAAATACAGTTTCACACTGTTCTTCATTTCAAGGCCCAGGAGCCAGTGGTGGAGCCCATCGACCCTAAGTGCAGCTCCCTGACTAATAGTTTATATTCTAGTTGATTTTATTTTTAATAGTAGAATATGTACTGAACCTATCCAAGTCCACCTTCTTTACACATCACATTGACCAGATGGTACAATGTGCGCCAATAAGTACATCTAAGTATATCTGTTGTATAATAACCGTAATATTACCATAGCAACCAACATAGATCTTGATGTGTTCAACCATTTGTGTCGCATATTGTTTTTTGGCCCAGTGAGTTACTGGAAAGAATGGATAGATTCTTAATTCTGTTGAAGAAAAAATCAGAAAGTGAAACAGGGAAAAAAGCAGATAAGAACGTAACTGTGCATATTAATAAAATGAACAAACAAAAGTTTTAGTTAAACGAGTTGTTCTGTAACATTACATAATTAAGGAGTAGCAAGCAATGTGTTAATTTAGTAGTTGATGTGGCTGTCACATTGAAGGTTTTTTGCCAAAGTGGCCCTCACTTGAAAAATAGTGAAGATCAATGAAGATCAGATTCCAATTCATTTCCTTAAGCAAATGTAAGATCTTTACCTAAAGGATTTTTCTAATTGATGCTGATTCATATTATTGATTTTTGATTTGTGCTTTCAACTATTCCAAACATCTGAATCACTAGGAATTAGAGTAAATACTTTATCTATAATTAAGGATGAGTCTGTTCTTTTACTTTTTGGCCAAATAACAAATGATAGATATCTGTATTTGTCAGGTACTAAATCTGAATTTGAAATTAATGCCCTGTAGACCATGTTAATTGCTGCTGTGTCTGTGAGATCTGGAATCCCTTAGCAAGTGTGCATTTGCCAGTAACTAAGGCTTTCATAGTGTAAAATTCATTAATCAGCAGCTTGTATAGTTGAGCCAACAGGAGAAAAAAATCTGGAGTGTCACTTCTTTGAATCACAAGTGGTAGCAAAGACAGCCAGTGCATTTGGTGGGAGCCTGTGCATGTATGTGTAAGAGGCCATCAAAAGCCCATGTTTCACTAATAAGACTGTTTTAGGTGTCCAATTCTAAGATGGACAACAGGCCGCATGTCTTATACAGTAACATCTGCTTTATATTGTTCATCTCTCTGACATTGGTGGGGAGAATTGGAGATAGCACAGGTCTTTGAAACCAAAGAGGGGCTAAAAATCACCTTCTTGCTGTTTCCCTCAAAATCCCCTCATTCCTGTCCCAAACATTAATTATTCCTTATTAGTTTGGAATTGGTTAGTCCACTGCATCTCAGCCTCCAAAAGAAATGGACAACAATCTCTTAACTGATTGTAGGTGCAATCAGATAGATACATATCTAAATGCCTTTACTTAACACCTTCAGTTTTTTGCTTAAACAACTTTTTCCCATGACATTGATCATGGACATATTGCAGAATGGGAGGGGAAGTTGGAGATGAGCAGAGAATGAGTAGGGAAACAGAAAAACTCTCCAATGAAGATTGATTGAAAAGACTGGAAATGTATGCCTTAGAAAAGAGATAAATAAGAATGGAAATGAGAAAAGTATACAAAGTAATGAACAGAGACGGTAGATCAGGAACTTCTTTCTAGTCATCCTCACAAAAATGAGAGATGTTCAATGAAATTTGAAGGTAGCAAATAAAAAACTGAGAAAATAATTTTTTTTCCCTGTAAGAAGGCGCTGCGGCATCCCCCGGAGTTGGGACCCTAGGGAAGGCCGCAGCTACCCGGCCGGAGAGATGCCCCAGTAGGCAAATCTGCTCAGTAACAGGGTGGTTGGGCTGTGATAGGGCCAGCCAGCCAGTCCGCCCGGCAACCGCCAAACCAGACCGTTATAGGGCCACCCGGCCAGACCAACCGGCAGTGGGGGGGCGGAGCCCCTGCAGGAAGGGGCAGTATAAAAGCCAGGCCACAGACCTCAGTAGGGGGAAGGCAGCTGCAGGAGGTAGACGTGCTGCCCCGCTGCCAGGGGCCCAAGCCCAGCTGGAGCCTGCCAGAGGCGAGGGATACCCGCCGCTCTGGACAGTGGCCCTGCCGGCTTCCTGACCTTCCCCGCTACAGGGAGTGGGTAGGGCCTTGAAACCGGCCCACGGACCCCAGTGACTGGCCTGCACTCCCAGAGTCCCGAGCCTGGCCTGAGGAGCCCAAACAGCCCTGATGGGAGGCCCCTCTGGAGGCCGGGCTGGGCTTAGATGAGCTGCCCGCCGCTGACCCCCCAGAGGCTGGACCTGACCTTGAGGAGCTACCGGACGCTGAGAGACCCCGCAAATCCTGTGACCTAGAGGAACTGCCCCTCGCGGAGGACCTCCCCACCCTACCACCCCTCGATGAGGAGGGACTGGTAAGCCAGCCATGGGCCAAGTACCCGTATGGCCTGCAGGAAGCAGGTACCTGGGAACTTGGGGAGGAAGTAGCCCAGGGACGGCCAGACTCAGTGGCTGAGTTAGGGGCCCGGTCCCCATGGCGTGTTGCGGCAGGAGCCCCGCCGACTCGGAGGCAACATGTGTGCCACTGCTATGGCCCTGGGTTGGGACGCAGTGGAGATGGGTGGGCCTGCGTCCCTCTCCCCCTCTCCCTAGCTGCCCCGGAGGAAGAGTCCTCCCCCCTCAGCTGGACGGCTGGACATCTACTTGCCTCATCTCCTTCCAAAGAGAGAAGAGCGTCAGACCGCTGGCCCGCCCGCCCTGCCGGAGGGCTGGGCGTCAGACTGTGTGCGGGTGGAAACCCGTGATGGACTAATAGCTATTCTCCCCGTGTAAGAAGGTGCTGTGGCATGCCCCGGAGTTGGGATCCGAGGGAAGGCTGCAGCTACCCGTCCAGAGAGGACGACCGGTGACATTCCCACACAACACACAGTTAACCAGCGGAACATCATGCAGGCCAAGAGCCTAGCAGACTTTAGAGAGAGTGGAGACAATTATATGGACAACAAAAATATCCAGGGTTGTTACAGGAAACATTAACAATTTGGAAGGGATATTAATCCTTGTGCTTGAGGGCCTAAGCCAAACTCTAACTATTGAGGGTTTGGAAGAAACTTTCTCTAGAGACAGGTTATCCAATGACTGCCTCCTGCAGTCTGTCTTCTAGTTTCTTTGGAAACACCCAGCACTGTGTCCACTGTTGGAGACACAACACTGGACTAGATGGACCACTGGTCTGAGTATGGCAGTTCTTGTTTCCTTTGAGGGTGCTAATTTGGAAGACTTCTTTAAAATTAGTCCAAAAATGTTTAAATATTAAACCTAACTTCAACATAAAACTAATTTATGAGTGAGCTTTCTCATGTTTCTTTCTCTGAATTCTTTAGGAGTACACTGCCTTCTCCCTGACTAGTTTGTAATTTTGTTGATAATTCATAAATGCTAACATACTGTTTAGCTATGATTTATATTGCAAACTTTGACTCCTCAGATTCCTTAGGTAGTTCAGCACCAAGGACAGGGTTACATGCTTTAGTTTGGGTTCAAGATCAGTGCTAAATGTATCTTGTTTAGGTCTCTATATCATGTTGTTGGGAGGAGTTGATTGTTCCATAAAGAGTGAAAGCACAATACTGTATAATAGTGCTAGGAGTGTGCTACAGACCCCCAGGGATCTGATTTGGATATGAATAGAGATATCTTTAATATTATTAATGAAATAAATGCTTCTGGGAATTGTGTGATTACATGAGACTTTAATTTCCGAGATCTAGATTGGAGAACTAATGCTACTAATAACAGGAAGGTCCAGATTTTCAATGATGTGATAGCTGACAGATTTCTTCACTAAATAGTCACCGAACCAACAAGAAGTGAGGCCATTGATTTAGATTTAGTATTGAGGATGCCATAGAAGAACTGATTGCACAGGACATCCTTGGTTTGTGTGATCATGAGTTAATTCAGTCAAAAGTAACTGAAAAGATAAACAAAACTAAGTCTTCAGCTAAGGTCTTTTATTTCAAAAGGGTAAATTTTAATAAGTTGAGGTAATCACTTAAGGAAGTGGACTGGACTGAAGAAGTCAAAGATTTGAATATGTAGGAGGCTTGGAATTACTTTAAGTCAAAGTTGCAAAAATTGTCTGAAGTCGGCCTCCCAAGCAAGGGGAAAAATTCCTAGAGAAGGGTTGTAGACCAAACTGAACGAGCAAGCGTCTCAAACAGGTTATTAAGAGAAAGCAGAAAGCCTATATGGAATGGAAGATGGGGTGGATCAACAAGGAAAGCTACCACTTGGAAGTCAGAAAGTGTAGGAAAAACATGAGCATTGTCAAAAGCCAAGAAGAATTGGACCTTGCAAAGGACATTAAAACCAATAGTAAAAGGTTCTATAGCCATATAAATAAAACAAAAACAGGAAAGAAGAATTGGGACTGCTTAGCGCTGAGGATGGGTGAAGTTTAAAAATAATCAGCACCTAAATAAATACTATGCCTCAGTTTTTAATAAGGAATGAGGAGATTAAGGGTAGTGGGAGCGTGGCTAATGGAAATGAGTCTGTGGAAGTAGAAATTACCACATCCAAGGTTGAAGTCAAACTCAAACAGCTTACTTTGACCAAATCGGGGCCCTGGGTAAGCTCCATCCAAGAATATTAAAAAAACTTGCACATGAAATTGCAAGCCCAATGCAAGGATTTTTAATGAATCTGTAAACTTGGGTTCATACCATATGACTGGAGGAGTGCTGATATAGTACATATTTTTAAGAAAGGGAAAAAAAATGATCCAGGAAACTACAGACCTGTTAGTTTGACCTCAATTGTATGCAATGTCTTGGAACAAATTTTGAAATACAAAGTAGTTAAGGACATAGAAATAAATGATCATTGGGGTAAAATACAACATGGTTTTATAAAAGGTAGATTGTGCCAGACCAACTTACCTTTAAGAAGATGATTGTTTTTTTAGACAAAGGAAGTGCAATACATTTTATCTACTTGGATTTCAATAAGGCATTTGATATTGTTCCACATAGGAAATTATTAGTTAAATTGGAAAAGATGAGGATTAATATGAAAACTAAAAGGTGAACAAGGAACTGGTTAAAGGGGAGACTACAGTGGGTCATACTGAAAGGTGAACTGTCAGGCTGGAGGGAGGTTACTAATGGAGTTCCTCGGGGATCGGTCTTGGGACCAATCTTATTTAACATTTTCATTAATGACCTTGGCACAAAAAGTTAGAGTATGTTAATAAAATTTGTAGATGACACAAAGTTGGTAGGTATTTCCAGTACAGAGCAAGATCAGAATATTGTATAAAGATTTGAAATGATAGAAATGGGATGAAACTTAATAGTGCTGAGTGCAAGGTCATGCACGTAGGAACTAACAACAAGAATTTTTGCTATAAGCTGGGGACATGTCAGTTAGGAATAACATAGGAGGAGAAAATCCTGGTGTATTGGTTGATCACAGGATGACTATAAGCCACCAATGTGATGTGGCCATGAAAAAGAATAATGCAGTCCTAGAATGCATCAGGTGATGTATTTCCAGTAGAGCTAGGGAAGTGTTAGTACCATTATACAAGGTACTGAATGGGACCTGATCTGGAATACTGTGGGCAATTCTGGTCTCCCATGTTTAAGAAAGATGAATTCAAATTGGAAGAGGTGTAGAGATGTCCTAGGGTGATCCAAGGAATCAAAAACTTACCTTATGAGAGGGGATTCAAAGAGTTTGGCTGTATATTCTAACCAATAGAAGGCAGGCTGAGGGGAGATATGATTGCTCTTTATAAATACATCAGAGGGATAAATACCAGAGAGGGAGAAGAGTTATTTAAGTTATGCACCAGTGTTGATACAAGAACAAATGGATATAAATAGCCATCAACAAATTTGGGCTTGAAATTAGATGAAGGTTTCTACCACTAGTAAAGTGAAGTTCTGGAATAGCCTTCCAAGAGGAGCAGCGGAGGCAAGAAACCCAGCTGGCTTCAAGACTGAGCTTGATACATTTATGAAGGGGATGATATGATGAAACTGCCTGCAATGGTATATAGCCTATCTGAGACTGCTAGCAGCAAATATATTCAACAGCTGGTGATGGGACACTAAATGGGGAGGGCTCTGAGTTTTTACAGAGACCTTCTTTCCTGGGTGTCTGGCTGGTTGTTCTTGCTGACATGCTCAGTGTACAGATGATTGCCATATTTGGACAGGATCTCTTGGCTACCAACCCCTGCGAGAACCCCCGACGGGTGCCCCAGGCTACCTCTAATACTGATTAATTACCTGACTACTAGACCTCTTGTGCACCCCTTGGCCATGTCTCTGGACTTCCCTGAGTCAACTTCGGTCATTGTACGGTACATTGTATATTACAGTATTCAAGTTTTTCTCTGTTTCTTGAAATCAAAGAAGTTTTCAGACTTCACAGTTATTTCAGTTGTAGCCTGAGACAGGTCTTGCTATTAACTACGATTAGGAGAGTTAGTCTGAGATGGTTGAAATAAAAACTGTCCTTACCAAAGAAGTGAAACTAAATGCAACAAACCCCATCTTTGGGCCAATAGGAGCTCCAGAGACACTTACAGATCCTTCTGCAAATCTAGATTTTTGTGTGTGTGGTTTTTCTTGTTTTTTTGCTGCTATTAATATTCCTTAGTAAATAAATGTGAGGCATCAAATGTCAGAATCAAAATGTTCCTTGGCTCTACCCTGCCCTTTTTGGACAAGGGTATTGAGAAAGTGACAAGTTCCAGAGGGGTAGCCATACAGTCTATATAGAGCAAAAACAACGAGAGTCCTGTAGCAAGACTAAAGTACTACAGGACTCTCGTTTTTGAGAAAGTGACAGTGAGTCAACTGACAGTATCTAGGTTCTCAGATTTCTTTATTCCCTGTTGACTTGGCTCAGGTCTGTGTATGATATACAGACTGTGTTGCTCTTGCTGGTTGATGAACCCCTCCTAGAAGTGAATAAAGATCAGTTGACGGTGCTCTTTGCTGAACTGAGTGCTGATCCTGACTTGGATGGAAAGGGTTATTTTTGAGTGTTTCTGTTCCTTCCTTTCAGAGAGATCCCAGAAGGTGAAGTTGAATAATTTTCCACACTAAGATATTTTTATCTTCAGCAGTTCTGCTAGGTAGGTTCTGTTCTCTCACCACTGCTGCTTAACATGCCTTAAGGGAGCTGGAGCAAATCATGGTTTGGGGCTACGGTGTTATTGCTATGCCGATGATGTGGCAGTCTGCCTTCCTTTCATTAGACCCAAGTGGTAACTTCCCAATGTTAGACTGAGACAGAGACTTGGACAAAGGTAAGCTGGCTGCACTCTGTCCAGATAATTTGGAGATGCTGATCATTGGTTTGTGGTAACAATTACAGTGTTTGGCAGAGATATACCTTCTCTTCCCCTTCAGCATCTGCCATCGCCAACTTTTGTGAATGTTTGTCCACTTTTCCTCAAGAGGGTTGGCATTCCAAGTTTATTTTTTGGAATCCTGAATGGTGAAGGTGGCTTTGGTGGTAAATAGTGCATATTTTCATCTGTGCTTGGTGCAATGGCTATGAACATTTCTTTTGGATGAGGCCTTTACCATAGTTATCCATTTTGTTCTGTCTGGCTTGGATTCCTGTAATGGGCTGCTCATGGGTCTATACTTATAGGTCACTTGGAAATTTCAGCTGGTGCAGAATATGACAGCTTATTTACTTAGTAGGATTATCTTCAGAGATCAATAGACTACTCTAGCTTCACGTTCTCTCAGGTTTCAGTTGAAGGAACTTTATAATGAACAGTGGTTCAGGTCATAAATACATCGCTGGCCACCTCTTTATCTTGCATCTCTGCAACAGCTGAGGTCTAACTATCTACATAAGTGTTTTTAGTGTGCCAGTCACCATAGTGTATAGATACCACATACAAGAATTAAAGTCTCTGCCTTAGTCAAAGAAGGACCATGTTGTTTCCCCCACCCATGGAGGAAATGTATTCCATAGATAGGGTTTCTTAAGAGGGAGATCTGTTGCTTGCCAATTAGGAGGTTTTATGGTATTATGGTAAGGCCTCTGCAAACAGATATGTTGCATTACCTTTTAAAGAAGGGAATATATGCACTCATCCCTCCTGACCTTCCATAGTAGGAGTGCATATCTAGCTAACCTAGCTCTGTGTTCTTCAACCTGCATTATCTCTGTTGTTGATGGTATTCTTAAAGTAGTGTAGAGAGGGTAGGTTTTTTAGGTAGTCAGTCCATAGCCCCCAAATTTCATCCAGTGATAGATGGGGAGCTGGTTTAATGCACAAGGCACTAGTGTGATTATTTTCCCTTCTCCCACCCCTCACCTACTGGCTCCATTTTGGAGACATATGGCTGCATGTTTTATAAGGTGCAGCTTCCACTGTAAGTAGAAAGCTGGGAGTAGAGAACTTGCAGCACCTCTTTGTAGAAGTGACAAAGGTGTGGACCACTGTGGTCAGGTCTACCTCTGAGGAAGCAGTTAAAATCCTGCCACATAGAGATGGAAAAAAGTTATTTCTGGCCCTGTTGCAACTATGGAGTCCAAGCATACAGATGTATATGAATTTGAACATGCACCTAGAAGTATGGGGTATAATTCAAAGGTAGAAATATTCCAGTTGACTCAAGTAGACTTTGGATTCAGCCCATAATGAATAGGTTTGAATCCTGAAAAATAAATAAATATAAGTAATTTAGGCAGAAGACCTTTTTCATGAATGTGTACAGTTTGCCATCTTGGTTGATCCATGTGATGCTCACCTACTTTATATTTCTAAAAACAACCTGATGAAATGCAATTAAAGGATTATTATTATAATGAAGCTATTTGTAAATGAGTTAACAAAAACATTACTTTGCTATACACATCATTGAGTATGGGTCATTAAACAGGATGGTAAATATCTTTTGATACATCTTTCTTTAGTTGGCAATTTGCAAGCTATTTTCATTTCCATGTATATGCATTATGAGGGGATAGAAATAAACAGTAATTAAAATAACTTCTTTTCCTGAGGGATTTGTCCCCTTCATTTTTCTTATGCACTTGCTATGTTATATTTCCTTAGTTAAAAAGTATGCTTTTAATCATTTTATAGTAGTGTATTTGCTTTTCTTTTTTGGGCTCTGTATCATTTTATTTTATAATGTTTTTTCAAAAATATATAACCTAAAAATAAACATAGTAAAGATTTCCTGTGGTCCAAACCTTACCATTCAAGATCATTCTGGGAAAGATGCCTTAGTCCCAATCCTGAAATTACTTACACATGCTTAACTTTAAACATGGAAGTAGTTCCTTTGAAGTCAGACTGCTCCATGTTTAAAAGTATGTGCATAAGAATTTGCAGGTTTGGGACCTTAATTATGAGCATTCAATCTGTTATATGCAGAACAAATTTAAAGTTTTAGAATATCTAAAGGATAGCTTTCTGGTTGGGGATATGTTTTCTTCTAACAAATCTAGAAGAAAAACGTGGTCAAAACCAAGGTCTATAGATTGCATGAAATTGATCATGTGAGATATACCACACACAGTTCTTTTACAGCATATACTACTATTTATTCATGCATATTTAGGTGAAGGAGTAGTGTGAAAGTAGCAAAAACTCACATCTTAAATATGTTGGCACTACTTAACAGTGTTTTGGTTAGTAAATTTGCAGTTGTGAATAAGAGTGTTTAATATGTGACACTCTATTTTCACATCTGTCTGTTTTAACTTTAAATCTTGTTCTGAATTATGACAAATTTACTTCTAAAAAGGTGATTTCCCTCTCCTGTCCCCAGAGAAGAGCTATTAACTTCAATAAAGAGTTGCTACGACCATTGCTCTCATTTTTCAAACTGAATCAGAAATCCTCTTGGCTGTTTTGGGTGATCTGGTAGCACAGACTTTTTTTTAAAAAAAAGTTGAGGGTACAGGGGAAAAATAAATAGAAAAGCTAGAGACAAAGGTGATGATTTCATAGATTACGGGGCAATGGAGATAAGGGGGAAAATGTAGAGATCAGAAGCAAAAAGGAAGAGGACAATGAAATAAGAGAAAAAAGTGTGGGAGGAAATAAAGTGGCCTGCTCTGTCACATGCAGGCATTAGTGTACAAGGCTCCTAGAAATACCAGTAGAAGCATAATTTTTCACACTGGGATGAGATTGTAACCTCCATTTTTTATCCTGTTCTTTTTTTTCACTCTTCCAAAATGTTTTTTTGCCTAGGATTTTTTCTCTGATTCTTACTTCCCCTCTGGAGCTAGGGACTTGCTCTACATGACCGTGACTTCCTGCAGCAGCTATATTTCACTGGAAAAGTAAAACTGTCAAACTTTTACTGTCAGCTGTAAAATTTGTATGTGCAGGTGGTAGGTCTTTCTTGGAAACTAACCAATGAACTTGAAACTCACATCCAGCAGAGAGGGAACAGATCAGGATGAAATGAATTTTGGTGAATTTATAGCAAAATATAAACACCACTTTTTTTTTTTTTTACTTAGCCTCTTCACACTAATGCACACCCACACATCCTTCCTCTCTGTGTGTGAGAGAGAAATTGAGAAGGGAGATGAGATGTGTTCACTCTGTAGTTTTGCAAGGCACTGAGATAGTAAAGGAATGGAGATACATGAACCAAGAGCAAGTTCTTGAACCATAATGAGCTGAGTCTGTTCAGTGAAGCAAACGCTTACAGGGGCCATACCTAATTGGACCCCCTAGAAATTTAGGATGATTTAAAAATAAAAGAGGCTATCAGGAAATAGTAAAATAAATGTAGTAGGCACGGCGATGCAGTAGACAGCTTTGCTTCTTCCAATGTAAGGTTCTCTTCCTTTCTTGAGGACAGTGACCTATTAGAGTTGGAATCTAAAAAATCAGAACTGAAAATCCAGAAGAAATTACTTCCCCTTGAAACTCGTGGAACTTTTTAGGTTTGCCAACTGCACTGCCATAAAGTTTCTCTTGTCCTCAGCTTGTAGCAGGAATAGGAGGAAATAATTCCACTTGTAGTAAAATATTTCCATAGCACTATCAAGAAAGAAACCTAGAATGTTTCTTTATCAAATCAAAACAGTAAATCAGAAAGGAAAGACTAATCTGTGAGCAAGTGACTAAATGGACAGCTCATGATACTTTATACCTTCCAAAAGGCACCTCAGTTCCTTTCCAGGGTCCCCATAATCAAACTACTAGCAGTAGATAGAAAATAAACCATAATATCAGTGGACTAGGATTTTTTATGATAGACCAAGGTACAGTAGAACCTCGGAGTTACGAATACCTCAGGAATGGAGATTGTTCATAACTCTGAAATGTTTGTAACTCTGAACAAAATGTTTTGGTTATTCTTTCAAAAGTTTACAACTGAATAGATTTACTATTTAATGAATAGACTTACTTAATAGACTGACTTAATAGAGCTTTACTATGGGGAAGAAAAATGTTGCTTTTAGCCATCTTAATTTAAGAGAAACAAGCACAGAAACAGTTTCCTTACCTTGTTAAATCTTTTTAAACTTTCCCTTTTTGTTTTGGAATTTACATTCAACACAGTACTGTACTGTACTGTATTTTGGTGTGGTTTTTTTGTCTCTGGTGTTGCCTGATGGTTGACTTCGGGTTCCAAATTAGGTGTTTGGCTGACTAGTCAGTTCATAACTCTGTTCCTTGTAACTCTTTGATTTCTACTATGAATGAAAAAGTTGAACCTTCTCTTACGAGAAGTACAGAAGCAGCAGCAGGATCAGGTCATGGCCACCTGCCTCTCTAAACGGGTGTGGCATGGTTCAGGACTCAGTTTAGCAAAGAATTTAAGCACCTGCTTAAGTCCCAGGAAGTTCGCCCATGCACTACATGTTGCAAGATCAGGGCTTAATTGTACAAGGTATTCCTCTTCAGGTTGCCAGTTACCTCAAGAGCATTCACCTAGGTCCTGTTAGCTATTATTGCCCATTTTTAAGTAGAGCAAGTGCACATTTTCTTTCCTACATGACTTTCTCATCGAGTACTGCACCAGTGGGGCCATTGAAGCAGCAACTGACATAATTTGACTTATAAAGATGTGCGTTTATCAACAAGTATGGAAAGAGCAACCTGATTCCCATGGAATTCACCACACACTGGGTGGCTATGCAGTAAAAGTCTCTACATCTCTTTCAAATGAACATGTCCCCAAGTTTCAGACAGTTGAAGGTCAAAATATTTTCTGTCTCTTGTGTAATAAATGGTGTTGTGCACAGAAATACTCCGATGGTCAAAATGGAGAACCAGGAGACAACAGGGCACCATGGATACATCTTTGTTACATGTCGCTGGTGTACATTGAAAAGAATAACACACATTGCAGAAATTTCCAATGTAAATAAATATTATATGCTAAAAAAATTCCTAAAACCCCCATGACTCCAACAGATAAAGTTTCTTAAAATATGGATCGTGGTGAATTTTGTACTTTTCTTTCTCTCCTTCCTTCCAAAAAAAAAAGTAGCTACAAAAAGTCATTAAAGTTTACATTCGCAGTCTTGCTTTAACCCAGAAAAACAAGGACCCAGAAGTTACAATGGAAAATTAGGTCTGATAATTAGCCTGCAGCTCATCTTGGTTTTAGATATTACATTGGTGTCCAAAAGAATAACGGGTGATCTTGCATATTATTCATGCTGTAGTCCTTTGGCACAACAGGGTTAGTTAAGGATGGAATGTCAGACATAATTTTCATCTTTAACTCTGAATTTGCTTGCTGTTGTGGATTTGTGTCAGACTATTAATACTTGAATGTAGTTTGTTTCTAGTTTACTGCTTTTTGAAATTTACCACAATGCTTTTTTTCCTTCTTCAGTTACAATAGTATAGAATTTTGCCATTAAAAAGTTTGTCACCCGTTTTCATTCTTCTTTATTTTAAAGAAAACACTTAGCCTGTTAAAACGAACAGGATAAATTTTAGTGTTCATTTCACTTTTGTAAATACTGCAGTGTGTTTTATTGATTACGTTATTACACTGTCATGTTTTCTTATGTATGACAAAAGTATTTTTGGCTGGTCAGTAAATCTACCTTCCATCCATATAACTACTTGTCTTTCCTAGATAGTATGCTTGACAGTATGTTTAACCACTCCCTAGCTTGATTTATCTTGTGTAGTATAGCCGTTTGCTAAATGTATTTCAAAAACTGCCAAAGGACTTTAGTTCAAAATAAAATGAACATCAGTTTCCTTTCTTTCTACTATTTTTGCTACTTCAGAAATATTAGCCACTTTTGAGAACATATACCATTGATTTCCTTTTGTTTTCTATTATTAAGTTGGCTTACATGTTTTACACCTAAAGCCGGTGCTTAATGGAATTTCCTAGCAAGAAACACTGCTGTGTTTTGAGAGGAATTTGCCTTAAGATTATATCTGGCACTTCCAAACAAATGGAGGGCGAATAAAACAGTCTCTTTTTTCTGTTTTGGTTTGTTTATAAATGCTGATGATCCGCATGTGCAACCCAAGGCAGTTGAGTATAGTGTTTATGCATTGTTCATCTGAAATTAATCCTGCCGTAAATGTTTTAGAATGGCACATTGTATGTGTGTGACATTTATTAGAGACAGACTAAATTAGGCAGTGACTTATACCCCATGCAACCCAATTGACTTTAGTGCAGAGTTTAGTTTAGTGTTTCAAATGCTTGTGCTAGGTGTTTTTGTTTGTTACTATAACCTGGAGAGAGTAGAAACCTGTAAGATTTTTGTTGCTCTTCTTATTACTTGGATACGAATTGTTGCTCCACTTGTCTTTCCTTCATTTAGAGCCTTGTCATGTTTACCCTGTCCCTTGCCTTCGCTATTAATATGTGGAAAAGTCAGCAAGAAGGAAAAAATAGCACCAGGCTGACTGGGAAGCTGGGAAGCCTCCCAGTGTTTGTACTAGGGAGATTTTATTTCATGAGGCAAAGAGTTAAACTGAAAGACTTCTGTAGACTTACACAGCCAGTTACGTGTGTGCTGTCTTTTGCTCTGCATGCATGCCCTTGTGCAATAAAATGTAATTTATGTTAGTAATACATACTATCTCTGCTTAGTAACCTGGGCTCAAGCTGTGACACATTCAATACAGTGTGACAGTGAAGGAAGAAAACCTACATATATACACATGTGTTAGACAGGATTGTTGAAACTGGAATAGCAAGGTGAAGTTAAAGACTATATTGTCTGCTCTTCAACTGCAGGCAGACAAAAATCAGATCTTAAGATATATGCTTATTCTTGCAAGGTCTTTGAACAGATATTAAACTTCTTGGTGTAAGAAGGACCTGCCAAGATGACAACTAATCAGAATTAATCTGGGTAAGAATTTTATAAATTAATAATGTATGAAATTGTAGACTCTGAATTCTCTTGTCTCTTTGCTGCTTCTATTAGCTTTTAAGTGTTTAATAGTTGGGAATCTATCAGTTAGTTGGAGATAAATGTATTTGAAATGGTGTTAAAAATAGAGGCTCATTTTCCATTTCACACCTATTTTCTGAGATTTGAGAATGCGTTTGGCATCTTTTAAAGGGATGTGCGTAGATGTAATGCAGAAGTAGTCATTTTAACAGTATTAGACATTGTTTTGCAGAGAAGATTTTTGAGGTGTATGTGTATATGTGCAGTATCTACTGCAATGTATTCTATGTTGTACCGTACAAGTAGTAAATGCCTACCTCATGCTTGTGTAAATAAATATGTAAAGCACACATCTGAATTTCTGTGGTGCTCTCATATTTATAAACCAGAAACACTAACTGTATTTTGTCAGTTGGCATAACACTAAACTAACCAACAGACAAAACCCAACAACAACAAATTAGAAGACATTGTTTCAATTTGCTACCCTTATCTCATGATTATTTCTTAGTGACTTAACTGTTGTGCTTATGCCAGGGCTTGACAAACCCCAGGCACCAGGTAGCCATGGTGCCTAGAAATTTAAGTCTGGTGCCTAGTATTTCTGTGGGGGGAGCGGCCGCTGTGCTCCGGCCAGGGCGCCCAGCCGCTGAGCCCACGTTGTCTGTCTCCTTAATTTTTGGGCTGGCTCCTAGCTCCAAAACAAATTTGCTGAGCCCTGGCTTATGTTATGTTTGCTTTATATTGTGGAAGGTGCTGCAGACCACTGTCATATATGAGTTGCTTATACTGGCCAATGCTATCTAATCTATCTAGCCATGTATGCCCCTGTCTTCACTATGGTATCGGTCTGATTCAGGAGCACCCTCAAGAAAGGCTTATAGGAGACAACATAAATTAAGAAACATATTATCCTGCAGAAGCTTAGGATACATACTTAGGATACGTACTTACCTGGAGATTATCTTCAAGTGCAGCAGAACTGATGGCTGAAACCATTAGTCCATATCTACCTTTGAAAGTTCTGCGAGGAGTTGACTAATAGTAGTAGCAGGAGCATTGTCATTAAGAAGGTAGTCCTATCAGAGGACTACATGCTGGTTGGAGAATACTGTTTTCACAAGGATGAAGCCAAATAGAAGATCAAACTGAGGGAATTTTCTGCAGTCCACTCTACAAGTTAATTATGCACTTGAAATAACCTTGTATTGAAATTTGAAATGTGCACAACATATGCTAGGAAATATGTATTCCAGTGATGGACCTTTACAAAAATGTTCTACTTCATGGTTGTGATAGTAGAGGTTACTACAGTGCAAGTTTGTATATTCCAAAGTACAATGACACTGGGAAGAGCTGATTAAATATTTATTAATAGTTCACTTTGAGTAAACTGCACCAATGGAGGGGTTCAAACATACCATACAAGTCCAGTAGAAAATATAATGGGTAGGAATGATGTGTGTGAGCAGCATTAATGCTAAACTAGAACCTGTCTGATCTTTTAGTCTTACTGACAGAATCTGTAGGATCTAATCTTTCATATGAGACAACTGTATCTCAAACTAAGCTACAGGCACAAGAGAAGTATAAGAATAGGCTACTATGTGAGTAGCTCTTTATTTTGTTTTTGCATCCGGATTGGAGGAAAAGGGAAATGAAGTAAGCATTCATGCAGGTGAGTTTATAGGGGAGGGCAAATACTACATCATCAGGAAGAAGCCCTTTCCATCATTCATCCTTTATATTGTCTGTCCACTCTGGAACCAGAGTTGATGGACCTCATAGAGAGTGGCACCTGTTCTTCTTTGACCTGAACAGTGATGGCTGCTATGCAATCCTTAAGGACTTGAGAGGCAAGAGATGGAAAAATGTGCTTCCTGGGGCTTCAAGAGGTGCTTGGGGAAGAAGGAGATGTGTAGATTTCACTCAGTTATAGGTAGGGCTTTAGATTTGTCACAGCATTTTTTAAAATAAAAAATCATGGAGCAGTCGTAAATTTAGTAAAGGTCACAGGTTTCATGAATTTGATTTTTTTTTAAATGACAAATAAGGAGGAGAGGCCCTGGAGGAGAGGCTGGAGAGCGAGCCCCACCCCACATTCACTGAAAAGCAGTGGCTTCTTGGCTCCTGTTCTGTGGGGCTGGGCCCAGCTCCCAGGGACCTGGCACATGGGGTTGCAGCATTGCCTGGTTTGGCCATGTTGAGACCTGATGCATAGGGTTGCAGTGCTGTCAAAATTGAATGGCTCTGTGACCCCATGTGCTAGGTTGTAACACCCAGAGCCGGGCCCAGCCCCGTGAGACAGATGCCTCAGGACACATCCAAGTCACAGACGCATGAGGAGATCATGGTATCCCTGACATTTTTCCTACTGTGACAACCTGCAGCCCTCGTCATAGGTTCTAGATACTCACTTGATGCAAATTGACATAGCTCTACTGATGTCAGTAGCTGTGCCAGCTTACTCCAGCTGGCTGTATGTGTACAAGAGAGTTGAGTGTTCCCTTCAGAATTTATGTAAAGCACATGGTATTAGATACATGTACAAACCTTGAGGAGACTTTCTGTTGTTAGGGGCTAAATTTGATCCTAGGAAGCTAAATTTGTCAAATAGAGGGCCTTAATCTTGAAATTAAAAAAATCTGGTAGGAATCTTGGTGCAAGATTATCTCTGAGTTGATTGACACATTATGGTGTACCCATAGACCTGTATTGGTAAAGATGAAGGTAGTATGTTGTGTTTGACACTAGACGCCACTAATTTTAGTACGTTTACAGATACCTAGCTAATGTTTTAAATGAGCACATTCCCAACTAGGAGTTTTGGCTATAAATTAAAGAAAACAATTATTTCAAAGTCAAATTTAACTTGAATACTAGTAGATCACAGCCGATGACATAATTGTGAGTTAGTGATTGTGGGTAAACTCCATATTTAAAAGCATACTTTATCACAGTTCCCTTAATTTATTATGACACGTGCCAGTTTTAATTTAGGGTACTTCATACTAATAATGTACATGTAATGTAATAGCGTTTGTGAGAAAAATAGTAATAGGAGACATTGCTGCATCACTCTGTTTAATCTGTGATGAGAAGTGAGTACAGATGCTGTATGTATGCATGTGAGAATTATTGCATTTTACATAAAGTGGAATTAACAAGGTTCTTCTGTCATTTTGCCTACTCTGTTGTATGCCTGGTTCCCAGGATTGGTAGGGGATATTATGGGCCAGGTTCTGATCCACACTAAGGTCTATTTGTGCTGCAGGAGCAATGCAAAAGGACCTTTTATAATGAGCTGTGAATGGGCAGTTGAAGATTTCCAGTGTGGGGGTATCATTAGCTGGCGTAAAGTGGGTGATATCAGCTGTATGCCAGCCTCTCCTGTCCCATTCTCTTCTTCTCGTTCCCCCCCACCAGCATAATGGACTCTATGTATACTTTAAAAAAAATCTCTACTAAGACAAAGTACGCTTCTCCTCCTGGGGGGGAAGATTAGAAAACAAACACACGACAAAGATCAGTCACATTGCTTAATGTGCTACTGGAAGGGTGCTCAGATACTACAGTGATGAGCGTAGTACAAGAAGCTACCATAGAATAGAACAGAATATGTGGTAAAGCTGGAGCACACTAAGAGCTGATGATCCTGGGTAGTGTGTAATAGCCTTTAAGCCCTGTTACAAGCTTGGTGCTAGTTAGAGCAGCCCTTTAGTCACTCTAGCTTGCACTGGAGGCTGGATCAGCCTCAGAATTGGGTAGTGGGAATTGAAAGGTCATTTAAAGCATTTGTCTGTTCCATTCACTCACCGGCATTGAATTTGTATGCAACACAGCTAGGATTCTTTAAACTTACATGAAGAGGTTAGTTGACAAATTACACAAGCTGGCTAAAAAAATAAAAGGGAGAAAGAAGAAAATACAGAGAGTTGCAGGCAAAATTTACAAGTGAAAAGGGATTCACAAACTATTCCAGGACAATATTTCCTAGGTGAAAAAAACTAGGGACAGGAAGGTGAAATTACTTGAGAGTTAATTGCTATTGACACAACACTTCTTGTGTACAGAGCCTGGCCTCATTGCTATGATAATAAGATGAAGTTCAGCTGAATGCAGAGGGCTCCTCCAAGGCTCTTAGCACCACTTAAACTGCACGGTAAGGGCTCAAGTAGGGCTTTCGAGGCATGTAGGGCACTGTGTGGGGGTTAACTTCAACTATGTAAAAGATGTTAATTCAGTTCATTAACTCCATTCCCTCTAAGAAGGCTGAAAATACAATCTTGATAATATATACAACTCCTGGAGAGAATGATCTTGGGGAGGGAAAAGAGTTAGAGGCATTTCGGTATCTTTATATAGGTTCATATAAATTGGCTCTAGAAAGATTATCCTGGACTATTTGAAGTGGGGTGAATAGTTGAGAATAAATAAGGATAACAAAGAAGTTATTTGCTAATTTGAAATGTAAATCCTGGAATCCATTAAAACTTTAACCAAGGTGAAAATATTGATAAATCATAAAATTTATGCAATTTCATAAACAGCTATGTGAAATATTGATCTTGGTACCACAAGAATCTTTTTGATTAAACTCTCCAGGCAGACAATCGTCTCTCTTCACAGTATAAAGCTTTAACTGATTTTTCTTTTCAAAGGTTCTTCCAAAAAGCTTGGACTAAATTTTTCCAAAATGATTTGTTAAGAAAGGTTTGTTTGGAGGTAATCTGTTTAAATTGTGATATCTGTTTCAGACATTTTTAAAGCTGTGCAGTCCTGCCACAGTGCTGTCCTTGGGCTTTAGGCACTTGATAAACTTTTAATGGTGACATTGGCATCCTCATCTATTAAGTATGTGTCAGTTTGTTCCACAGCTTCATTTCAGGATCAGTTTTTGGTACCTGCAGCAATGATGGCTGGTTGGATCTGATTCCCTTTTGAAATTTTTACAGGCCATACAAGTGGAGGTTGGACACTTTCAGCAAAATTAAAACCACATATGGTGGTTGCCATAAAAAAGTTAGCACTCACCAACAATTTGTGACATATTTTTTCCATGTTTGGAATGGTAGACAACTTTGGAAATTATATTAGTAGAAGTGGAAATAGTTGATATTTTTTTTTACTTTTCATAGCTTCTACTGCATGGGGGGTAAGTTGTAGTTGCTGTGAGAAAAGTGGAGGAATTTTCTGATTTCTGTGCTTGTAAAACGTTTGAATATTAACATTGCGTTTTGTGGACTGATAATACGAAATCATATCTATTTATACATCCTATATGGAAATAGATTAACATGACTGCCTGTAATAACTACAGATTTTAACACTGGGGAAAACAGAAATATTGTATAAATAATATTTGTGTAATGTTTGAATAGTAGTTACACTATGGTTCTTTCTCGTTGTTCCCCCTAATGAAAGATGTCTCAAAGCTAACTCTTAAAACTGAGTGGATGGTTATCTCTAATTAGAAAATTGAGGGCCAGATTCTCCATTGATTTAATTCCCCTGAAGTCAGAATCTCTTCTGTTCCCCATCACTGTTATTATGGGCTCAGTTATGAGTTTGCCATGAGCAGGGAAAGGGGCAGTGAGTTGTGACCATGGCTATTCTTCCCATGTGCAAAGGGGGAGCATGTAGCAGCTCTCTGAAAGCTGATTTCCCCCCTGTGTTATCTGTGGTGCAGGTGTCCAGCACAGGGACCATAAGGGTTCATAAGGCATATGGGGGTGCCCCTCCTGATGCTACATTAACTGGGCCACAAGCTGGCACTTTACTCCACAAGGAAAAAGCATACCAACAAGTTGAGCTTTATAGGACCTGATTCTGAACAAACCTGAATGGAGCACCCTCAGCTCCTGCTTGAAGTATGGCTCATTCTGCTAGCTGCCCAAGAGCACCTGGTACTTCATTGACTTCAATGGGAGCTGAGGGTGTTCCCCATCTTTCAGGATCAGGCATAGTAAATGCCTAGAAATAGGAAGAGTTAGATTCCTTCTATATAGCACTATATAGATATAGATGATTCTGCTGTTACTCACTATAGTGACTGTTAGCTTTGACCATAACTGCGTTCCCTCTCACTCCCCAAGATACTAACAAACTCAAGTTAAGGGAAATGCCTTGTAAGATGGAGCCGCCCTGCAGAACCTTATCCTTCATCATCTTTGCTCTTCAGGAGCATTGAAACTGTCTGTCTCAGGGATGAAGCTTGTGTTTGCTGGAGACAGGGCTTTCCTGGCTGCTGGCATGTGAGGATAGCACTTGCTCACACAGGATACTGGAATGACTACTTTCAGGCCCACATGCACGACTTGTTTCTTTGACCACTCAGTTCCATTCAGCAGCACACAATTTCACTCTGCATTTATAACGGAGCAAACAAAAGCCCTTTTAACTCCTAACCAAAGCTCAGCAGCAAGCTGTATCTTCACTGTGCATCACAGATCCTGGATTCTCCAGCATTCTGATGTTGCAGACTGGAAATTCTGTCTAATTTATATTTAAAAATACGGGGTTTTAATTTAAATATAATACGTAACATTGCAGTTGACACTCTAACCTCTGAGGTGTTTATTTTCATAGTACATTCAGTTTATTTTACATTGTCCTCCGACTTTGGTCATGCCAATGGTTCTTGGAATTGATAACGCAATCTACCCTAAAGGGAGGGAAGTTGGCGGTTTTGGCAGTTGAGCAGGGAGAAGTTGAGGCTTTTAGCCCCAGGGGTGATGTGGGAGGCAGTTGGGATTGCAGGATAAGCCCAATAGCTGCAACAAACAACGCTAAAATGGTTAACAAGATTGACATTTTAATTGTCATCTTTACAGATTTACCTCTCATTGAAATGAATAGGATGGAGCACACAGGGCCTTGCTCATAGACCTCCTCCTAGTCAAGGGGCAAGACCAATACCAAAGATTAACTCCACCTCTGGGCTCTTGCCCATAAGGTGCTTAGCTACTGTGAGTAAAGGGTGTTGTAAGAAATCTCCATAAAATAGAAGTGAACTATTGTATTGGGTTTTTTTCACTTTAGTCTGCGTAACTCACCAGTACCAGCAAAAGAGCTGAGTGGTGGGTCTTTCCCACTGCTTAGGAAATGCAGTACTCTTCGTGACTGAAAGGTCTTGTATATGCTTATGATATGTCTAATCAAATGGAATAAGTAGAAGGAAAGTTATTGTAACTTAGATCATATTAATAACAACATGAAAAATGGGTTCATTGTACCATTTCCTGGTGTTCACAATGTTAAAAATCCTAATGTGCTGTCATGTACGATTTATGCAGTGCAGATATGTATCTATTACATTTGAAGCAGATGTGTATTAGAAATAGTCTGTTGTGATTTTGAATATAAAGATACTGCATGGCTTGAGGAGATATCCCACAGTCATTTCTCAGCACTAGTCTAGGACGCAACTTCTGTGCTGGATCGCCACTCGCCTGCTGGTGACCTTGGGCAAGTCACATCACCTTGATGTGCCTCAGTTTCCCCCTCTGTAAAATTAGGCGAATGATACTAACAACTTTTATATAGCACTTTGAGATCTACTGATGCAAAGTGATATATAAGAGGTTGGCAGTCTTATTCTAGGGAAACATGCAGCCCCCCTCTATCTTTATTCTTTTCCAGCAAAAAGTTTACATGTTTATTTTTTCTTAGACAAAAGTATACTATAGGACAATCTTTTATACATGCTTTATTAAAAAATGCAAGAGAAAGCTGAAATAGAATATATATAATTTGAGGGGCAATCCTTTCTGAAAGCTCTCATTTTGAAGGTGTAGACTACCCTAGATTTTGACAGATTTCAGTGTCACTTAATATTGTATAGTTTTGCAATTTCTTTGTGAACAGTAACAAAAAAATAATCTACTGAGTGGTACTTAAATCCTCTGCTCCTTTCTAAAATCATTTTTTTGCTTTTCTATATGGGCATGCAAGTAACAGAGAGCATTGATCTGCTGGACTACTGTGTACCCTCCCATGGGCACTCAGATAACTACAGCATTGAGGGGGAGAATAAAGCATCCTCTAAGTGTCATCTTACCAGAAGCATTCCATTGTCTCGTGATGATTTCTCCTGTTCCGTTGGTGGATGTGATCTTTAGCTGGACTCATAGACCTAATGTCTGTCAGCATTGTTGTTTGGCTTAGCAGTGAGGGATTGTGATGCGTGCAGCATAGCTCATTGCTGAATTCTGCTTGGATCACTTCTGCTATATGCTCATATATTGTCAACCCAAAGTCTGGCATTCTATTCCTATGTCTCCCAGGTGAAAAGGGGGTCATTCTGTTACAGCATCATCAAGTTGGCTAGGTTAGAATGGCATTGGATAAGACATTTTCTCGAGACATCTGGCATGCCATGCCAAGTACTGAGGCCAAAATGTTCAAATTCAGGTGCCTAAAGTAATGAACTTAAATTTATACTTAAGAACGTAAATACAAAAGGCCCAATTTTCATCACAACTTTGAAGTCAATGGAGCTACACGTACTCAGCAGCTCTAAAAGTTTAAGCCACTTTTCTAGGTACCTATGGGATAGTCCACCAGTTTACCAGCCCTAGAAGGAACCTGACATGCCGAAGTCTATTTCAGGCCCTTGCCTCTGGCACAACTTCATTGTTCAAACACAAAAACCCCATGAAGTAACACAAAACAAAGTGGTTCCCCTTACCAAAACTGTCGTAGTTCCCAGGGGCCTTTCCCCTTGCTTTGCTCATCCCTGGAAAGAGGACATGCCCTTTCCTTCAGTCTTTGCTGAGTCTTGTGACAGGTAACCCATACCCCTTTTCCTTGCTTTTTTCTCCCTGCCACTCCATTTTCCCCTGAGCCTCTCCCTTCCCAGGAAATCTGCATTCACGTGGGAAGCACCAGATCTGTGTTGCACCATGGGGCTTCAAAGCCAGATACCAACCTAGGATTGGTCTCCTTCACAGATTGCAAACATTTCAGAGGGCCCTGGTCAGTAACCAGAGTAACAGGTGCCTCAAGCAGATGATAACTCAAGGCTTCATTTCATTCTTCTTCATTTCATCATTAAGCCCTCCTTCTCGAGAGCCACAAGTTGTTCTGTCTGGGAAGGAGCTTTCTACTGAGCTGTGATGCTGGGTGTTCCCATCATCTAGCTCCTGCTTGAGAGAGACCCCAAGCCCCGCTGAGTCCTTAACCCTTTCCTGACTGTTTTTCTCTGTCACAGTGCCTAACTTGAAGTATCCCAATCTGAAAATTGTGGACTACTCCCATTACTTCTGAGCATAATTTCAATTCACTTCCGACTACATTTGCAACCCATACACCACCCCAAACAAACTAGAAAGTTGTCCATTATTTGCATTATTACAGTCAAACATAATCATCCTCGTTATTTAATTTTTTTATTTTTAACTGTAAACATTGCTTTCGCATTGTTACTTAGACATACGCCTATGTATCCTGACGTCTTCACTCACTCATGTTTTTCCACTCTCCTTGCTTGGTCATCTAAATTTGTGCCTTTGCTTCATCTGCTGTGTGTTTAACATCTCAAAGTGCTTTGGTGAGCGAGAACACCCTCAAACACATCTTTGACCCCCTTTCTTGATTCACAACATCCGTCTGCTTCTCCTGTTTGTCTTTGCCTTGACAATGAACTCTGTCTCATTCAATATGACTCATTAGTATTTCAAACTATTCCAGCCTTTATAACATTACGCATTATACCAGTGCCTCTCTGCTGAAATACACATCCATTCCTTCATCTCCTCTTGATTCCAGTAACTGTAACTCTCTTTCCTGTGGTATTCCACTTGTCTAGGACTGCTTTTCTCTCTCTCTCTCCTGCCATACCATACCAATGAAAGGATACGGTGGCAATCAGCCTGCCATTTGAATGCAGCAGGTGCAAAATTAACAGTAGGCTGAAGGGAGCAAGACATTCACAGAGTCAGTCAGGCCGCATGTTTTGGGAGTGTTGTAAGTATGACAGTGCAGTTGGAGAAATGCAAGAAGCAGCAAAGAGTACCAACATGAGGACACAGAGCCTTCCAAAGTGCTCTGCACTCACCTCTGCTGCTTGGAGCAGGGCTTACTCCTGCTTCAGTGCAGAAGAGTAGCAGGAAGGACTGTGGTTAGAATGGCTATTGTTGTGTGAAGCAGCGTCTGCATTCCCTTCCATCACTGTGCTTCTCAGACTACTCGTAACCCAGCTACAACACTTATATTTTCTGCTTCGCCAGCACATTTTAGTTTTTCATTGGCTATTAAGTAACTCTCCGTATTGGTGTTATCTACTGTAATTCTTTAAACCAATTTTTGGTGCAATACACTGTTTTATTTGTATAGGTTATTTATTTGCTGTTCTGTAGGATGTTATTTATTTATATTACTATGTTTACAACTATATTACTGTGCCTAGGAGCCTAAGTCATGGATGAGGACTCCAGTGAGCTGGGGGCTGTACAACCATAGAACAAAATGGTGGCCAGGTGGTCATAGGTGATGTGGCGGGAAACGCAACAAATTAGTTTTGGGAGCTTTTGGGTCATTATCCCATTGTCAGCTAGAGCTTCCTTTCCTGAATACATAGATGATGTTGTTTGCACTTACTGAGTAGATATCCCGTTTTCCTCAAGGAAGTGAAGTTTCTGATCCCCTCTTCTAAATTACATCTCTTGAAATCGACTGCAGAAGACAGTGTCAGGGAGAAGACTATACATGTTAAGTCTGTTGTAACAGACTTCTATAGAGCCTGTAATGTATATGTGCCCCGAGGTCATTTTTGAGTAAACTGCATCCCAACATAGAGAATGCTCAGACAACAAAGACAGTTATTACCCAAACCAAGCTGTTCCCAAAAGTTTGGCAATCTGAAATGGAAGCTTGTCAGCAGACCTGTTGACCGTTAAGATAACAGAATGTGCTAAATCAAAGAATCTGCCCAGTAACAGCAAGTCACTCCAAGGCGTTTAACTTGCCACAGGGGGGCAAAAGCCCCCTCACAGGCGTCGGGCTTGCTGGTTGGACAGTAGCCAAAACGTCACAATTGATTTAAGCAAGCAATATGCTGGGGTAGAGAGATATATAAGGTTGTCAGGAGAGAGGCAAATTGGACAAGCCACGCATCACAAGGGGTGCACCAGAATCGCACCGCAAAGATGGCCTGATCAACCATCATTGCCTCTCCCCAGCTCACTGCTCAAGAAAGTATAGGGCATTAGAGCTGGTAACCTGGGTGTGAATGCGATAGAGGTTCCACCTGGAAGAAAACCAGTAATCAAGGTGTGAATGCAATAGAGGTTCCACCTGGATGAAAACCAGTAACCAGGGTGTGAATGCGATAGAGGTTCCACCTGGAGGAAAACCCGGGAACGTAACATAAAGAGGAAGGAAATTTGGCCATAAACTTTTATTGTTTTTGTTGCAACTGAGTTCATCCATCTGTGTGGTAAGTATTAATCAAATGTTGTTTAGTTGTAAGTAAGTCTTTAAGTATCTGTTTAGTGTATTTATGTTAGTATGATTGGTTGTCTAAATCATAAGTTTTAAGTGTTAAGTTTAAGGAATTGTAAAAGGATAAGGGGAGACAACTTGTGATAGAGAGAAAACCCTCACTAAATAGTGAATTTGAATTGAACAGAGAACGTGTGTCATTGAATGATGAATGATAGATTTATGAGCCGTTGACCAAGTCTTGGACTAAGACAGGTTTCAGCTGCTCTTATCCGTCCATAAGTTGGTCGGGTAAATAGAAAGAGGGGCCTGTCTGAACCTAGTGACTCAACGGACAGGCGGAGTGACTGCAGCCACAAGGCTATCCTTTCCCCTTCCCTCACTCATGAGCCTTTGTAGCTCCGTTGCTCAATAGAGCTCCTGTGACTTCAAAGGATTCCCTCTGTCTGTCTGTCTTTCCTCCCCTCTCCCGCTAAATAAGCGTTCCGTTATCGGATTCATTCACCCCATCAGTATCACGGGCTGAATAGAAATGGTGCGGACCCCTCAATTAGTCAAACCTGAGTAAGTTGTATGACTGTATGTGTAAGTGTGTTTTAAGAAATTGATCCCTTTAGGAAAATCCAACTGTCTCAAGCAAGGGATAAAAAGAAAAAGAAAAAAACCCCACAGTAAGCCATAAAACTGTCAGTGGGCCGTAAATGGAAGTGGACCTGATAAGAAATCCTTCCTCCCTCCTTCGCCCTCTCTTCTCCAGCCGCCCCCCCCCGTCTGAAGCGAGGAATACAAACGAACCAAGACAGGAGTTTTTTAATCCCTTGTCACCACAGAGTCTTTTGCATTGGTTGTTGCACGTATCTCATTAGTATCAAAATAGCAAAAGAACTCTTTAAATAGCACTGTTTTCTTTATGCTTTGTTTAATGAGAAGTCTAACACTTCAGATTTATTAATGTTGTGCATTAACATGATTCATAAACATTACTTTTACACATTACTATTAAACACTTCATAAAGCCTTCAGGGAAACCTTTAACAAATGTTAGTTTGTATTTATAATTTAAAATCCATTAGAAATTGGGTTATTATTAGTTTCCCGTCAAGGTAAAATATTGCAGAAGAGTGGAAAGGGTGACCTAACATGACCTAGAATGAAAGTCTGAGTGAAAACCTAGTGTGTAGCCTGATCCTGATCTTGCCTTTCAAATTGTTGTATCAGTGGACCCTTGACAATACACATCTAAGCAAATGCAAAGGGGAAGCAAGAGAAACTTAGGTAGAAATTAAGGTTAGAGTTTGCACAACTATAATACAAAAATGAGTGGAAGTATAACTCCATTGTGTATTAGATTGGCACAAAATCCAGCCTAGGGCAAGATAATTCAGAATATGGCAAACCTTAAATATTCAAAACAGGAACTCACTTTTTTGCATTTGTACAATCTTGGTATGAAAACCTAGTAGCGTACAAAAACTAATCTAGCAATGTGCCAAAGTAATTAAAGCAAAGTAAATAATCTCCACCGTTCCTATTCCCAATAGAAATAGTTAATATCTTATCTTTCAAAACTAGTTTTCTAAAAATTCATGATGCCTGTGTAAGGTTCTTCCGTGTTCAGGCGAGGATTTCAGTGGTGTGAGGGTAACTCCGAACTGTTATGTGCCTTGGGAACTGCTCCAACTGCAAAGAGACTTTTCCCATGAAGTGGAAATGCAAAGCATAACACTAGAAATGGCAATTCCTAAGTTGGCAGTTACTATGTATAAATTGGAGAAGCTTTGTTTTACTGGTGTTAGTGGTTCAATACATAGTACTTCCTTTAAGCTAGTGCCAGGCCCCAGATGCTCTGCTGCTGATGATTTTGAATTCAGTTTAGGGCAATTATTAGGAACTCCAAAGAAGTAAGTTACGTTACATCAGTGAAAAAGATAAGGATCAGACTCTCTATCTTTTGAATGATCCATAAATATTAGGTCCTGATTACTTATGGTTGTCAAAGTTCCCCTGGTACTTTTCACAGCAGAAGTAATATTATCCCCAGTTCCATGGACACATAGCCATTTGGGTACTGGCTGGCACATTTCGGATACCTACATTTCCTGTGCTGTTTCAATTGGATGCAGTATCCTCCTTTACTTTCTCTCATTAACATTCATTGTTGTTTTGTATTATTAAAGAGCAGCCATGTTTGCTTTAGTGGTGACTACATTTCAGTGCTGGATTAAATGAACTAGGTCCAGTGTTTAGGGTACTAACCTGGGACTTAAGTTTAATGTTCTGCCACAAATGTTTGTGTGACCTTAGGCAAATCAGTCTCTCTACCACAGTTTCCCACCTGTATGGCCCTACCTCACTGGGTGCTGTAAGGATAAATGCATTAGAGATTGTGTGGTGCTCTGCTACTATGATACTGGGGCCATATACTTACCACAAATAGGACAGGAAATGATTTCTGTGTATAGGAGTTAGTCTTTACTGTGTATAGTGAAGACTTTTTTTTTAATTGAACAATATTTTCAATTTACAAGTTATTGCACTGCATTAAAATTGAGACTTATTCTTTGTATCCAAGATGATTACAAGAAATTTCCATTGAGCGTGTATGGGCGTGTATATGCGTCTTGTGTGTGTGAAATTTTCTGGGCCTGTTTGTGATAGCCACTGTGAAAATGACATATTTTTGAGATACAGATTTAAATTTTTTCTATGTATGGACTAGTTTTAAAGTAGGTTGGAAACTGCTTCTGACAATCTCTTATACTGAGCTCCTGTCTATAGAACTGGTACTGTAAGCAGGATCATGATCATCAATGCTATGCTTTGAATTAACAATTTTGATCACACAATTTGATTTTCAATTGTTAATTTGTCCGTAGTGAATAGTGCATCTCCTCAGGAGAACTTTCAGATAACTATGCTATGCAAAATCAGTAGAGCAGCGTCCTTTTAATGTTTCTTGACATTAACAGCTCCATTTCTCAATTAGAATAGGAAATAAAGTTGATTATGCATGTCCATGGGGTAACTGTACATTTGATCAGTAACTGCAATGTAAACTAGAAAGGTCACGATAAATAATGTTTTAATTTAATTGTTCCTAGAAGGACTACCGTGACTCACTGTAGCTTTTTCCTATGGCTACTAAACACTGTTTAAAAGAGTAATTTCCACATATTAATAAAGGGTTGCAATTTGACAACATAACTGTGGTTTTTCAATGATACTTTCTAAAAATATCACTATGCATATTCTCTTTACTAGAGTTTGCTTATTTTTAAACTCATTAATACATTTTTACTTTGTTTACAGTCAACACTATAAATGTGAGCCAGCCTATAAAAACAACTTGCAGTCTTCCTACTTCATATATTATCTGTAATAGCAACTAAATTTCTATACTATACACTGCAGATGGTGATATTTGAAGTAAATAGACTTTGGATAATGATGGCCCTATAAAAGTGACAATAATAAAGACTTGTTGGAACTAATAAAAACTGACGAAAGAATCCAAAGCAAAAGTGTCTGTGTCGTCTTTATTTTTATTTTCACCAAGACTCATTTCCCCCAAGAAAGATCTGATCATGCTAATTAGAAGTACATCACTAGTCTGAATCACTCTTGTAATTAGCAGAAAGTTTGTAAGTGGATGGCAGAGAGTTCCTTTGTGATTTGTACTGTTTAGTTACCATACACACAGACACACACATGTCTGTGGATTTACTGGAAAAATAAAAAACAACAAAAACCAGCCAGTTCTCTTTTACAGGCAATGTGCCAGAAAGTGCTCCATTTTCTTATATTGCTATTCCTTTTGCTCTTGCTTGAGATGTGCTGAATTTTCTGCTTGTGGACAGCACTAGTTTGTCATAAAGCAAGTAAGTGGAGTTGGGAAGCCAGAAAATAAACCTGTTTGCTCTTGTCAGCTGCTGTGCCTGGCAATTCACTGTACAGAATTGTTGGAGCAAAGAGCCCTCCTGTAGAACTTGCTGCTTTGGTTTCTGAGGCAAAAGGAGATAAAAATGCAGAAGGGGGAAAGAGAAGAATTTGAAGGAATGCTAGCAAGAAGTAGGCCTGGGAACAAAAGAAAAAGTGAGCCATCAGTATGCTATATTTGTATACCATATCTTGTTGATTTCAGATTGGAAGCTTGGTACATAGGTCCCCCACTGTGTCTACACTGAACCAATGGGTGCAAATGGAAGAGAAGAAAGTGATCGGGAATAGTCAGGATAGATTCACCTAGGGCAAGTCATGCCTGACCAACCTGATTGCCTCCTGTGATGAGATGACTGGCTTTGTGGATGTGGGGAAAGTGGTGGATAGGATATACCTTGACTTTAGCAAAGCTTTTGATATGGTTTGCCACTATATTCTTATCAGCATGTTAAAGAAGTATGGGTTGGATAAATGAACTATAAGATGATAGAAGGCTGGCTAGATCATCCGGCTCAACAGGTAGTGATCAACGGCTCGATGTCTAGTTGGTAACCGATAACAAGCTAAGTGCCCCAGGGGTTGGTCCTGGGGCCAGTTCATCATCCTCCATTCATTAATGAAGATGAAGTGGATTGTACCCTCAGTAAGTTCGCAGATGACACTAAGATGGAGGGGAGTGGTAGATATGCTGGAGGGCAAGGATAGAATACAGATTGACAGATTGACCTAGACAAATTGGAGGATTGGGCCAAAAAAAAAAATCTGATGAGATTCAAGCAAGGACCAGTGCAGAGTCCTAAGCTCAGGATTGAAGAATCCCATGCAGTGGTACAGACTGGGGACTGAGTGGCTATGTAGCAGTTCTGCAGAAAAGGACCTGGGGGTTACAGTGGACAAGATGCTGGATATGAGTCAAATGTGTGCCCTTATTGCCAAGAAGGCTAATGGCATATTGGGCTGCATTAGTAAGAGCATTGCATGCAGATCGAGGGAAGTGATTATTCCCCTCTATCTGGCACTGGGGAGGCCTCATTTAGAGTATTGTGTCCAGTTTTGGGCCTCCTCACTACAGAAAGGATGTGGCCAGATTGGAGAGAGGCTAGAGGAGAGCAACAAAAATGATAAGGGGGCTGGAGCACAAGACTTATGAGGAGAGACTGAAGGAACTAGGCTTGTTTAGTCTGCAGAAGAGAAGAACGAGGGGAGATTTGATAGTAGCCTTTAACTTCCTCAAAGGGGGATCCAGGGAGGATGGAGCTAGGCTGTTCCCAATGGTAGTAGATGACAGAACTAGGAGCAATAACCTCAAGTTGCAATAGAGGAGGTCTAGTTTGGATATTAGGAAAAACTTTTTCACTGAGACAGTGGTGAAGCACTGGAATGGGTTACCTAGGGAGGTGGTGGAATCTTCATCCTTAGAGATTTTTAAGATGTGGTTTGAGAAAGCCCTGCCTGGGATGATTTAGTTGGGGTTGGTCCTGTTTTGAGCAGGGGATTGGACTAGATGACCTCCTGAGGTCCCTTCGAAACCTATTCTTCTATGATTCTATGAAATGTAGATATCATGATAAAAATGGCAACTATTCAAGTCATGAGCAATCAGCCTATGGATTTGTAGCAGTCTTAACTGCATAAATATTTTTGTTATTTACTTTTAGATGTGCTCTGGAAAGCTGAAGCCTGTGTTTCTGTTTCCAGCTGTGCGTGCTCATGAAATAGGCAAGCCAGCTAAGCCACATGAGCAGTATATACAGTCTCAGCGTTGCCTGCAAAGAGATACATGTAAAACACAAGCATAATTTTCTGCTCTGGTGATTGACAGTTTAAACTGCTGTTCTAACATAAAAATACATATTTTTGTCAAGGGAGAGCCTCTGTTTAAAAAAATAATGAAATATGGGGAAGATCCTAAGTAGCTACAGTATGCATGGGATAAAACCCAGGGTTTCAGGATCCGCTAAAGAAATGAAGGGTTGCATTAAGTGCAAAACTCCAAAGCTCTTCAAATAGCTCTAATATAGTTTTATAAATAATGCCTCCATAAATATTGAGAGTTAAATTAATGTTTATTTAGGACAAAGTGTGCTGTTCTCCCTGGAAGAAAGACACAGTGGCCACAGCTAGGTTATTTGTTGCTTGCCCGTAGGCCAAATGAAGCAGTTCCCAGTTGGCTACATATTCCTTATAATGCTGTGTAGAGGATAAATCTCTGTGGATTTCCGTTAGTCTCTGCCTGCTTCTGCTGTGTCTACACATGGCTAAGAAACAAACTGAGGGATGTTTGAGTCACTCTTTTTCTCTGTTATTTCCGACAGAGACTCTCTTATCCAACAAATAGCTGAGAAAAGATGTCTGAATCCAAGTTTTATTCCATTCGAGAGATCTTGTCACTCACAGGGTAATTGTCAATGACAAATAAGGGAGGACATCCTATTATTTTTAGTGGAATACTGCACCTGTTTACTCTTTGCTAATAAAACGTGTATATCTGCTGTTCTCCTATGAGTGTTTCTCTTTGCTCCACTAGAGCTTTTTTCATGGTTAATGATTTGAATTTGCCAAGCACACTGACTCATTTCTCTGCTTTTTTTTCTTTAGCTAAAATGCTAAAAGCAAAGTGCACAAGTGCCTCTCAGGGGTGCACTCACTACCTGCGCACACCTGTTTTTATTTGATTGTCAACAGGAATTTCCCACAGCAGTTTTAGGTGTAACACCTGTTCTATTATTATGAAGTGCCTACTCAGCCATTCATTAGCACATGCAAACTTCACCTCTTATAGGTCTTTTCACTATGTGATCTAGGAAGGGTAGGAGGAAACAAATTTATTTACCACAGGAAAGTGCCGATAACCAAAGTAATCAAACTTTTCCCAAGAAGGAGGGTGTTACTAGTGGAGGAGGCAGTGAAGTATGAAGATAAACTGGGAAAATGTCTGCTCAAGTGGACCCATATGAAAATCCAGTTCTTTGGTACAAAATAATGGATGAAATATTTTCCATGAAGTTTAACTATAGGGATCTTGAGAAATCAGGATGTTGCCGCAGGATTTCCAGAGACCGTTGAAGGGGAAAGTAGCTGACTCAGGAGATTACTTAAATAAATAAGCAGAGGGTTACTCTAGGTCCTAAGCCTGACAGTGACTGAGAGATGCATTGCTACAGCCCTTAATCAGAAAGCAGTAGACTGCAAGGTTTTGACATCAGCTTGTCTCTCCTACATTCAGATAATAAAAGCTCTACTTTAAGATCCATATGCACTTTTAAAAAGTCAATTTAAACTTTTGAGAAACTGTCAGTGAAAACTGGGAGGCTTATAAACCAAAATCTCAGGTCTGAACACCACCAAGGTTTGAGGGAATGGAGGGATTTCAAAATCTGGATGCAAATATTTTGGCTCAGGATCAATTTCTATTAGAAAATATTCCAGATATGCCTGTTTTTACAGCCTCTAGGGCTAAAGGTCACTGGTAAGATGGACCATTAATTAATCAATTAATTAATTTATTTGTTCTCAAAAGAATTTTCAGAAATATCTTCTAAAGAACTGAATGAGAGTGAAAAATAAAATATGGAGTTGATGCCTTGCCCAGTTTAGAAGAAGGAAGGCTTTTAGTTCTGAACTCGCTTTCTCTGGCAATCTTAGAAGGGGCTCCACATATGGAGGCTCAAAGCCCTACAAGTGTAGCTGAAGAACTTTGAAGTCAGTGAAAGTTTTCAGCAGAGGAGCAGAAAAGTCTGAGGGTCAGGCAAAAGCTTACACACATGCACAGTGGAAAGAATCAAAATTAGTACGTATGGGGAAGGTATGAAATAGTCATTCAATACAAAGTAGTGAGGAGAGAGACCCCAACAATTAAAAGTGGTCATTTACAGATTTATTGAACTGCATCTACAGGGTTATGGGCGTGGTAAAAGCAGACTATTCTGAAAAAAAGTATCATCTTACTAAAAATGAGAATTAAAATCTGAGTGACTGGAATAAGACTTTTGTCCACCATATCAGTTTTCTGTTTCCTGACCACTGGCACTAATTTTGTGGACATATGACTAAATGATGGAGATCCTGTTACTCTGGCATGCTCAATTTGTATTGAGTGCCCACTGTACCAGGATTTAGGAACACAAGAAAAACACTGAGATCCTGCAGAACCTGTTGTGAAATCAGAGGTACTCTGACAGTTGGGTTTTTTCTGTTTACTTTGGTTCTTGTACTTGCAGTAAGATTGCTGAATGGTTGTGTAAGTAAATATGATCCCTAGTACAGGCTTGTGTTTTATGGCTTACTTCTTGTTATCTGATCTGGCATCCCAATGTCATGTTGTAACTAAACAAAATCCATATTCATGCTGCTGAGTAAACATTCTGATAAGAACCTACCTGCAAAACTGAGTGCCATTAATCATTTCTTTTGTTTCCTTTGCTTCAGTTATTGTACCTCCTCCTCATTTAGATTTGATGTATTAATTTCTCCCTTCATATCCAGTAGTGCTCAGTTGCTGGCTGTGATGTGTACAACACAGCATGCAAGAGTATCTCGGACTACTGACTAATGTACCAGTTAGCTTTATTTTACCAGTTGACTCACAATTTTACAGTGTCATATGTCCACTCTGTTACTGGCATGGGTAAGAACTTAACTGTGTAGGGATTTAGAAAGAGAGTTAGTTGCAAGTCAAGACTTCAGAGTGATACCATCTTAGGGAGCATGATAACTACAGTTTTGTGTCTTCACCTGAATTCTTACAGTCAAGCTGTTAGAGAGGGGAATGAGATACAGTATTCTCAATTCGCCAGCTGAGTAAGCTTTCTCTCACTCAAAGAACTACAGGAGAGCTGATTGCTTCTTCATGTACGTGCTTCATGACATGATCTTGGGTACCATAACTTGACCATGAACCATGAACTTGTAACCATGAACTTGTCTGCCATATCTAGGACTTGGCATTGCACACCAGTGTCATTCATTCTTATTTCATTATGAATGTTTAAGGAACAAGTAAACAGAATCTGGTAGCTCCCAAGGCAGGTGGAAATTGTAGCATGCTGTAGAAAGTATCTATTGATTGGTGTTATTGCTATCCTTATATGAGAAATCAAGTATATTAATTAGTTTTCGTAAGAATATCATCACTAAAGCTTAAACCAATATGTGTAATGCCTATAGAATCTCTTACAATGGTTTAACTTTCCAAGAGCTCAATTCTGCCACCTTTGTTCAGGAAGTACCTTCCTCTGTGAGTAGCCCTATTTATTTCTGGTGTGTAGTCCCAAATGCTAGGCTTTGCATTTCAATTGTACTGCAGGCAAAAGATAGTCCTGTCAAACTGTTTGGAGTGACTCAAAAGTATGACTACCAACCTCAGGACAGACTGTTAAGAAGCAGGGCACACACCCTAAACTGGTGAGTACTATATGTAGATTTCACCAGCCAAATATAAAGTGTCAACTCCTCAAGCATTACAACAGCCTTAACATGGAGTTACAGGCCATTCTCTTGGGCACTCTGATCTATCTTGCCACCCAGATAAGATTGCCTTTGTGATTGATGGTTCCTTAGATGAAAAATCACAACAATGTTCAGGTTATTCCCAGTCCCAAAAGACCAGTCACTTATCACATATCAATTGCACTTTAGATCTTGCACCAAAAAGAACGCTAGTGTCAATCTTATAATTAACTAAAGATTTATTAACTAAGAAAAAGAAATGAGAATTATTGAAAAAATTAAAGCAGGTAAACATACACACACAAATGAGTTACAGTCTTAGGTTCAAAAAGGTAATAGAGGCTGCTGAAATATGTAGGTGTTATATGTTCTATAGGGCTAACCAAGGCTAAGCAGCTGCGGATCCCTTCCTTATGCTTAGAAATCTTGCTCTCCAAGCAATATAGAGATACAGTTGCTTCCCTGAGAGTTCCCTGAGAGTCAGGTATTTTTATTTGCTTCCCTGAGAGTTCAAGATGATGGGATGAGTCCTCATGAACTCTTCATGGGTATCGAGGGGCAGTCAGCAAAGTCTTTTGTCCTCTGATGTTCCACAATTGTTTGTCTGGTCTCTATGGGCCTTCTTTTCTCGGGCAGAGTGCTAAATTAGTATTTCACTCTTGGTAATGCTTCTCTCCTGACTGGTGGTTTTACAGTTACAGAACAAACACTTAAATATTACCTTATAACATGGGTGTGACATTGGCAAACCAGGTAACAGCTCAGGTCAGGGAAGTAGAAGTGGGTGGCAACCTAGGCAGCTGTGACCATGAGATGGTAGAGTTTGGGATCCTGACAAAAGGAACAAAGGAGAACAGTAGGATACAGAACATGGACTTCAGAAAAGCAGACTTTGACTCCCTCAGGAGCTGATGGGCAGGATCCCCTGGAAAGCTAATATGAGGGGGAAAGGAATCCAAGAGAGCTGGCTATATTTTAAAGAAACCTTATTGGGAGTGCAGGAGCAAACCATCCCGATGGGCAAAAAGAATAGCAAATATGGTAGGTGCCCAGCTTGGCTTAAGAGAGAAGTCTTTGGTGAGTTTAATGCAAAAAAATAAGCTTACAAGAAGTGGAAGCTTAGTCAGCTGATTAGGGAGGATTATAAAAAATACTGCTCAAACATGCAGGAATGAAATCAGGAAGACCAAAGTGCAATTGGAGTTTCAGTTAGCAAAGGACATGAAAGGGAACAAGAAGGGTTTCTACAGATATGTTAGCAACAAGAGGAAGATTAGGGAAAGTGTGTGCCCCTTACAGAATGGGGGAGGCAACCTAGTGACAGAGGTTGTGGAGAAGGCTGAGGTACTCAATGCCTTTTTTGCCTCTGTCTTCACAGACAAGTTCAGCTCCCAGACTACTGCACTGGGCGGCACAGAATGGGGAGGAAGTGAACATCCTGCAGTGCTGAAGGAACAGGTCCAGGACTATTTAGAAAGATTGGACATACACAAGTCCATGGGGCCAGATGCAATGCATCTGAGGGTGCTGAGGGAGTTAGCTGATGTGATTTCAGAGCCATTGGCTATTATTTTTTAAAGCTAGTGGCAATTGGGGGAGGTCCCTGATGATTGGAAAAAGACAAATATAGTGCCCATCTTCAAGAAAGAGAATAAAAGAGGATCCAGGGAACTACAGGCTGGTCAGCCTCACCTCAGTCACTGGAAAAATCATGAAGAAGGTCCTCAAGGAATCCATTTTGAGGCACTTAGAAGAGAGAAATGTGATCAGGAACAGTCAACATGGATTCACCAAGGACAAATCATGCCTGACCAACCTGATTGTCTTTTATGAAGAGGTGACTGACTCTGTGGATGTGGGGAAAATGGTGGACGTGATACTCCTTGACTTCAGCAGTCTCCCACAGTATTCTTATCATAAAGTTAAAGAAGTATGGATTGAATGAATGGACTGTAAAGTGGATAGAGAGCTGGCTAGATCATCGGGCTCAATGGGTAGTGAAAAATGGCTCTATGTCTAGCTGGCAGCCAATCACAAGTGGAGTGCCTTGGGTTGGTGCTGGGGCCAGTTTTGTTCAACATCTTCATTAATGATCTGGAGGATGGGGTAGATTGCACCCTCAGCAAGTTTGCAGATGACACTAAGCTGGGGGAGTGGTAGATACTCTGGAAGGTAGGGAATACAGGGATACAGAGTGACCTAGACAAATTGGAGGATTAGGCCAAATTAAATCTGATGAGGTTCAACAAGGATATGTGTAGAGTCCTCCATTTAGGATGGAAGAATCCCATGCACAGCTACAGACTGGGGACCGACGCGCTAGGCAGCAGTTCTGCAGAAAAGGATCTGGGGGTTACAGTGGATAAGAAGCTGGATATGAGTAAGCAGTGTGCCCTGGTTGCCAAGAAGGCTAATAGCATATTGGGCTGCATTAGTAGGAGCATTGCCAGCAGAACGAGGGAAGTGATTGCTCTATTTGGCATTGGTGAGGCCGCATTTGGAGTATTGTGACCAGTTTTGGGCCCTCCCCCTACAAAAAGTATTTGGACAAGTTGGAGAGAGTCCAGCGTGGGTCAACAAAAATGATCAGGGGCCTGGAGCACAAAACTTATGAGGGCTGAGGGAACTAGGTTTGTTTAGTCTGCAGAAGAGGAGAATGAGGGGGGATTTGATAGCAGCCTTTAACTACCTGAAAGGGGATTTCAAGGAGGATGGAGCTAGGCTGTTTTCAATGGCAGTAGATGACAGAGCAAGGAACAATGGTGTCAGGTTTCAGTGGGGGAGGTTTAGGTTGGATATTAGGAAAAAGTTTTTCACTAGGAGGGTGGTGAAGCATTGGAATGGGTTATCTAGGGAGATGGTGGAATCTCCATCTTTGGAAGTTTTTAAGATGCAGTTTGACAAAGTTCTGGCTGGGATGATTTAACTGAGGTTAGTCCTGCTTTGAGCAGGGGTTTAGAGAAGATGACTTCCTGAGGTCCCTTCCAACTCTAATATTCTATAATTCTATCAAAGAAGCCTTGGTGAATGCTGATGAAGGATCATCATGCTAATTCCAAAGCAAATGGCTACTGTTATGATGACCAGAGGTCAAAAGACTAAGTGCATTTTTCACTCATCATCATCAAAGAAAAAGCACACATGGGTAGAGACACAATCAGCTTGCTTTCTGTGTGAAAATACTGTAAATATGGTTTCAAAGGAAGATCCTTTATCTCTTAACTGTTTGGATTCTAAAAGGGCAAAATAAATGAACAAGAAGATGGAGATCCCCAGAGTTATTCTGGATAGCATGAGAGACTTTTGGGAAAGTGGCAGATTACTATATCTCTGCTATCATTTGGAATTATAGACTGTGATTCACCTGAACATATGTTTTCCCTGCTTTAAGCTCTCAATAGCACTTATTTTCTTTTCTTAGCTAATAAATCTAGAGTTAGTTTACTATAGAAATGGCTATAAGCATTGTCTTGGTGTAAGATCTGGAGTACCAATTGATCTGGGGTAAGTGACTGGTTTCTTGGGACTGGGAGAAACCTGATGTGGTGTGAATTTAGATGTATGTAACCTTTAATACAAAGTTCAGCTTGTTAGGGTGGCAAGATAGGCTGGAGAGTCAAAGGGACTGTCTGTGACTCCATGTTAAGACTGGTATAGTGATCCAGGAGTTCACACTTTTTACTGGCTTGGTGACGTCTAATTATAGAATATTACCACCAGTTTGGGTGTCTGCCATTGTTTTCTGTCAGCCTGCTCTGAGATAGGCACTCAAAATTGTGAGCCACACCAAACAGTGTAACAAAGGAATACCAATATTATAAGTGAGATTAATGCACGTAGCATCCTACAAGCATTTCATAAAGTCTAAATACTCAACACCAACTTAACATCTATTTTAAACTATTTGGAAACCAGTTTGGTTTTAAGCTCTTTATTGATCAGTGTTCAGTTGTGGTCTATTTGAGACCTTTGACATGAGCAGGCACCTGTCTGCCACTGTCACAGATACCACTACTCATCCTGAGTAAAGGTGGCAGAGTAGGGCCATAATTTTTCTTGCAGTTCCTGGCATAGGAGCTAATGAGTGACATGGGTCTGTTTACCCAAATATCCATCTTTGAAAATACAATTCAGTGAATTTAAGAAATGACAATCTGAAACATTTTCTCCTAAAAATAGATATTGCTGCCCCAGAACATCCATTGTTTCAACAAGAGCTAGAACATCTGGATAGCTGCCTGGGATCAGCTTAATGCGCTGAGGGTGATTGCTTAGTTATTCATGTTTTTTAATATAGACTATTAAGACGGCAGCAGTAATTTTTGATTAGCCATGCACATATTTTTAAAGGGGGGGATGTGTGTGGGCAGATATTTAACTTGTGTGGCTCTTGACACAGAATGACCAGTCTGTTACACCTCTTCTGAGAAATCTAAGCCCCAGGGAATGCAATGTGCTGGATGAAGAGTTTGGTGGGGTTTTTTTGCATATCTAATCCTTTGCTCTTGGGAAAGTTGTGAGGATCTGTACCTATAAAAAAACATTTTCTAATGCACAAGTTCTGCATAATGCTTTCAATATCTAGCCCTCTGTGTCTTAGGAAGGCTTAAACTGAAAAAATCCAAACCCCCTGGGTCTGGTGGAAAGCTGGAAAGATTTTCTTCCTTTAAATATGTTGAGTGGCTTGCTATCCAGGATAGGGTATTCTCTAACTGCTGGGGATAATTTTAAAATAGGATGTGCCTGGTTGCGTGAATAAAATTGGCAGTGGTGGGCTTATTTAGGTATACCACTGCACTTGCAGACACTTTAATATTTAAGCACCAATTAATACATGCATGCTTGTATTTTCATGTGTAGTTACGATGCATTTAACAACTGCATTTGTAATGCATTAGCCTCCATTTCTTCAAATCAGACTAGTGAAGGATGTATTGGATTTTGAGGATATTTAGAAAAAGATTTTTTTTTAAACTAATTGTTACTACTGTGCAGTACTGTAATATACCAAACCTTTACGGTACTAGTAGTGCACTAGTTGTCCCACAGCTCAGAGGCAAGTGCTGAAGGTGCTTCGGCTGCGTGGCCCTTATAGTTCAAGCACATATGAAAAAGATGTCAAATCTCTGTTCTGTTCTACATGGGTTCTCACACTGCGTTCATCACCATAGTATCTGAGCACCTTCCAGTAGTGCCTTAGGTGACATGACTAACATCTGTCACATGTTTGTTCTCTCATCCTGTCTCCGGGGGGAGAATTGTGCATAGTGAAGCGTTTTAGTTTGGCCGAATATGTTTTGTAGGGTGGTTTGTTTTTGCGTTTTTGTATATATGTTACTATGTGTTAATGAAGCCGGGTCAAAGACATGCACCTTGCACTTGAGGTGGAAAGTGGTGAGGTTTGGGATGGTCCTTAGTTTCTGTGTGAGTTCATTCCATGATCTTGGATCAGCCTCCAAGGAAGTTCTGTCTCCAGCACATATGAGCTATACTCTTATTGCAGAGAGTTCCATTGTGCCAATGAGTCCCAATGATCTCCTCCGTTACTTTATGCAGTGAAAGAAAGAGGAGAGATAAGGGAGCGTTTTACCCTGCTAAATATGTGAAGAGCTAAAGTCTCTGGTGTCTTTATGGCACAGGTGCGTTAGGGGTGCTGTGGAGGTGCACTGCCCCAGCCGGCACAATGCCTTCCAGAGCTCTAGGGATCATAGGGTTTGCACACAGCTACTCTGTCACTTCTGAAGAGGGTGCAACATCTACTTCCTATTGGGTCTGATCTGCTCTGCTTATGTTCGCTCACTTTAGATAAGCTACCACCAATAGTGACACTGGCTTCACTCCAACCTATCTAGATGTCTATCTAGTTTCTTCAGCTGGCAGCAGTGTAGTATATGGGCACCAGTATGGGCTAGACCAACATTTTGCCTAGTGTCTGTGTGCGTGTACACAAGGTTGGGGAGCTTCCTTGAACCTCATCCCCTTGTGGACCAACATAGGAACTGAATATGGTCTTACCTTTAGTATTTTTCATTTTTCTTTCTGACAGCTATTTTGAGGATAAGCATTAAAGGCGATTCTAAAGGATAACATTCTAGTATTTTAAGTCAATATTTTTGTCTTAGTATCTGTGTGGGGAGGGGTGAGGGTAATTGTTGCCTACTATACATTACATTCGGTTAGCAAAATCCACTGGTGGAAGAAGGGGGGGAAGGAAAGGAGCTGGTACATCTATTTGCATCACACAAAACTGGAACAAGTAAGAGGGGCAGGATCAAGGAGGCATCAATCAGTGTCCAGTTGTGCAGGCATAGATTTCCATTATTGTTTTGAAAAATCAGAAATTCTGCATGTTCTGTTTTATGTTAATTGAGCACTTTGGGCATAAAACAGCATGCTGATACATTCCACGTTTTCAGCTGCATTTCTTATATTGCTTTTATGGAAACGTCCCTTGCTATTGCATCTGAAATGGTTTCTTTGAAAGCGCAGCCCTGTCCATCTTGAAGAAGAAACTTGCTCTGCATTAAAAAGTCAGAATGCTGTGCGAAAAGTGGGGTTACAATGGATTGGTAGGAGGCTACTGTGACACTTGAAAGCACATTTCTCAGAAAATTTTGTGTGTGTGTGTGGTTGAAAATATCTAATGTTTCCTACTAAGAGAAACCATGATCCTTTGAACAGAATGGTGGTTCTTTAAGAAGACTCCTCCAATTTGCTGTTGCAGTGTAACAGACTAACGGTAGTAAGTACATTAACTCTGTGACTCCCTCAAGTTTCTATTTAAACTATAAAATTAATCTAAAAACCTCTTCAAAATTTATTTGACCTTTCATATAGGATTAAAAACTAATAAAATTTTTGTATGCAAATATTCTGATTTTTTTCCCGCATTCAACATGTAACATGGTTAAGTGAAGAGATGTACCTAACAGATGTTTTAGATGTTTGTGTTGCTTGACAGCAGTTGGCACCTAAGATTGGCAAAGCTTAAACCAATTATGAATAGCTGGCACAGCAAAAAGCATGATCAATACAACACAAGGTCGATTTTTTTTCTTGTAATATTATTTTGTTGAGGAGTTAGAGGGAGGAAGGGAGTGAGGAAGTGAGGGCGGGGGGAAAGGGAAGAAAGAAGATTAAATGTATGTTTTTGTACTCCTGTTCTTATGTGCAACTGTTACCTGCATTTCAAAAGAGATATAAGATGCTTCTTCCCTATCACAAGACTCACTGATTGCACTCTGCGGTTCCTACAGCAGAGACAAGTGTGCAGATGCTGCTAAACCCATTTCTCCCACACACTAGTTTACTGGATTTTTTCATACAGTGGAATGATAGGAATTTAAAAATGGAAAAGAACTGTTGAGTCATCTAGTCCATCTCCCAGCTAATGCAGGATTGTTCCCTATGGATCTTCGGCCCATGTGGCGTTAAATGAATCAAGCGATTGGACTTCGGCCATTTCCTGTAGAAGATTATTCTACAATGGAATACGCTTCATTGTAAGGACATTTTTCCTGTCAGCCTAACTTTCCTTTGCTTAACGTATTCATGTTTCTCTGACTTATATTTTCTTAGGACCCCCTATTTTGAAAGCAAATCCTCTCCTTCCTCCATCTTTCTGCTACTCGTAGAGGACTGTTATAGCTTTCTTTTAATTGTAGTTTAGTCAAGTTATACATACTTATTTTAATCTCTTCTCCTAAATCAGATCTCTTGGACTGTTTATCACTGTTATTACTACCAAGCCAAATCTTGAATACTTCAATTTTACATTGTAACTTGGGAGTTTTGCCTGAGTAAAGACTTCAGGATTCAACCCATTATGGACTTGATCTCCTTTAAAGCTCTTCCTGTGACTTTATTCTTGTATTGGAATACACCCGTACTCCAAGTGGCAGATGCAGTCTCAAAATGGGGGCTATTACAATGCTCTCTGTTATGAAGCAAGGGAAGCAATGTGGTCCAGTGGCAGAGATTACATTTCTAATTGTGCCAATGACTTGAAATGTGAGCTCAAACAAGTCACTGAGATTTCCTGCATGTTAATTCTTCCAACTGTAAAATCATGCTTACCTACCTCTATAAAGCATGCTGAGATCAACTGTTTGAAAAATGTAGCAATACAATACAATAAGCCATACAGTACAAGCAATAAAGATGATTATTATGCAATTTATTATCTAATATTTGTCTGTGCAGCTCAAAATCACGTCGGCTTTTTTGCAACTATATCATATTGAAAGCGCCTCATATCCATGAGAATCCTTAAGTGTTTGTTGGGAATACAACTTCATACGGTTTTCCTCTCCTGTTAAAAATTTGGATTATTACCCCCAGCTGTACTGGTTTATAGATCTCAAAGCTGAGCCTTAATTTGTTGTCTCTCTTTTATGGGCCTGATTATCCTTACTCACATCAGCTTTACAGATGTGTGTTTCCACTGATTTCACGGTAATTACTTCTAATTTATACTAGTGTAATTGGGAAGAAACCCATGCTTCAAATCTCTCTAGGTTCCTGTGTATTCTCACTCTCTCCTCATGGGTAGTTGGCACTCCTTAGTTTAGTTTCATCTGTACATTTATTTAATATCCTCCCTCCCACTTCTTTCAAACCATTCATAAAGATATTAAATAAAACGTATCGAAATTTGATATCCCAATGGACAGTTTGCCTTTCTTCCCATTTCATGACAAATGCACTAAGCTTCCACCCAGTAAAACGTATATAATGGCAAAGAAGAAACTGGTTGTCATGAAAGAGACATTGCAAACACGGTTCCCAAATTTTGCCTAGTTGAGGTCTATGTTGAAAACTTGCCAGGACTCTGAGAGCTGTACTTAATTCACATGGAATAAAATGTAGCCATTCTGATCTTTCATACAACATGCAGCCCACGGAGGCTACAGGTCCTATCATTATATGCAATGCTTAATCATCATACTAGCCATCAGGATGCAGGATTGCTTGCTGGGGTATAGAATCATAGAAATGTAGGACTGGAAGGGACCTGGATAGGGCATCTAGTCCAGTCCCCTGCAATAAGGCAAGACTAAGGAATAACAAGACCATCCCTGACAGTTGTTTGTCTAACCTGCTCTTAAAAACCTCCAACGACAGAGATTCCACAACCTCCCTAGGTAAATTATTCGAGTGCTTAACTACCCTTTTTCTTATGTCCAACCTAAACCGCCCTTGCTGCAGTTTAAGCCCATTACTTCTTGTCCTGTCCTCAGTGGAGAAGGAGAACAATTTATCACCCTCCTTTTTATAACAACCTTTTATATATTTCAAGACTGTTATCATGTCCCCTTCCCAGTCTTCTCCATTTTTTCCCAATCTTTCTTCATAGATCATACTCTGTAGACCTTTAATCATTTTTGTTCCTCTCCTCTGGACTTTCTCCAATTTGTCCACATCTTTTCTGGAGTGTGGTGCCCAGAACTGGACACAGTACTCCCTTTGAGACCTTTTCAGTGCTGAGTAGAGTGGAAGTGTTACATCTCATGTCTTACTTAAAACACATCTCAGAATGAGGTTTGCTTTTTTGCAACAGTAATACTTCGTTGACTCTCATTTAGTTTGTGGTCCACTATAACTCCCACATACTTTTCTGCAATACTCCTTCCTAGGCAGTCATTTCCCATTTTGTATTTGTGCAATTGATTATTCCTTCCTAAGTATAGTACTTTGCATTTTTCCTTATTGAATTTCATCCTATTTATTTCAGACTATTTCTCCAGTGTTGCAAGATCATATTGAATTCTAATCCAGTCCTCCAAAGCGCTTGCAAACCCTTCCAGCTTGGTGGTATTTGCAAACTTCATAAGTATACTCTCTATGCCATTATCCAAATCATTATTGAAGATATTGAACACAGCTGTACCCAAGACAGATTCCTGCGGGACCCCACTTGGTATGCCCTTCCAGCAAGACTGTGAACCATCAATAACTACTCTCTGAGTACGGTTCTCCAACCAGTTTTTCACCCACCTAATAGTTTGTTTGTCTAGGCTATTTCCTTAATTTGTTTATGAGAAGGTTATGTGAGTCAGTATCATTAACCTTACTAAAGTAGAGCTATATCACATCTCCTACTTCCTCAGTATCCACAAGGCTTCTTACCCTGTCAAAGACTTCTTGATACCTCCATAATAAAGATGAGAATAGTCATGAGGTAGACTTTGGCCACCCTCGCTTCAGAGTGCTCGGCTGTGCTGACATTGCTTTAGTATCTCTGAACTGGTCCTTTTCTGCCACAAGTCTATCTACTAATAACCCTTTCCTTGGCAAATTACTTGTCAGTATTTCTGGCTTCTCAACAGATTCGTTCTTACACCCAAGAAACAACAACTTGTACCATCTGGGTGCTGCTCCTCCCCTTTTATTAGGTGGCAGAGCCAATCACTGATAGTCTTTTTGGACCCTTCTCACTGGCTCATTATTCCTGTTTCTCTTCAGAGTTCAAATTTCTTCTGCTGCTGAGGTAGGTAGGGAAGTAGACTCTGGGGATTTCTTTCCTTTCATCTCTGAAAAGCTAATTTCTGTTATGGTGGATACAAGGTGAAAGGCAAGGAAGCATCCAGACTCTGGGCTCCTGCCATCATAGGGATCATTTGCCACAAAAGAGGAGGAATTGGTGGTCCTTTAGTTTCTCCCACAGCCTCCTTGCCCCCTTGTGAGGTCCTCAGTTAAACTCTAACTAGTGACAGCATCTGATGCAAAGCCCACTCCATTTTTCCACACCAGTCAAATAGGTTTTCACTTTATAGTCTACTTTACTTTAGTTCAAGACATTCTCAGAGCCATTTGCTGCTGTTGCCTCAGCTGATGTTCAGAGTACATGGTTTCTTTGGAAGCATTCAACTGGTGCTCCAGAGAAGAACAGGCATCATTTAATAAACAGAGGACTCAAAACTCTCTAGTCAGTGATTGGCTCTGATCCTTGTTCATCTACTTGAGGAGTTTACAGACTTCACAAATTCGTGTCCCTTAGTGGAGATAAAGAATTAATCAGTTAAAAAGTCCTATTTCATTATCTTGGCACAAACTCCATTGCACAATGTGTGAAGGTAAACTTGCCAGTGATGCACATTCTAATATATTTTATTGAAGCTATTTTGATATAGTGAAGCTGAAGTCATCTATACAGATTTTTCTTAAGTCTATTAGACATTACATCTTAGGAGAACTGTAAGAAGATGGGCTCGCAGGAGTTATCATTTCCTCCCTCTTCCAGGGAAAAGTTGGAATGTTTCATTTAATTTAGGGTAATTTAGTATAATTTCATCTCAGTTCAGGGGATAAGAGAGGAGTTAAAAGAGACTGAGCTTCCTTAATTTGCCTTTATTGACTATGTCAAGCACAAACCTGTTTGTCTTGATGTAGAGTAAATGAGAGGAAATTTTGCTATACTTTCAGGCTTATGTTAAAAAGAGATTGGAAATAGAAATGATAATGATGGCAATGGTAGGGCAAGTCTGCAAAATTAGGTGTGTTATGGTGTGTAGAGCAGCAATACTTTGCATATTCATTTATTTCTCATATTTCAGTTTTTGGCTATATGTGCCTGGGATATCTAAAGCCAAGGAGGAGCCACCAGCATGCATATTTAAAGGCAAAATTAGCCCTTCCTATGATAATGGGCTCCCTTGTTAAATACTGGTATATTTTAAATTTGGTGTCAGATTATTTAAGGAATTAACATTTGATTGTCAGAGATTTCAGTGGTGTAAATAATAAAAAACAGTTTTAGAACTCATTTTTTGTGACATTATTCTATCTAGTATGTTTTCACTTGTAGAGAGAGAAGAGCCATTTTCTATTGTGTTTCTCATATTATTGAAGTTTTAGTGTAATAGAAGTGCAAGGGTTATATAAATAGTGATGTTTTGATGTTGTATTTTAACCTGAGCTTTCTGTTACAAAGAGTTTAGTTCATTCCTGCTGCTGATCCAGATCCTCTGATCCAGAGATTCAAAAGTTTCATAGTGAACACTGTCCAATTTAGTCATTCTGTCTAATGAGATGAGTAAAACCTGTATCTGTTGGTTAACTGTGGTAATTACTTCTGAAGTATTATGACACTGGTAAAGGATGAACTGATATTTGTTAGGTGAGCATCCATGCTATTCTCAAATAAAGGACTGCTCCTGATGCACATATTAATAACCTTTACAATGTTTATTACTGGGTATTTTTCTTCACTGTCTTAGCACTTTAAACTTCTCTCTTTCATATGAAAGCCTTGATTCTGCACAATTTGATAACCTCCATCCAAATGAGTGGATTTTTCAATCCCTGATATGTGGCATCTAAAAGAATTGGCAACGACATTTCTGGGCTTGTCCATCACTGCGAGATCATCAGGCATAAGTGCTCTTTCTGTCCCATACCCAAGTCTAAAACCAGAATGATCAGGATCCAGGAAATCTATAGCTTCCAGTTGTGGCTGGAGAAGCTTTGTCACAATCTCATCTAGGTGCTTTATCAAAAATATGATGCACTTTCTTCCTAGTAATCTCATTGTAAAGCTGTGATTGAACCCTCCCTCCTCCCTGCCCAGCCTAGCCTTTAATTCTAAGTGTAGACTACTGGCCAGCTGCAATCCAGAATTCTAGCATGTGGCTCAAGCTATTCTTCTTTTTATTGCAGAGATGTGGTCTGGAGAGACTGCAGGTTCCAGCATACAATGCTCATGGTGGCTACCACAGCTCATTGAGACATGCTGGGGTCTGTAGACATATGTCTCAAATACATCACTGTTGCTGACAATCAGATACTAGTGTAAGGAACATGGTATAAATATTCCATTGCATCGGTGGCAGAGCTGATTTAAAAATAGCCATTATTTGTCATGGGAAATTGAAAAAAAAATCGTCCTGTACGTTTGCCACAATTTTGTGTTTGTTTGTTTGTGTACAAAAGATTGAAACCAAAAATCAAAACATTATGGTTTCTAAAAAGAGTTTTTAGTAACAATTTTCAGTTTTCAAAAACTAAAACATTTTACCAACATTTTTCAAGTTTTGTTTGCTTGTTAATTATGAAAATCTGGAAAATTTTGACTGAAAAGCCATTTTTCATTGAAAGAACTGGGGGTTTTTTTTAGGGAAAAAATCGATCTGTTCTAACACCTACCATTAAAAAACAAAGGCAGTTGCAAATTGGGCTCCTGATAATTTTTGATGCACCTGTCAGTGCAAATTTTGAAAACCCCCATGCAACACGAATCTTACCTTAAATTCTGCCTTCAGTGCTGGTAAAACTTACTTGGGGCAACTGTGAAAAATGGTGTATTTCAAATCAGCAGGCTTGGAAGTAATTAATCAATTTTTAAAAATGCCAAGATATCAAAACAACTTAGGAAAAGATTGAAGTATATAAGCATGTAACAGTGTGCTTCCAGTTTTTCTATTGCTGAATCTTCCAAGATCTAAAATGGTGGTTCATTGTCTGTAATGTTTTATTGCCATGCCACCAGGCATGAAAATAAAATTGAAATTAGCTTGAGGAAACCAAATCCCTTTATTTCCAAGACAAATTAGACTGATGTATCTTACCATTCTCTACAGATTTCTTCATAAGCACATTACTTGTTGAAGTAGTACCAGACATTTTGTATATAACAGCAATTTGCATGCATTCATTAAACTGTACTTTGAAAGACTTACTGACAGGGGCATTTGAAGATTTTTGTGTGTGTGTGAACTGTATTGTGTCTTTACACAGAGCAGTCTGTTAAATCATGCCTTTGTCCTTTAGTTTTTCAATACTGATAAATGAAACAAATGTTTAGTCACTTTTGCAGTACAGTACTAGGAAGGAGCAACCCTGTGCATGCTGTGAGATTCTCTGGGTGGAAAAATGTGGCATTTTCTCAAATTGTACCTTGTGCTATATCAAGGTAGAGGGCAGTCAGAGAGTGGTACTATTTGGGTTCTGGCCTAAGAGGAGGAGCTACTGAGCCCAGGACTCAATTGATTATGGGGGACAACAAATGAAAAAACAGAAATGGGCATGAAGGTCAAAGGGCTAAATGGAGGGAACCTGAGGGGGACACCAAGCAGAGAACCCTGGACAGCACCCATTGCTCCTCAAAAGTGGCTAAGGAATCGGTGGACGCTGCCCAGAGAAACTCTGCTCGGATATGTGATCGGACAGAGGAGGGGAGATAGGCTCCACAATTGCAGAGCACTTTCTCAGCCTACATCCTCTCCCTGGTGTTATAGACAGCCACCTTGGCCAAGGCGAGGAGGAGGTTGATGAGGAAGTCCCGCAACTTTGTGGGGACACAAATGGGGTGTGCATAGATCAGAAGGTGTGGAGAAAAGTGCAGCCAGAACCTCAAGAGGAGGATCTGTAGGAGCTGGAATACGGGCTGCAACCTGGTGAACTCCAGATATATGTGTGCCAGGGTCTCCCTCACACCACAAAATGGAGAGGTATCAGGACGAGGGGTGACCCATGCCAGGTACACACCCGTGCTCATGGCTCTGTGAAAGAGCTGCCAGCTGATATCCCTGGTGGGCTGTGGAACCAAGCTGGAATAGAGACTGGCCCACCAGGTTCCTCACACTTGACAGGTGATAAGAGGTCCCACTACTTGGTGTCAGGGTGGGACACAAGGGCGAGGAAATAGAGTGTGTGGAGCGTGAGCGTATATAGATGTGCCCGTGGCACGGTTCAGAAGTGCACCGGCTGCAGACTCTGCAGCTGGCTTGGTGTGTGCAGAGGGGCTGGCTGGGGGGGTTTGCAGGGCAGGGGCCCAATGAAAAGGTCTGGAGGGCCCGGGTTGAGGGGTGGTCAGAGAGCACCCTCTCAAAGGACCTGCTCGAGGTAGGCCCAAGCAGCAGGTGGTGGGGCTCCCCTCACCTCCTGGAGTACACACTGGAGGCGGGGGGGGGGGTTTGAAGGGTGGAGAGGTCCCACAACTTTGTGGGTTGCAGATGGGGGGTGTGTAGCAGAACAGGTGCAGGGAAAAGTGCAGCCAGAACCTCAACAAGAGGTTCTGAAGTAGTCGGAGCGGGGGCTGCAGCCTGGCGCACTCGAAGTGGACATTCGCCAGGGTCTCCCTCACGCCACAGAAGGGGCAGGTGTCGGGTCGAGGGGTGAACCATGCCAAGTGCTCATGGCTCCATGAAGGAACTGCCATCTGATGTCCCCGGTGGGCTGTGGAGTCAAGGTGTAATAGAGATTGGCCCACGGAGGGTTCTCTCCCTCCACAGGTGGTATCAGGTCCTGCTGTTTGGTGTCTGGGTGGAACACGATGGCAAGGAAATGGAGGGTGTGGAGCACGAGCATGTACAGATGGGCCCTTGGCGTGGTTTGGAAAAGGACTGGCAGCAAGTTGTGCAGTTGGCTCGATATTTGGGGGAGGGTGGCTGGGAGGGTTCATGGGGTCTGGGCCCGATAAAAAAGCTCCAGAGGGCTAGGACTGAAGGGAGTGTGGGGAGCAGGACTCATTAGAAGTAAACCTGAGCAGTGGGGGGCAAGGTTGCCCTCACTTCCTGGAGTACGCGCTAGGGAGTTTGAAGGGCCCATGCACCGAGCCAGCGCCTGGGGATGCATCCAGTCCCCTCAGTCAGAGTCCAAGAGATCTCCGATCTTGATGACTCGTGCCAGGACCAGCCTCTGTCGCACTGAGTGGGTCTCTGCCACCTGCACACGAAGTTGGAGGTTGTGTAGCAGGGGCTCCGCAAGGAGATCCTCCCCCTCAGTGGCTGCAAGGGGCCTGGAGGCTGAGACCAGTCTTCAGGCCTGGAGGAGGCCCTGTTAGAAGACTGGTAGCTCAGGGAGGTCTTGCAGAATACCTCTCGGATGGTGATAAAAGAGCTGCTGGTTGTATCGGAGCCCTTGGAGGCAGCAGAGGAAGGCGTGCACCAAGTGGCTTCATGACGGACTATCTGCACTATAAAGGAGTCTATTCAGGGCCTGGAGGCAGAAGGTGTGGGCCTGGCTGTGGAGATAGCATGGGTCTTGCCCTCCCTCCTCCAGGGGTAGACTCAGGATCCCTGCAGAGACCCAGTGCAGTCCTGGCCAAAAGAACTCCAGAACTGTCTTCTGGAGGTGGGCCAGGAAGCTTGGGGTTGGGACCAGGGTGTTGAGCCAGTGCCAGAGCATGGACAGGACTAGCTGGTTGAGCACCAGTGCTCTCCCACAAAGGGAGAGGCACCACAGCAGTACTGTCCATCTCCGTAGCCGCTCAGACACCCTGCTTCCCAAATCTTGCCAGTTCTCTGCTGGGGAGGGGTGGATGGCGGAAAGGTAAATGCCCAGATAGAGCAGTGGACCTGTGCTTCACTGGATGGTTTGAAGCATTGGTGGGAGACAACTCGCCTGCCACCCGGCCCCTACTATCAGGCCAGAGCTCTTGACCCAGTTGACCCAGGCAGAGGAGGCTGCTGAGTAGATGGCCAGGGAGGCCTCCAACCGCACCAGGTCACCCGGGTCCTGGACCACAAGGAGTATGTCGGCTACGTATGCTGACAGGACCAGCTTCAGCTCTGGCTCACCGAGCACCAACCCTGTCAACCTCCAGCGGAGGAGACAGAGGAAGTGCTCAATGTCCAGAGTGTAAAGCTGGCCTGATAGTGGACAGCCTTGATGCACTCCTCACCCAAAGCTGACCGGTTCTGTCAGGGTCCAGTTGAGCTTGACCAGGCCCTCTGTGGAGGCGTGCAGCACCTGGAGAAAGGTCATGAAATGGGCCTGAAGCCAAACGCTTGCAGGGTGCCCAGGTGATACCTGTGGTCCACCCAGTCAAACGCCTTCTCCTGATCCAGGGACAGGAGGGTGAATGACAGACCCAAGCTCAAGGAGATCCCGGACCAAATAAAGGTTATCAATGATAATATGGCCTGGGACGGTGTAGGTCTGTTCAGGGTGGACCACATTCACCAGCACGGACCCCAGCTGCAGTGGGATGACCTTCAGCCAGAGAGTGGCAGAAGGGTGGTATATAAACCCTAGACTACTCAGGGCTTTGTTCCCTGCAGAGTAGCCAAGGTTCGTACAGGGCAGTTAGGAGCACCTGAGGCCAATTAAGGCCCAGCCAGCTTCCTGATAAAAGTCCCATGCTTCAGAGAGGCAGGAAAGTGAGCTGGAGGCAGAGCAGGAGGAGTGCTGTGTTCTGTGGAGAAGCAGAGAAGAGTCTGGGGGAAGGTCCCAGGCCCAGGTAAGGGACAACTTGCTTAAGCAGAACTGAGATACCCCCCAGGCATGGAGGCCTCAGTGAAGAAGCCCTGCCCAGTCAGATAGGGGGCAGGGAACAAGGAGCTGAAGGGAAAGATGCGGGAAATAGCTCAGAGGAAAGTGGACACTGTTAGCAGTGCAAAGCTGCTATTTTTAGGGCCCTGGGCTGGCACCCGGAGGAGACCTTCCCCCTCCTCTTCCCATGGGACCACACCGAAGGAACCCCCCTGCCATGGAGACGGTGTAACTGGTGTGCCCTAACCCACTACAAGAGGGAAAAGCATGAGACCCACTAGAGCGGAGCCAGCTGTTTGCCACAACCTGCAAATCGAGTTCCACCTACTTGTGATACCTAAATAAGATGCCTTTCACAGTGTGCTGTTCATAACATGATTGTCCCTTTCATTTTTTTGCATGCTTTCAGTAGTGCAACTATTTCAGCAGTGAAATAGTTCATAATGTTGACATTTAAATAGTCATAATGAAGCTTTAAAGTTAGTACCCATTTGAGATGAATGGGAACAGTTCACTCTTCTCAGAGGCATTATTTTAGGCTGAGTGCAGATTCATTTGGACTTTATTGTGGTGTTTTACACCCAGTTCACATTTTGAAGGAGATACAACTCTAAGATCCAGAGAATTAATTTTTAAAAATAAATCTTGGCCCCAGAACCCAAGATAGCAAACTCTAGGAAAAGCACTGGCTCACTGAGTCATCCTAATTCAACCTGTGTGTGCAGTTCACATGGAGTAAACACTATGGTAAGAGACTGGGATTGAAGAGAAAAGATAGAAACACTAACAAGAATAAGAGATATGAGAGACACAAAGACAAGAAGGCGAAGGGGAAATTAGAGGCAAAGTAAAGGGGTTACCCTTCTGGTCACCTAAGAAGTCTTCTGGTGCTCCTCATGGTATGTGCATTAAATAGCTCATACCACTTTTGCAGGGGATATTTTTCTGATTTTTCACATTAGCAGCAGTGGGATTTCTCTTTGTATTCCTGTATTTCTCATCGCTGAAGCATTGACAATTTTTGGAATCAAATAGAGGATGCAGAGATGTCATTCTGTTGTTCATGCCCATTATTGTGGATTCTAAACTTTCAAGTCTGTCTTGTGTGCATTTGACATAAATAATAGGAATGACAAACAAGTATATAGAGTGAATAATCTGTCATATTGATAGACATTTCCTGAGTACATAAATCAGAGAAGTAGGGGATTTTCTTTATTATTGTTCTTATTTGAGTATGTTTATGCATGTTTTAGCCCAATCCCCAGTCTCTTGCTGGCCATCCCCACACAGAATACTTAAATAGGAGCCTATATGCCCTTTGCACATATGTTCATGAACATAGCTGGGAGTATGGGTTAAAGCATGAGTTTTGCTCTAAGGTATTCTCCTACCTCTCTGTTTTGCAGTAAAGATGCAGCTAAGGCATTTGTTGAGTTTGTGTTTAGATAGTTGCCATCCCACAGCTCTTGAGGCCTGTGTGTTCTCTCTCTTCTACTTACTCACTTCTCATTCATCTCCTATGCAGCAGAAGCTATCTGTTGGTTAATAGTCATCTGGTTTACATTTAACCCTTCAGTGTGTGCCTTCTCCAATTTCTGCATAGCGTGGCCCAGCTCTGCCAAACAGTGTACCAAGATGGCTTACTCAGCATGTGCTAAATGGCCAGAGGAGTGCACAGGTTCTGGTTAGCATCTGGTATGAGTAGAGCAAGGAGCATTATTTTTGGAGAAAACACCAAAAATCTTCACCTGTATGAGATCATTTTGAAGATGCTGGTGAAGGGAGGATTAACTGGATGATTTCAGTGGAAGGAGACCATCAGACACCTAAAGACTATTTACCACAGGCCTGAGGATGGCAATGGCAAGTCCAGCAACTCTGTCTGCATACACTTACTACAAGGCATTCAACCACATGTTCACTGATGCCCTGAGCATGGAACTTACAGTACTGTATGACATGCTTCTGAGCAGGGAAGGTTCGATTTTTGTTTTTGTTATTTTTTAAAACTCATGCAAAGATATGGGTGCACACGGCATCCCTTATTTCTCTTGCTACCCTGGACCCAGCCCCAATCATGTCAGGCAAATCTTTTGGTTTCTTGTATGGAGCCTGCAAACCAGCAGTGTGGTGAGCCAACTCCGTGAGAAAATTGTTGTCCTTATCCTCATGGATGTTGTGCAGGCCACAGCGCGGATGCAGTTGGCTGCACTGGCATCAAAACAGATTTGTAGGCAGCACCAGCTTGCCTTCAGCCTGCCAAATACTCCATCACCATCTGCAGCTGTGAAGTGTGTAATTAATCCTTCTTCTGCTAGGTGCTCTGTGGTCAGGATATGGTTTCATAAGCCATGGCAGTACAGGTTAAATGAGAGCCCCTAAAATAACTGGGCACAAATGCCCCATTGATAATAGGGATGTAAAAATTAGTTTAATTAAAAATCTGTTTAAATGTTTTAAAAATAGAACATTTAAATGCTTAAGGGCTGGTGGGGGGAGCCGTGCTGGGCTCGGCTCTTCACTGCCAAGTGAGAGCTGCCTACCTGCAGCTCCCCCCTGCCGCGACACCTGGGCAGCTCTCACTCGTGGGGAGCTGAGCTTAGCCCAGCTCTGGCTCTCTTCCCTCTCCCCCTCCCGATGCTGGGTTCTGCGCCTTCCCACAAGTGAGAGCTGCCCAGCTGCTCTCACTCACGAGGAACTGAGCCCAGCTGCAGCTTGCCTCCCCCTTTCACTGGGATCCGCGCTTCCCTGCCGCTCGCTGGGAGCTGAGCCTAGCTGCCTCTCCCTTCCCTCCTCAGTTCAAATGGTAATCAGCTGTTTAAAATGTTTAAACATCTGATTACTATTTAAACGATTAACCTTTTACATTCCTAATTGATAATCATGTTGTTTGGAGGGACGATCCTTGCTTGTCCAAACAGGCACACATGAAATCTCCCCTGCACCCTGGTGTCATTCACCTTTCCCGTACATCCCAAACTGGTGTTCATGAATCTGCCTTTGTGATTGACCAAGGCCTGCAGAACGATAGGGTAGTACTTTGCAGTTGACATAGTCATGTGTTCCTTGTGGTGGGCAAACTGTGGGCACATGAGTGTCATCGGTGGTCCTAGCGCAAGCTTGAAGACCCCGTTCTCTGAAAGCCGGCTATTATTTCAGGCACATTAGCAGTGTCCACCACCTGTGGGAAAACCACAGTATTAATAGTCTTACAAACCATCACCACCACCAACCACATCATTGACAGTTTACTTGCCAGTATAAAACTGATTATCCACCAACTTGTAGCAGTTTGAAGTAGCCAGCTTCCAGTGGCAATAGCAGCCTGCTTTTGGATTGGTATGGCCTCTCTCAGTTGCAGTCCTGGCACTAGAGAGTTGGTCAGGGCAAGCTCCTTTTGCAGATCCATGAAGGTGGCCTTCATCATGTGAAAATTCGGAAACTATTGCTTGTAATTCAAGGTTTCCCTGACAATGTGATCCCACCACGCTGTGCTAGTTGTCCTGCATCAAAAACACTAGTTTATGTATAGGATACTACAACAATTGCAGCATGCAACAGGTATCTCCCGTCTGCCATGAATGAATGAGCTCTCCTCCAAGTCCTGTCGCTGCCTTTCATTCAGAAAGAAATGCTGCTGAAATGTCACCAACCATCTTGGAGACCCTCTGTCTGTACCCCGTAGAAAGAACATTTCAGCCACAAGTAGAAACAACTCCTCCAACAGTGCTGGATCCATGGCATGGCACAGCTGGAACAGGGAGAAGGGTGGAGTGTGAAGAGCTGGAACTGTCCCTGCTAAATGCTACACGCCCCACAACACTCCTTTCAAGATCCAGGGGTCCTACACATGTCTATGGCAATAAGTTGTGTGCCTCATCCAGTGCACAAAATGCCTCTCTAACAACTATGTGGGTGAAACCAGACAATCATGACACACTCACATGAACTCACCCAGGAAAATGATAAAAGAGAAAAGCTGTATATCGTCTGTGGGGGAACGCTTCTCACAAAGTGATCTCACTATCTCTGACCTATCAATCCTCATCCTCAAAGAAATCTGCACAGCATTTTCAAGAGATGAGCCTGGGGGCTTATATTCATAACTTTGCTAGACACTAAAAATTCATGATCTTAATAAAGACACTGGATTTATGACTTAACACAACAATCTGTAACCCACTAACCTCTCATCTTTGTCCTATGACAGGGGTGGGCAAACTTTTTTACTCACGGGCCGCACACAGCACCCAACACACTGCACCCCAGCAGCCAGCACTTCAGACCACCCTCCGCCGTGAAATTGACTGTCCCTTGTCAATTTCGGCGGTGGAATCGCAGGGTACGGTCTCCGCCTTGAAATTGACTCGCCCTTGTCAATTTCGGCGGCGGAGCTGGAGAGTGGGGCCGTACTTTGGACATAGGAAGAATTTTTGCTATGGTCCCCTAGTCACTAGGGGAGCTGCGTTCCGGAGCCGCGGCTTACCGCAGCTGAAGAGCCGCGGGTTGCCAACCCCTGTCCTATGACAACAGGGGTGTTAATGAGCCAGTTCACATTGAATGGTCCCTGAGGGCTTGTCTTGACTACCATTTTTGTCAGTATAATTTGTGTTGCTTAGGTGTTTGAAAAAAAACACATCCCTGAATTACATAAATTACACCGACAGAAGTGCCGGTGTGGACAGCACAATGTCGGCATGAGATCTCCCCACTGACCTAGCTACCGCCACTGGTGGAGGTGGCTTATTATGGCAACAGGAGCGCGCCTTCCCATCGGTATAGAGAGACTACACAAGCGATCTTAGAGCTGTGCTGCTGCATTGGTGCAGCTGTACCGCTGTAAGCTCTGTAGTGTAGACGTTGCCTTAGAATATGTACTAACTATTTATTGTGTTTAGCTGTGATACTCTGAGTACCTTTCCCAGACCTCAAGAGGAGCTCTTTGTAGCTTGAAAGCTTGTCTCTCTCACCAGCAGAAGTTGGTTCAAGAAAAGTCATTACCTTTCCCACCTTGTGTCTCTAATCTCCTGGGACTGACAGGACTGCAGCCACACTGCATTTTGTTAATTTTGTTGGCAAGATAAGAACACATCTGCACAGAGGCCCAGGAAGGACAGACAAGTTCTCCCACAATACACCAAACAATTTCTAGGTGGATCAATTTAGTGAGGCACTAAGAACCCCAGGAATCCTAGAGCAGAATATATGTAACTGCAGTGTTAATGTTGATGTAGCTACATAGGTATGGAGCATGTACTACTCTGTAGTATCTACATTCTGAGATGGGCACGTGTCCATATGCGCATGAGCCAGGACACACATGCACTCTGCAATGTAGACATACCCTTAGAAATCCTCAAGATAGAGTGGTAGATAAACTGATGGAGTCACCAGATGAGTATTGGTACAGAATAAAGACCGTTCCCACCTCAGTCTGGCACTTGAACTGTTTTTTTTTTTTTCTGTTTTTTTTTTCTTTTTCCATCCCTTTCCATGTCAGTTAAGTCTGTCTGTTTGTTTCCTTTTTCTGCCACATCTCCAGTTTAAGTATTCAGTCTTTTCTTTTTATTCTTTCTTTAGCAACTGTATAATAAAACTAATTTGTTTTGTCAAATGGATCATGCACTGCTAGGTGCTGATAGTTGTATCTCTATGTCAGAATCAGCAGGAGAATGTGTAGAGACTGTAGCTACTAACTGTGGGTAAATGTTATGCACATGCACATGCCTAAGCATGTGGCTGTTTTAGGGACAAAAATACATGGAGCCAGAATTTGGAACCTGTAATAAAATTGCCATTTTTAACCTTTCTTGAGGACAAGATGTTGCCCTTGATTTATGCGTGGTTCTCTCATTCATGCTGCTGTTCTGCTGCAAATCAAAGGCAGAATGTGGCTCAAATATATGTCAGTTTGTGGGGTTTTTAATAGATTTTTATTTTCCGCCATGCCACTAGCCATTTTACATATTGATTTTTTTTTGTTCTATCGTTACAAATAGTTGTTGTGAAATTACTATTCTGAATTTTTTTTTTTTCAGGAACTATCTTGTACAATTTTTGAATTCCTATAAGCAAGCTTAATTAAAAAGCTTTATGGTGCTGGCTATACCTTAAATGTAATATTTAGTAGATTATCCTGCTAGTCATTATTCTCATCTCACGCAGCATGCATTGCTGTACACACAGCTGTAAAGGAGCATGTTTTAAAATTATTTCCAAATGGAAGTTTAGCAGAATGATTTCCTTCTCCTTTTGTGCTCAATCTATTTACTTTTAGTGAGATATTTTAAATATTTTTCCTTTACAGATCTTGGTCACTGATTTTAAGCAGTCTTTGGATCTGTGCTTCCACAGACTCGTTGAAGATATACAATGAACAGGTACTGTACAGGATAACTCCACATGTGTATTAAATGATTTGGCTATTGATCTAAGTTTTATGACTGTTGTAATATTGCACTTCTTTAAAGCCCCTGAAAAATCTCAGTTGTCATTAATGGAGTAATATGGTAGGTCTCTGTATGCTAAATTTTCAGTTATGTGTTTTGTATTTGTACAGGGAAATAAAGAAATGCAGGATGCAAATGATTATTTAGAGAGAAAAGCATAGAACTAAATATACAAGTTAAATTTCAAAGTGGGCACAATGGTGGGTGTGCATGAACCACCTAGGTGATGGAGCTAAGATGTAGCTCTGCATTTGGGCCCCCATCTTCCAAACACTGATTTAACTTTGCTACTGTAAGTAAGTAGTCCCATTGATTTCAACTAGAATTATTCAAGGTAGTAACATTAAGTATATGAATAAATGTTTGTAGAATCAGGGCTGTGGAGGGTGAAAGGCTGGTCCCACTGAAGTTAATGACAAAACTCCCATTGACTTCAGTGGGGCCAGGATTTCGTCCAGAATGTCTATGGTGAATGCACAGGCAGTTTAAAAAAATATGTACATGCATATAACTAAGCAAATTATTATATGATTTAGAGTTACTCAATTAGGTTTCAAAAGTTGGGTCATGCCTTGTGACAATTGAAAGTGCTGTTGTGCTACCGGAGGTGAAGAAGGAGAAATGAGAAGATTTAGACTAGTTTATTCATCCAAAAGGATTTACAGAACTAGATAATCTTTCTTTTTTAGATCTAAAAAGGAGTAGGTTTTTCAAACGTATGGATTTGACAAACAAATTTTATTTGATCTGTATGAGGAGCTTAAAAGATTTAGAGTGGGAAAGGATGAATTGTTCTTATGAAATAAAAACTAGGGTCAGGTCCAGGGTGTAGTGGTCCCCAGGCAAAGATGGGATTTGGAAGTAACCAGGTTGTTCCTTAATAGGTGTCTTGTGATGAATAATTGGATGTGGGTGAGGCCTTGTTTCTTGGGAGGTAAACGGATTAGCAGACTGGAATCAGAATGTCTGTACTAGCTTTAAAAAAAAAAAAAAAAGAGAGAAGATCCAGGGAACCATTTACAATGGACAGGATAACAAAAGGTAAAATAAACCTGGAATGTAAGAAGAGGTAAAGAGTAAGTTGTGCCTGGCCAGTGAGTGCTGTACAGCAATTGGTTTCTGCAGTGACCAAGCCAGTCCCAAAATGTGTCATGAAATATATAGTTTCACTTGTAGATTTTAGTGTATTTTGAAAAGCTGGCAAAGTACCATTATCTCAATTTTCTGGAGGATGAAAAACTGATTATTAATTAAACATATTTTTAATTTAAATTGGATTTTTATGTAAATTGAATATATGTTTGTTTATAAAAATATTTACAATTAAATTTGAAATTTACAACCTATGTTAAGGCCTAAACTTACTACAGTCTATTGAAATAATTTAAACACAAAAGATAATATTAAGTAGTACATATTTGGTGTCAAATTCTAAAGAAACTAAAACTACTGAAACTGTTGGAAGAGACTTGGAATCAGAATTTGCTGAAGGGCTAAACCAGCTTTTGACAGCAGTAACCTCTTCTGTAGGTACAGAGAGAATATTTTGTGCATTTCACTGTATTCAGCTGGTTCACTTCAGTGATAAGTGTATTCAAAGTTAAGAAATCAATAGGGACTTGGACAAAAGCAGGAAAGCTTGATTTTCCTCTTCCAATCTGTGGATAAAACATAAGTGTGAGAAGATGAGATCTACTCATTCTAAAATTTTGAAGCACATGGTGATCGGTTTAATTTGCTAAGTACAGGATAATGGTTTAGATAGATAAATTGTTTAATAACTAAGTTAGTTTTAAATGCATATCATGTTTTGATAAACCTATTTTTCCTTATGTATCCTGCACACTGAATGTACTTTATTTAATTTTAAAAATTAATTAAAATGCTGTTTTTGTGCATTTTAATTGCATTTGAATTTCTAGCTAAACAGATCTGAGTATAGTTTAGAACAAGCTTGTGGCTCCTCCAAATGACAATGGGGCTGAAAAGACCCTAGGAAGCCCAATAACAGGGATGCCGAAAACAGCTTCTTTGTTCCCTCCCATCCTAAGGTACCAAGCTCTCACCTTGAGTCCTGAGCCAAACAACTCTCTTTCACTTCAGTGAGTTTTGGATTAGGGTCTTGGTGTAACTGGGCATGGAGGCAATATTGTATGTTAGTTAATGCCAATGGGCAGTAGTAATTTTGAAAATATTTATATTCAGAAATTAATTTAAATTGTGAAATGTTTTTAATATGTAGTAGTAAATTTAGATAAAGTGTCAGTTTCTGCAGTTTCCTGTGATTTGTAATTTACCTTTTGCTTTCTAAAATAGGTAACAGTTTTTCATTTTCTATCAGTGTATGTTTCTGCTGCGATATACCCTATATTTAACAAAGTTATGCAAAATATTAACTGTTATCATTTTTATTTATCTTATGCTGTACATTTTGGATTAGGTGTTGCAGATGTTTGTCCCTGTTAGCAATGCTAGAAAGTGTGTTTAGAGTGTATGATTATTAGCTGCGATACTTTGTTTAGAAATTTGAGTCTGAAAGCAATTCTTCCCTATGATTCCCAGGAACAATTGTGGGCGAGTCACACTGCGAAATATGCTTTATTTTATCAAATAACATACTATACTATAAATTGAAGATGTCAGTACTGCGTTATGCAACTGCCAGACTTAAAATTAGAGCACTAAATAGGAACTTTGAAATTGTCTTCGTTAATATTTATAGTTTAGTAAAACCAAACACAGATTTCATTTTGAACTCAGAAAATTAAAGCGTTTCTATTTCTGTATGTGGATTATTAAGGCATGTGTATAGTAAATGTATGGTACCATAGTGGTGCGAGTGAATTTGGTTCACCTCGTAAAATCCAGATAACTGGATTATTATGTTATCTCACCAATCATAAATGTTTCTCAGTGACAATCTCTCATCCTGTAAACAGTTGCTATGTTTCACTTTATACACGCATGCATGGTGGGACATCTCATGTAATATAAGTACATACTCAATATAGATAATGAAAGATTTCTTACACGACCATTCAAGGAACTGATACAAAGAGGAGACTTGGTAGGTGTGATCATCTGCTAATTCTGTTGTAAATCTACTCCGTCTGTTTGGGGATATTTTGGGTCTGTCTCTTAAAATAGAGTCTAAGGATACATATTCATACTCTACATATTTTCTGTTTAGATACTGATCCTGTGCTTTTTATGTATTCTGGTGCCAGTGTATTGCAGTTATAGATATGTTGATATTTAGTTCATTATGTTATGATTGGATCCATATTATTCTAGCCACTGCAGTAACATTGGACATGAGTAACACATTATTCTGTGTGAGGACAGGCTACTGAGCATAGGATGCCATAATTTGGTCACTGCCAGTAAGTCACTTAGATGATGAACCATGTCTAATGTAAACGTTTTGAACAGCTTACTCTTTCTGCCCTTGAAAATGGCTTTTTGCAGGAGATAAAGTTAAAAATGTAAATATGATGTGATTTGTTTGTTGTAATGTGATTTAATTGGGCCACTTGATGCAGACAAAGAAAAATTAGACAGCGAAAAAAAATTTTATTCTTAGAAATAGAGAGGAATGAAAACTGGGCTTACGAGGTAACCCTGGTTACAGCTTCAGTTATGGAATAACTACTGTATCTCCATAATTACCATTATATTAACAGAAAAATTTCATTTATTTATTTTGAAGTGTTCTTTGTTTAAAACCATCATTTTATAAAGGTAGTTCTAAAGTTTGAAAATCACTGGACTCTTATGGTTCTATGGTAAAGAATATGCTCTGGGTTAATATTGTAGATATATTCTGACCTACCTGGGGAAGAGCAAAGGTTGATTAAATTAACAAAATAAGTTCTTTTTGGTTTTCTAAATATGTTACTCAGCTAAAAATTAACTGAATTATTTACCAGTCACAAACATGCTAATGAATCCTGATAGTCTAATTTGGTCCATTTTGAAGAACTTTACTGTCATCTCCATTATTAACCTGGCATTTTCCCTAAAAAGAAATAATTACTGTAGTGTTTATACATGTAAAGTAAAATGCTTTTGGATTTTTTTTAATACATTCAATTCCAGGTTGCCATTAATTTAATTACGTTTAATTAGCAAGACTTTAAAAGAGCCTCTGTATTTTTGCAAGCCTGTTTTCTAAACTTAAATTCCTAAGAGACATGGGAGAGACTGTATTGAATAGGTTTGGGGCAAAAAAGAGACTATTGTAGTGAAGCTGAGGGCTGAGTTTCCAAATGAGGATCTATTATATTATGTCAGAATGAACTCTTAGCAAAACATTTACAAAATGTAACTTAAAAGGGTTTTGCTATTAATATGATAAATATGATTATTATTTTTAGGTTTGGGGTATTTATTAGCTATATGCAGTTAGTAGTTGCCAATAATAATGAAAATAAAATATTTGTATTCATAAATTAAGTTTGAATAATTAATGTTGAAATGTTTTTTAATACGTCAAGTGATACTGATTTTTAAAAACTCAGATTATTTTACATTTATAATTGTCAACAATTGTGTGTATATCTTTACTTTGAAAAAGAATGAACTGGGATGTTAAATAGTAGCTACCTTTAGCTCTCCGAGGTTTTTTATTCTAAGATTTGTAGAGTCCTGGGTAAGGATCCCCCTTAACCTGCAAGACAAACACAGCTGTAGCATCAGGAGAGGTAGGGAACACCAGTCCAGCTGAAGAGATTTCTGGCCCAAGGCAATTTCAGGCAGGAAAATGGATGCTCTGTTTAAAAAAAAAAAAAAAGGCTACTGGGCAATGTTAAGCTATTTGCAGACAGCTGCATGTTCAGCCTTTTTGGACAGTATGTTTAAGTGGTTAATTAAGTGGACAAGTCAAATCTCAGCAGGCCCTCAGGAAGAAGGCTGTCAGTACCTCAGCTTCCCATGAAAATTTTTGGCAGCTGTGGGTTGATGCCATAGCAATCTTATCTTGCGGAGTGGCTGTGTGAATGATCTTCTGATATGTCTTCTAAAACCAATTTTATTGGATTTCCCTCAGTCATTGCCACCCACAGGCAAACATTTTAAAAATGCAATTTTTGAAACCAAAATTCCACTGCTGTGTACTTTCTGTATTTCCCCCATCGTACCTAACTAATAACATACTTGTGCATAAGTAAAAGCTTTTTTTTTTAAATAATTGCTCTGACCCTAATCCCCAATTCATCCAGTGACACAAACTATAGATTAAGACCTAACAATTGTTCCCTTGATGACAAATTGCAGTATTACAAGCAGCATGTTGAAGCATCAGTGGATGAATCAGGTAAGAGCAGGAGGTTGATTAAAAAAGGAGAAAATGTCTACTTTCACAAAGGGATCTGTATTGAAGGGGAAACATTTGTAGGAGTGTGGCCCTGAACTTTAAAGAAACATTATAACAGCACAGCTAGATTTTTAGGTGTTCCTGTGGTGCCCCCAATATCACCATGTTATCTAAGCACAGAAGTTTCTGTGTGTATCTTGGAACTGTGGACACCTTGGAAGCACGTAAACATATAGATAGCCAGGGCCAGTTCTTTGTCTTCGGTGGACCTACACCAAATTGCACTAGTTGAGGATCTGGTTCAATTAATTTTACTGCAGGAAATTAAGGGTATTTCCTGCCTCCCATCTTCCCAAATAATGCAGTAGGTTGAAAACTCTTTGGCACAGGGATGCTGTATTTCTTTGTATTTCTACAGTACCTAGTACAGTGGGGCCTCTGGAGTCTGTAATTTTTAATAAATAATAAAGGCTTTTTAGTACATTCTGTAGCACATACAGTAGTGTAGAACACATTCATTTTAATTAAGGTCTGTCTTGTCAATATTTGCATCTTGAAAGGGCCTTGCACAATTATACTACAGAATGAGTCTGGCTCTAATCTCACACTGGCACAAATCAGGAATAACTCAATTTAAATCAGTGGAGTTTCACCAGTTTTATACAAGTACAAATGAGATCCGAATCAAGCCCAGTGAATTCAGTGGGGATTTTCAGATCAAAAGTCATCTTTTCAAAAAGCCCTAAGTTACAGTGTTATACAATACACTGTATCACAACAGCATTAAAGGACTGTGTAGTTATTTGGGGTAAACGTCGCAGGATTCCAAAAAAGCCCCTCAGCGCTTACAGCAATGATAAGAGTTAATTTCATTCTCGTCATGAGAGCTTGCAGTGGGAATATTGTGCGTTGCCTTAGCTCAGACGTTATTTCCAATAAATATGGAAATAATGGCTCACAGTGCTGCAACCTGTTAGGAGATCTCGTGGGAAATCTCATAAGATTACGTGATGGGTTTGAAATTAATCCATGTCCCTACTGTATTTACACAATATACCATTGTTTCTCTGCCTGCTCACAGGGAAAGGTAAACACTATAGCCCTAAATTGGCAGGGAACCTGCAGCAATACATTCTCCCAGTAGGAAGTAAATTTCTTTGTATTAAAGCAAGCAATAGACAAAACAGATTATGTACCTTTTTGACACTATGGACATTAGGCATGACGCTGTTTGTCCTTAAATTATAGTTTGTAACTCTCTTATTCGTATCACTCCTGCAGACATTAATTTGCATTGTCCTAATCAAAATCTGAAGGAGAGAAAGAAAGATTAAAAGTGAATGGAGAGCTTCTTGCTTTTATTAGTAGATGTTGCCCAGCCATGTATCTGTCATCCTTGGCCTTCTGCTGTTCAGGTTTGCAGGGCTGTTTGAGCCAAACCTATCTCCCCACTGACTTTACCAAGGTGCAGAGGGGATTATCATGCCAGAGGTATTTTGGCAGAGCTGTTGCCAGTGACTGACCCTGTGACGCTGACAGACCAAGTGGTAGTGCTTGCCAAGGCTTTAGGCCTCAGCTGAGTACTGTCAGATTCATTGCTGGAAACCAGTCTTTCACTCGTGTGTTAGTATGGTTAAGATGGGTATTGGATTTAGAACAGTGTGTTTAACTTTATGAAATTCTTGTAAATTGCTGTGTGCATTCATCTCATTTATAATCTCTTTACTGTATTGTATAAGGCAATATTTAGGGTTTTGCTTTATGTCAGGAAAAAGTGTTTGCTCTGAACCTGAGAACCCAGTCAGGAGGGATGTCCCCTAACCATCAAGAAGGCCTATCAAATTTAAATGGGATATCATAATACAAAGACTTTGTTAATTGCCCCTTCCCACCCATGAAGAGGCTACATGCAAAAGGGCTAATCCCATCAGCTCAAATTCCAGAAAAAGGAAATAAATATAGCCTATAAGAAAATTTTTCCTCTCTCTTTTGCTGTTTGGACTCTCATGGTGCTGAACTACAGAACAGAAATAGAGATCCCCATGGACCTAGGTTAGCCCTAGAAGACATTCAGAGCTGACAGATTACTACCACTCAGTCACATTTTAAAGCCATAGACTATAACTCATTTGTGTATATATACATGCCTGCTTTAACCTTGTAATAACTCTCACATTTTCTTTTCCCTAGTTAGTAAATCTTTAGTTAGTTTATTACAGGACTGGTTATAAATGTTGTCTCTGGAGAGAGATCTAAGGTACAAATTGACCTTGGGGGTAAGTGACTGCTCTCTTGGGACTGGGAGCAACCTTAATATTTTGTGATCTTTGGTGTTTAGCAACCAAATACCACTAACTCCAGCTTGCCTAGATGGCAAGATAGACTGGAGTGCCCAAGGGGACTGTCTATGACTCCATGGTAAGACTGCAATAATGCTATGGGAGTTCACATTTGTTACTAGGTTGGTTATAGAACACAAAAGTCTTCTTCAGATCTGGAGAAGTCTTGAAGAAGTGCTGTGTGTATGCTTGAAAACTTCTCTCTCTCACGAGTAGAAGTTGATCAATCCGCCCACCTTGTCTCTCTGATATCTTGGGACCAGCACAGCTACTACACCATTTCATACAAGAATAGATTACAGTTCTATTTAAAAAAATAAAAATGGGACTGCCTTACTCAACAAAACTGACCGTTGTATATATCAAGAGTCAGATCTTCTGAGATTAATGTCAAAATATGATGGATACATGGCTTCTTTTTATTACTCATGCTGAAGAAGAAGCTGGGTGAAAAAAAAATATTATCCTAACTTTCCCCTATACTAAAAGTTTATAGATTGCCATCTGCTTTGACTTAGTCACTTTTTGCAAACTTTCTATGTGTATTTTACAAAAGTCTCTCTTTATATTCATACATTCTGTGAACCATATGAGTAGCTTCCTTGTGTTTGTTGTTCTTGGTAACCATGTACCTGGGAAATCTTGATTTTTACTTTTACTTTGATTTTTCACTTGTAACTTATTGCTATTACGTTTCCTGAGGGTGAGGGAGAAGAGGTTTTATTGCTTTTTCTTTCTGGTAACGCTGCTGAGCTAACAAAGCTAATGTGGAGTGAGGTACAAGATTCTATTGCATCTTCTTTCTGCTGTTGGTTGTTATGCATCACCAAAAGGATTGTTTATTAAATTACAATCAACTAATCCTACACTATTAAAGAGCGAAGAGATTACACAGGTATCTCAGAGAGCACAATGCCAAGATCGTAGGGTTGCAGAGGTATAGTGGTGGGTCTGAGGTGTTCTTATTACTGGCAATGATGCACAAGATGGAAGGAACTCTGCTTGACTCCCAGAGCCAACATTGAGTTTGTGGGGCTTGGAGTTCAGAAAAAAAAAATTGTTTAGTTCACAAGTGAAATAATTTCTGGTTGAATTGTGTTTCACTCTTCTTTATATAGAGGAGAAATTTAATAATTTAAAGGTGTCTCCTCACGTTTGTGAGTTATTGGAAAAATATGAACCTGAATTGTACTTCTGTGTTTAAAGTACAGCTTGAAAATTATGCTTAGCACACTATTATTTATCCATTTGTCACTTTGAAGCAAATTTAATACTACCCTATGTGCACCTAGACCTTTATGCTAAGTGTTTTCTGAAGTCTGGTTACAAAGAAGTCCCACAGAAGATGTGCTGTTTAAAAAACAAACAAACATACAGTTTTGTCTTCATGTACTATAATGTGTATTTGTTCAAACAAAGAAATGCTTATCTGTTGGAAAGATAGCAGTGATATACTACTTTGGCTTTCATGCTTACCTACTGTTTCTTTTTTGGCATTAAATCCTGGGCTGAATCAATTGGGTAGATTGGTCTAGACTTAAAAAAAGTTAACTTGATGCCTTTTCCAGCAGACCTTCTGTAACCTGGTGATAAAAAGGAAAATTAGGCATCCAAAGGACCATTCTCATAGTATAGTTTAGATTTCACTGACTAGATAAAGATCTGTAGTGTTTACCTTTTCTTTTTCTAACTGTATTAATTTTCAAAGGGTGTACCGGTCCTCTTCTTTCCTGTCATGAGTGTGCCACATTAGATATCAACAGTGTAACCATCTGTTGAATCTAAATAGTATGCAAATTATTCTGCTTTTCATACTTTTCCTAACTAATTAACGGTAATGCTGCATATGCTCTATTAATCCTTCTGAAAAATTACTGACTCTACAGTAACTCTTTACTACTCAAGTCATCTCTTAATTTCTTTTGTCATTGACTTTAAAGTTCAAGGGCCTGTTTTATTTCGCATCAGACAACAATAATTTCTCTCTGTTTAACATGAAGTATGCAGAACTTGTGTTCTTCATTTTAATTACTTACTTTGAGAGTCATCAGTCTTTTCCCCCTTTATGCATGCATAAATGAACCATACATGGTATGTATAATATAAT